>JASPKZ010002683.1:780000-1245000 GCA_030220185.1 Diploptera punctata | reverse complement strand
GATATTTTCAATAGTCGATAAACTAGAAGAGCACAAATACCAATGGAAAGAACATTTAGGCAGAATGGACAATACAAGATTGCCCAAAAAGATCAACACCTACAAACCACATGGAAAAATATATTTGGGACGGCCAAGGAAACGATGGACTTGAGACCGGAACAGGTCGCATTGACCTAATCCTGGAAAGGAATTATTATTATTATTATTATTATTATTATTATTATTATTATTATTATTATATTATTATTATTATTATACGATTTTTTCGAATAGAGTTTTATTTCACATTTTATATATAAGCCCTATTGTCACAAGCAGCGGTGACATTATACCAAGTAAAATTTCTCTAAATAATTACACACTGATTTAACTAAAAACTACCTATATTTTTTTCTTTCAGTCCTTGCCTTTCTCTCATAATCACTGAAGTTCCTTTCTTCACACCTGCAGATGCAATAGTCAAACCAACTTTCAACTAACTTCACTCTTCGCTCTCCATATCACAACTCACTGGCCGCTGACCAAACAACTGCTAACTATTCACTGTTTTGCCGGACCTTTTATTGCCGACATCGAAGGTTCTCGAAAGTTCCCTCTGTGCACTAACTACGGCGCTCGCGATCCTTCTCGAATAGATCCTTTTCAAAGACGAACCATCAAGAAGCAACATTCAGACACATTTGGAAAGCTCATAGGGGCATTCCCGACTCATGATGCGCGACTCACGAATCCCTTATTCCTTACAAGGCGAGACCTATAAAGTACGAGAGTCTTTACAGGATGCTTCAGACATCACTCAAAGACATTTGGCCTATGAATATGGTTGTAAAACAGTTGAATGCAAGCAGTTCGTTGTTTTATTATCATTTCATTAAAATGTCAATGCCCTGAAAGAGATAGATTTAAAGACACGATTGATTAGTAATTTCTAATTAATAATAGCTAATTTTCATACAGGTAATATAAAATTATAAAATTGTACATTAGGCCTATTTTTCTGTTTCTTCAACTGTTAAAATGAATAAAACAATGAAGGAATTTGACAACTGTTTGATTTTAAACGAGAACGCTCCCAGTAAACTAAACCCTATCTGCAAACCAGCCAGTAATTAATTATATCTGGACAGCACTGTTGAAGATGGGAAGATCCCGAAAGGCCTATATTGTTTTATTCATTTTAACAGTTGACACTGAAAAATAAGGTACAATTTTATAATTTTATATTATATGACTAGCACCTCAATGGAATCTCACTATGAATTTAATTAGTACTGAATTCCATACAATAATTAATTACGGACCTAACCCACCCCAACATTTTATGTACCTATTTAATTTTAACAGTGGATCATGAGTGTCAAATTTAAACATTTTTAGCATATAATATTATCCTTAATTCTGGCCATCTACCTATATATCTGTCTACCTGATTACCTGCCTTTCTAATTATTTAGTGAAATTTACTACGTGTGCTTTGAGTTCCAGCATTATGTGACTCTTACTGCATATTTGTTTTATTTTAACTGTAGTTTGTGTCCTTTTAAAAATCCGCATCTGGGAAGCTTATGTTAATAGTCTTTATAGCTTCTATTTCAAAACATAAAGAATAAAAAAAAGATTCATAAAGGTTCTTTCCACTTGCTAGAACAGCACTTTTCTCTTTGAAATGCCGAATGGTTACACTTCAGGAGATGTCTTTCTGGTTATGTGCCTTTTTTTTTTACTGCTGCTTTTGTTGCAGAACGCGGTTGATAGATCTCACAACTGTAATGTTCTTACTACTGTATAATATGAATGAGAAAAAAAGATGCTGATAATAAAATGAAAAATTTCATTAAAAATACAGAGGTTTTTAACAATATTTTGAATAAAATACTGTTAATATTGTACAAGGTTAAAATTGTGCAAGACTGGGACTCCCTGTTCTGTTATATGGATGCAATAGGCATATTTGTACAGTCAGAGCAAAAGGTAAATAAAAATTAGCACATTTAGATACCACTGTGGTCTCGAAGTAGCGTACTGCCTTGTCACGCAGCGGACCCGGGTTCGATCCCTTGTCGGGGCAAGCTTCCTGGGTGAGTTTTTTTCCGGAGTTTTTCCTCACCTTCTTCTTTTTCTTTCTTTCCAGGATTAGGTCAATGCGACCTGCTCCGATCTCGAGTCCATCGTTTCCTTGGCCGTCCCAAAAATCTTTTTTTCCATGTGGTTTGTTCGTTTTGGGTAATCTTGTATTGTCCATTCTGTCTAAATGTTCTTTCCATTGGTATTTGTGCTCTTCGAGTTTATCGAGTATTGAAAATATCTCCAGTTCATTTCTTATTGATTCATTGTGTAATCTATTCATGCGTGTACATCCTTTTAGGGATCTTAAAAAATTCATTTCAGTGGCTTGAATGTGTGAAATATCTTTTTTTGTTAGTACCCAAGATTCAGATCCATATAAAAGAACAGCCATAATTTTATAAAACCTGAGCTGAATTTCTTTTCGAGTCTTTCGGAGGGTTCTTCTAATGGTGCCACACATCATTTGATATCGGTTTAATGCATTATGTATATCCCATTCGTAGCTATATGTTATATCTGAACCAAGATAGTTAAAGTGTGCTATCTGTTCTATTATTTCATTATTGATTACTATTTTTGCTCTGACTGGCACTTTGCCCTGAAAACCCATAATTTTAGTTTTTGAAGTTGAGACTTTGAGATTATAATAGAGTCCTAATTGATTCAACGTGTAAATGGCTCTTTGTAAATCATCCTCTGACTTCTGTATAATTACCAGATCGTCTGCATACATTAAAATATTCATATACATTTTCTTATTAATTTGTATTCCCATTGGACTTGATTTTTTTCCATTTTCGTATAACCTCTTCAAAATATATATTAAACAATGTTGGTGATAATGTACACCCTTGTCGAACTCCTTGATTTATTAAAATTTCTTCTCTGGAATAATTATCTGAATTAAGGATAATCTTCGTGTCATTATAAAGACTTCTTATTCCTTCTATAAGTTGAGCCGGGTACCCTCTTGCCTTCATTATTTCCCACAATTTGTTTTATCACCTTATCAAAGGCTTTTTCAAGATCAACGAAAGCTAAATACCTGTTAGACAAATGTCATCAGGTATCCTTGAGGCGCAATAGGTCCCCGAACGTCATCGAGCCATCATCATCATCATCATCATCCAAGGTGTGGAAAACAACGGGAAACTACGCATCTATAATTCCACAGTAATGCTGCAAAGCATAGCATGAAAATGTTATGATTGCAGTGAAGAACCTGACGTAGGGCAGAACACTATAGAATAGATGAGATTTAGAAGAATGGTCGCAATATACGTAGGTATATAAATAGTCAGATTTCAATTGTATAAAACTGGATTTACCTATGATTAGAATAAGAATATCAAGATCCCAAAATTAATTATTGAAACATTCCATATGATAGAAGAGATATTGTTAGACTAACGAAGAAACTGAAGAATGAATTTTGAGGGTCAACAGAAGCCTAAATCATTTAATGCTTGATGTTGATGATGACTACCAGCATTCTAATGTCATCCACTCCACTTTTGTACTTACGGTTCCGCGTTAGGGCACGCCGTAGCTAAATCCCGGAAGGTCGAAGGTTTGAACCCCTATGGGGTTAGGAATTTTAAATTGGCCTAAAGATTCTGGCGGCATCGTGCTCTTGCGTTCAACTTAGCCTCTAACGTAAATGACGTATTAGACTATGTTATGTCACGCAGGGCTAACAACCCGGCTGAAATCTCGTGCCGATTGTCTAAAAAAGGTGGGAGTCTTAACCTCCTACTACCCGAAGGGCCCTTCAAGCGTGTATTGGATTCACTATACTGCCGTCGTTAGTCAAAAGAGCATGTCTCGACTTTTATTATTTTTATTTTCAGTTTTTCTCACCATAGTAATGTGTAGTGGTCACACTATCTATTTACTAAACAAAGTAGTATTGTCTTATACTGAAAGTCGCCAAAAACTAATGAATTATGACGTATCTAACTAACTAGCTCATTCACTGGCTCTAAAAATTTTATTTAAATTCTAAGCAAAATAGCTGTATTAATGTTTCCATGGATGTTTAATATACTCTCCTATATGTTTTAATTAATTTCCCCAGGTTGTCATTTTGACATTTTTGGTGTTCTCTCCTGGCATTAGCATAATTGTAACTCACTTCAGGTTGGAAGGCGATGTTACGCTGTCCTTATGTTATGATGGATATTGGTGATTGTGGTGCGACAGGAGAGTCCTTAATCCTAACCTTAATCTAATGTGAATATGAATGATCATGATTATGATGGCCATATGATGTTTGGGGACCGTTATGGCCTTAAAATTTGCTGAAATTTGTCTTACAGCTGAGGAAAAATCCTGAAAAAATCTCAGCCAAGAAACTTAACCCGACCGATACTCGAACTCGGGCCTGCCGCGTGACAAGGTAGAACAGCGGTTAGAATATTGCTGCTAGTAGTTAAAACTGTATTATTTATAATACTACTGTGACACATTGATTCGTTTCTTAAATTGCCGCCTTTGAATTTCGCGGGCGGCGGCAGGATTCTTATTAAGCATTAAATAGGAGTTGGATTCGGGGCGTGTGCAGCTTGCAGACGATCTCTTCAGAGTATTTTCTGGAGGAATCTGTTTCCAGATACGTCGATTATAGAGTAATCGCTCTATCGTACTTTCTATTCGAGAGACATCAAGACTGGCTTCCAGATGGCATATGAGAGTAGATGCGAGTCAATGGGCCCAATCAATAAAAAATATTTATAAAATTAATTTTAAATAAGTCATATTTAATCGCACAATAAGATCTTCAATATAAATGAAAATTCTAACTTCTAGAATAGCTTGATCAATCTAGTGGCCGGCTGTGTCCGGATTGTGGGCGAGTTCTAGTCATCTAAGTGCGAAGACAAGAAAGTTTTATGAATGAAATCGTCAGCTAGTGTAAAGAATTGAGTTATAAAATAAACTGTGAAGAAGAGACTCTTATAGCAGCAAATAATCAATGTGTATACAGTGAAGTACTAAAAAAGAAATAAAATAAACTTGGAAATGTTGTGTAAACATTTGTGAAATAAAATAAAATTAATTCGATTATTTTCCATCTCTACCGACGTCTGCCACGTACTATATTAAATTTAAGAAAATTGTGATTAACAAATTGGTACGGCATGGAATTTAACTAATTGCTCTTTTACCGAATATTTGAAGATTTTTGCTTTCTTTCTTGGGAGGGCATTTACCTTTATAATGTTTCAATTTCCGGGCTTTTTAATAAAGTCGTAAAATATTAAATAAAATATTTTAAATGTGATCCTGGCTTAAATGTTAAAATGTCTATAATTAAATGTAAATGAAAGCTTATATATTTGTTTACGCTTTGCATAACATGTATTGGTTAGCTGTAGTTTAGCTTATTGTTTAGTTAACTCCGTTAAAAGAAAACTTTGGTCGGAAGTAAAGAAGGAAGAAGTTGGGGAGCACGACTGGTTGCTCCCGGAATGATTAATTAGTCAAGTGTCACAACAGCTGTGACATCGGGACTAATTTCACCAGCGAGCTTGTCAAACCGGATGCTTACCCGCGTTAAATCCTTCAAAACATGACGTCACATCCCCAACTAATAAAAGTCTATGGGCATGTTGAACACGATCATTTAATTAAATTCAATGTCCAGTCCCCCGGACAAGAGTCCAATTTCTATCTCCAGAATAAGAGAGATTTTATCTCCGAAAATACAAAATGTCGAAAGTATAAAATAGTTAGGCAGTGGCCCTATTTTATTTTTTTAATACTATATCTCAACAGTACCTTACGATTGTAAAAAGAAAGTGCGCTCAAGTTCAGCATTGGTTTTGAGTTTAGTTTTTGCTGTAGTCTCTTATTGATTTTGTTCTATTTACACGCGTTGTGATGTGGTATTTTCTACATATTTGTCCTCATAGTAGACATTTACAATCTTCTGTCGGCTCGTGAAATTTCTTGTTCGCACAAATTGTATGGTGAAAACCGTGCATTGCGAGTCTTGTTGTGGGTCTTTACACTCTCTGGTCCAACTATCATCTTCATCTAGCATGGCTGGTGTGGTGTAGAACTCTAGGTCCATATCTATCTTCTTGTGTTCTCTTATGTTAATCAATTCCTGATATGGGAGGGTCCTGTAGATGGTAGGCAGTGTTGTAATCTGATGTCCTCTATAAAATAGGTCTCTCTCATGAGCTCGTAAATCAGACGTGATAGCGCTGTTTTCCCAATTCCTGCTATGTTTTTCATGTACATAGTCTTAGCTTTTTCTAGTCTTATCATATCGCCAATTTTGAGTTTCTTCCATACGTTATGACTGGTGCTATTGCTGTTTTAAAAAGTGTCATCGTGTATGGGAGGTCCGAAGTTTCTAGGTGTATTGATTTCAGTTTAACCTTACGATTTTACCAGAGGGAAACCGTCCAGTAGGTAGACCAAAAATGAGGAGTGAAAATAATGTTAACCATTATTTGAGAGATGTAAATTATATGGGGGTAATTGGAGGATAAGTGAGGATAGGGATGTGTGGAGAGCTTATGTCTGCGCGGCCATGAAACTCCGGGTTCCATGGTGCCAATTAGTATAATAAAAGTGTATTTAATATCGTACTGGCATAGCTAAGACCATGATAATGTGCAAGTACGTAACTAACTCACTGGTACTATCGAACCCGTAGGTTCATGGTCGCGCGGACATAAGCTATCCATACATCCCTGAGCTTAAGTTTTCCAATCATCACCTGTATAATCTACTTCCCTCAAATCATAGTTAATGTTATTCTCCCACCTCATTCTTGGTCTACCAAAACGCCCTTCTGGTTTTCCTACAAGAAGCTTCCATGCACGTCTTTCATTCCGCATTCGTGATACATATCCTGCCCATCGCAGTCTATGAGACTTAACTGTTCTTATTATATCTGGTTTCCTATAAAGACCATGTAGCTCACTGTTATGTAGTCTTCTCCATTCACATGTATGTTGATCTCTCTTTGGTCCAAAAATGTTTCTAAGAACTTTATTCTCGTAATCGAGTATTTACTCGTAATCTCCTTTTCTCCCTTAAAGTAAGAGTCCATATTTCGCATCCATATAATATAACTGGTAGAATAATAGGTTTATATATTTTCAGTTTAACGTTTTTTGAAAGGAGTTGGGACGTTAAGAGTCTGTAACGTGTAATAGAACGCATTTCTAGAAATGAGCTTATGTTTAATTTCTTTGTGCATTTCATTCCTATTTGTGATCAGATGCACAAAGTACATATACAATTAAATATTTAAAAGTACAAGAGGAGCCGGACATCATAGACATTATAGAAAAGAAAATATTACGGTGGTACTGCCATGTCAAAAGAATGCCAGAGCAAAGATTGTCTAAACTTATTATGGACTGGATCCCAATGGAAAGGATGAAGAAAGGAAGACCAAAGAAAACCTGGATAGAAGGTGTGCAAGCGGCTATGATTATCAGAGGATTGGAGGAGGATCAATGGATGGATAAAAAGGAATGGCGTTTGGTTTCCGGAAGACGGCGGCAGCTGTCATGATACCGGATGATGATGATGAAGTTTTAATGAACAATGGCGATATTGGCAAAATTTACAATAATGATAATAAATATTAGATTACAGAGGCATTACCCTCCTAAATAGTGGATATAAAATCTATGCTAGAATAATAGCAAAACGAATACAACGAATTACTGAAGTAACACTAGCAGAAGAACAAAACGGGTTCCGAAAAGGAAGATCTTGTACCGATGGAGTATTTGCCCTGAATCAGATAATAAACAAAAGACAAGAAAAAAACCTAGAAACGCATTTGTTATTTATAGACTTAGATAAGGCATTTGATCGAGTAAACAGGGAAATATTGTGGAATATCCTAAAAGAAAAAGGTCTCCCTATTCAGATTATAGAAATTGTTAAGAGCTTGTACTATGGAATAAATATTTGTATTGACCCACAGCTGACTAAAAGTAAGACATTTTTTTCAAATAAACCAAGGAGTACGACAAGGGTGTTCACTCTCACCTATATTATTTAATATTTATATGGACGATATCCTAAAAGAATGAAAGAAGGTTTTAACTAATGAAGGAATATTAATCGATAATAAAGATAAAATAAATGCTTTATTATTCGCTGACGATGTTGTACTTTTAGCAGAATCTGAAAATGAGCTCCAAATGTTAGCATATAAATTTAAATTAATAGCCAATAGATATAATTGTAAAATATCAATAAATAAGTCGAAAGTAATGGCATTTATTGGTAAATATGGAATTAGATCAAAAATTGTACTGGATAATAAAATAATAGAACAAGTATCACATTTCCAATATTTAGGATGTGATATAACTTACAGAGAAAATAAAGATATAGAAAATAAAGTAAATAAATTCCAGGCTATTTGTGGAACCATAAAAAGAACCTTAGGTCGGAAAACAAGGAAAGATACGAAACTTAAATTATGTAAAACAATGGCTGTTCCTTTGTTGTTGTATGGAAGTAAAAATTGGATAATGAAATCAAGGGATAAAAGCAGGATACAGACTGCAGAAATGCTGTTTTTACGTAATGTGAAAGGATGCACTAGAGCGGATAGAATAAGGAATGAAACTATACGAGAAGAATTAAATATATATAAAATTGAAGATAAAATCAGCGAAAATAATAAGAAATGGACAGAACACTTAATGAGAATGAACAACGAAAGAATACCAAAAAGAACCTTCCTGTATAATCCCAGAGGAACAAGAGATGTTGGCCGACCACGTAGAAGATGGACTCCACTTTTAACTTCGCCGGAACAGGCTGCATAGCCTAAACCTTGTAGTAGAAGAAGAAGAAGAAATAATAACAATTTGTCAAGATTTACATACATTTTAAAAGAAAAGTTGTATGTACAACATAAACAACTACAGTAGTTTGGCCATATAAAAAAATGGCTAAAAACGACCATCGAAAAAAAGTATTGACTAGAGTAATGACAATAATAGGGAAGACTGTAGAACAAACTTAAATTCAGTATTTAACGCATAGAACATTGGGCACCAGAAGACTGTTCACATTTTTAAACCGGTTTAAAAAGATAACTGTCAAATATGGAGCTGAAGTTTGGAAATTCAACAAAACTTAGAACAAAAACTTATGTCGATGTAAATGTATTTCTTGAGGAGAGCAACAAGATGTTTAAAATTAGAAAAAAATACTGCCATACGAAAAAAAAATTAATATTGGATATTCAATAGTAAATTATAATATAAGATACGAGCAATTAAATTGGTATGAGCATGTACGGCGAATGCAAGAAGAAAGGTTATCCAGAAAAACATTGGAATGGTGTCTAGCTGGAAGAAGAAGGAAAGGAAGACCTCGAAACTCGCAGATGTAAGAAATAAGAACTGGAATGAGAACAAGAGGACTGGAGGAAATGGAGTGGATGAATAGAGACGAGTGGAAAAGGAAAATAAAACTTCAAGCACAGAAAGATGTGTAAACATTGAAAATGTGTATAAATATAAAATAAAATAGAAAGATAGCAAAATAATAATAATAATAATAATTAATAATAATAATAATGATAATAGTTTTATTTAAGCTGGCCGAGTTAAGGCCATAAGGCCTTCTCTTCCACTCAAAAACCGAATAATAAAATCGTACAAAAATTAAATACTTATTACAATATTTTAAAATATTATTAAAATATATAATAAACAAAGCACAATGTAGATGTGGTCTAATATTAGCTAACAGTAACAAAATATGGAATAAAAATAAATAAAGTAAGAAAATGCACACGATTCAGAATATATGCAAATCTGAATAAAATAATAATAGCAATTTCATAAGCCGACATGCTGACCACATATACTGGTAGATGATCGTCTACCTCTGTGATTAACACATATGGATGTGAGGCCAGCAGCCGGCTGGTCAGCCAAGGGCCTTCTAGGCCTGTCGCGCATGGAGATTTTTTATTTATTATTAATTACATAGGAAATTATTAACTGTATTTTGAAAGACGCTTCGTCCGACAGCCCCTAATTTCAGGAGATAGATATAATTCCAAGATCGTGAGGACGACACGTGTAAGACATAGATAGGTAAGCATTAGAAACGACCCACTTTGTTATATCTTAATTCTGTGCACTCAGATATAATCCATTCGTTTAACTCAATTCCCAGGTTTGTGTTAATCTCAGCAGAAATATAATCTATTCTGTATGCATGAGGATATCCATGTTCATCCTCTTCGTTAGAAATAATTACCGCAAAACTGAGGTTTTATCAAGTTGAGCGCTGAAATAGACTTAAAATTATGAACATTCATTTAAAAGGTATGTGTTTAGAATAATGTGAAAACGGATGTTTAGCAAGTAGTGCAAGGGCATGTTGATTTCGTTCTGTCAGATGCACTACTATTCACCGTTCAGTCTGCTTCAATTTAACAATCCCATTATCCCCGCGTCTGCATTTCGGCTTTATATACGCTCTACAATTGCGACGTAATGGAGTCCATTTACGATTGATCACTCGTTTTAAACCTTACGTTTCTTTCCCTCCCCCACCCCCAAAAAAGTAAGAACAATTTGATATTGATTTTTCGCATGACTTTCTGATGCGTAGGCCTACTTTTTTTTCCAAATAATTTATGATTATTGAATGGTCAACTCTCTGGCTAAAGGTTAAACATACATAAGTCTGAAAACATAATTTTTTACAAGATCTTATTAATATTCAAATAATTTACCCAAACAAATGTTAAGATATCAACCTACAGGCAGAAGAAGACTAGGACATCCACTCAAAATACTTCTGGATGATGTTTCTCTTGAGGCCGAAACAAGTCAATAAATGGCCTAAATTCGTGAATGTACTATGATGATGATATTTTTTTAATAATTGGAGATTTGCATTACTTCTGACCAAGATTTAGAATTATAATATAAAAATGATGTGCCTTTTAGGCCCGTCTTCTCAACTGTTGAAACATGAAGTTACTGTAGGCCTTTCGAGACTAGTCCCATCAGCAGCAGAAAGTATATCTGCAACCACTGGCTTCGACTGTAAGACTGGCTGGTCGGTTATAACTTTAAAGAGTGGGTTTGAATTACTGGGTGTGTTCTCGTCAGCAGAAAGTATATCTGCAACCACTGGCTTCGACTGTAAGACTGGCTGGTCGGTTATAACTTTAAAGAGTGGGTTTGAATTACTGGGTGTGTTCTCGGTTAATAGCAGGTCATTGTTGCCTGTTTAAATATTTCCAATTCCTCCAGTACGTTGATTCTATTTGGATTGTTATCTTTGTGCATAATGTCAGTGTATTATAATGTCCAGCATGCGGTGTCCTGCCTGAATTACATGTTTTGCCAGGCTTGATTTATTACATTATATGGTTTATATTATTTTATGTATATCATTCTCCATTGCATTAATTCTTTTGTTAGAATAAGTCTTATTCTCAATACATTATTATTTTTTTATTTGTATGTGTCATAATTTATGTAAAAATGAAACTGGCCCCTAACTTTAAATGTATATATTCTATTTGTATTATTTATGTAACTGAACTGCCCGAGTACTTGCTCATTCGAGTGTCAATACTGTATATAACATATATTTGTAAGTAAAATTTATTCTTATTCTTCTTATCTCTTGCATAAATAAAATCCTTGAAATGTTCTTTGTATCTGCTGTTAAAACTTCTCCTAGTTCTTCCGATATAAAATTTGTTGCAATGACCTGCTATTAAATGAAAACACACCCAGTAATTCAAACACACTCTTTAAAGTTATAACGGACCAGCCAGCCTTACCATGGACCTGGAATCGCCCCCAGCCTCTAATTGAAATGAGCATCGGACGCATGTTCTGAGAGTAAAGGCGGCAGTTGCGCCGTGATGGTCCCAAGCAATCCTTCTGTGGATTGAGCCCTAACGTACACGAAGCTTAGCAATTTCACCCGAACACCTTCTCCCAGGGTATTGGTTTTAGCCCGAGAACTTTAACGTGGATCGCGAAGTAGCATAGGGAGGACAAGAAGGCTGGGACTTGGGAGTATGGCCATCTGGCCAAGGTATCCCAAGGGGTGATGGACATCTGGTGCCGATTGTCTAAAAAGGTGGGAGCCTTAACCTCCCACTGCCCCAAGGGCCTCTTAAGTCTGTAGTGAGATGACTTTACTTTTATATATTGTTTGTTTCTATGGCTTTTAGTGAATTCTGAAGGAATAAACCTATTTTTTTTGTAAAAGTTTAGTTTACCGTACCCAAGATTTTTTTCTAAGTTCTACAGAATCTTGGTGTGCATGCGCGAACGCTTAAAGAAACTCCCACTACATGGCGGGCATATATGTGAAGTCGGTATGACCAACTTTCGCAATAACTTCCCAAAGGTTTATTAGAAATTGATATCACCAACTTTCCCGTTCCTAACCTAACAAAATTAATTACATGCATATTATTTAATTAAGTGTGCACACCAATCTGATATACGCTAACTTGTTTCATCGGAACCTAACAAAATGAAGTGAATGAACATTCATTTCTTGAAATATATTTTCGAATGCTGGCCATTCCGATTTCACAGATATCTCCGCTATCTAGTGGAAGTTTCTTCAAGCGTTCTTGCATGTCGCTTACGTAGATACATATTTAATAATTATAAAAAAATGTTAGTCTGTAAGTATCATTGCAAAACGTTAAAATAGTGCGAAATTTTAGTAAAGATGGAAGAAGTACTTAGAGCAACAGCATTACAAGAATATAGTATGGAAAATTAAGGGAAAGGAAATTTAAACTTGAGCCCCTATTTTTATTAGCATTTTTTCCCTACAAAGTCCCTTGCCATAGCCGAGTTGTTAAGGCAAGAAGCATTGGCGCAGAGCTACAGGACTTGCCCTGGTTCGAGTCCCCATGGGGGAAAAAAATTCTCATGGAATTTCGGCCAGTATGGGGCCGGACCCCACCCAGCATTGTGAGGCATTTGGGTAACTACAATACATAGCGACTCCAGGTTGAGAAGACCAGCTATAATGGCTGGGGGACCCGACATGCTGACCACACGTTACCCCTACACTGGCTAGATGATCATCTACCTCTGTGATTAACACATGTGGATGTGAGGCCAGCAGCCGGCTGATAGGCCAGGGGCCTTCTAGGCCTGTCGCGCTTGGATTTTTTTTTCCTACAGAAACTTAAACAAGTAATGGTAAAATCGACTTATTTCCTTACAATAAATGTAGTAATAATACGTACTATACTTACTACAGTGGAAGAGAAGAAGTATTAAAAATTAATTTTAAACTTCAGTATTTGTCTAAACTTAGTTTCTGTGTCTTAGGCCCTTGTAGAATTAAGCGATTCTATTTGTTTATTCGAATTTTAGTGGTTAGTTTAATGATGTTAAGGGCGTTAGTTGGATGCTACAAAATGTCTCTGAGGACGTGTTTCTGCTGTTTTAAAAGTGATGAATTACGGGCAATTTACGACCCTGTTGGCCTGTCTCGTGTTATATAATTAATAAGGACGATGTGGTGCTTGGAGACTAATTGTCGAATGAATTGGTTAATTAAGACAAGACGTGAGCTCATAGTCCGTGGAGATGTGTTCAGGTAAGTTATACAGTTGCCGTCAACAAGTTCCTAGTCGGATCTTAACACCCTCAAATTAATGTAACTCTGTGTTTTGTAAGTAGCGCCATACAACTAGCTTATTAGCATCTCGTTCCATATTCAAATTTCAAACTCCGTCTCTTTCCATTTACAACAGTTGCAAGTATAAAATTGGCTTATAATGTTAGTCTCTAAGGTCCACAACTGTAAGAGAATGTTGGAATAAGGGGAAGGGTGCGGATCTAGACAAAATTATGAAAATATTCATTTAATTCATTCTTCACTCTTCATTACATGTATCAAACTGCAGCTGATGACATGAATCTATTGCATTCTTATGCTCATTTCACGTTAGAAGAATCCATATTGTGTATAAGTTGCAAAGGGGCTGAATTGATGTACATGCAGCTTGTGTGGGTATTTTTTTAAATTCCTTGCTTACCTAATATGTCAATAACAAGGTTAACCCTTCTCGCCCATCAAGGTCAGTGTAAGAATTAAATAGATCAATAGAGAGGAATGAAAGTAGGAAAATATCTCCTAGGCCTCGAATGCTCTAATACCACCAGAGTCGAAAAAAACAAGTAATTTAGCCAAGAGAGGCTATTACAGAAAAGATAAAAGCTAAGGAGCAAAACACAAGTAAGTGAAAGTAATGTTTTGCTCAGCTTGGGCACCTTGTGGTCGCCATCCACATATCCATTTATATAGACTATAGTTTATCTCCGATAAACATAAAACTGAGACAGTAGAAATGAGATTCCTGAGATCCGTTGCAGGCGTATCTTTAAGATATCAAAAGAGGATTCATCAGAGATGAATTACAAATATATAATATAAACGAGAGAATATACAAAAATAAATGTAAATGCTTTGAACATGTACAAAGAATACCAAATAATCGTTTATCAAAACTGATATTTTATTATAGATCTGAAGGCCGAAGAAACGTAGGAAGAACAAAACGACGTAATATATTGTACAGCGTGGAGCAGAACGGTCCAATAAGCATATATCTTGAAGATTATATGTAGACGACAGAGGTAAAAAGGTAAAATGATTACACTACAGGCCTTAAAAAGCATTTTGGATAGTAGGAGGTTAAGGACCCTACCTTTCCAGAAATCGGCATGAGATGTTAGCCAGGTTATCAGTCAATTATACCTCCAAAACAAATGTCTGGTAGGCTTATTAATTTCAGTTGTAAGCTGAGTTGATCCTAGGGCTATAATACGGCCAGGAGGTAGACCAGTTTAAAAATCCCAATAGCATCGTGGCTCGAACCTACGATCTTTCGACTTGTAACGATTTGCCTTAACCAACTACGGTATGATGCGCATGTCCCAATTTACCTCATTATAAAATTGACCCCATCAGTGTGTGTAATGGTACATTTATTTTTTTTATTTCTCGTTAGATTAGATTAGTAGAGATGGGTTCGGATTTTAAGACCCTTTTTTAGATGCATTGTACGTATTACCTACCTTATTTTATTGAATGAATGAGATAAAATCTGCTCTACGGTGTTATGTAATATGTTGTGATATTCCTAGTTCAACTCTCATCAAGCATTCAAACACATGACTAATACCGCCTTTATTTAGGCCGGTCCCAAGGTCTCGAGAAGGGGCTACAACCTTCCATTTGGCCTTATTTTGTTAAATTGACACACACACGCTCGGAGTAATGAGTAAGTATATGAATATGCTCGCTTTAGAACATTTTAAACACTTGTGGTTTGCTAAACCAGATTATGTTTTTCTTGATATGATATGAGGTGAAAGGTAATATAAAATGAATAAATGGAGATGAAATGATGAGGGAAGATGAGTGGAGAAGGTTGGTGGGATGAAATTTAGGAACGGGAGAACCTTGAGAAAAATATGAAAAATCCCGGTATTACCCACGAACAATACTCCTCCGGACCAACAGATTTATATATATATATATGGGAGATTTTCACTTACTAATTCGAACTTGAATTAAAAAATAGATCTGTGACATATTTAAATGTAATATCGCATATATATATATATATATATATATATATATATATTGCACGAATATAAAAAATAATATCGCATATATTATATTGATATATTGCAAGAATAAAAATATTGCTACGATAAGGATAATGTTCGCGAATAAAAAAAATCAGAATTTATTGTAAAAAAATTTTTTTTCCAAAAAAGTGCAAAAAATTAGAATATTTATAATATATTATTATTATTGTAAATGAGTTATAGTGTAAACACAGGTAAGCTCGTGATATGGGTAAACTAGTGATACTTTCCAAAGTTGTAGAAAAGTTTCAAGAGTAACCCGTATCACGAATTTACATAAGTTTATCCTATCGTATTATCTGAAAATAACTGACAGAATCAACTTAATTTCAGTTCTGCTGCTCTCTTTTGGATTTGCAATAGTTACGCGTATCTAATAAATTACTTAACTAAACAATTTTACAAGCTGTGAGCTTGGTAACTGAAATAAATAAATAAAAAAAAAATATATATATATATATATATATAATATATCCACCGCTGTGGTTTTGAGGTAGCGTGCTGCCTTGTCACTCAGTGGGCCCGGGTTCGATACCCGGTCGGGACAGGCTCCTGGGTGAGGTGTTTTCGGGGTTTTTCCTCACCTGCAAGACAGTTGTCAGGAAGCTTAGGGCCCAACGGTCCCCGAAAATCATCCGGCCAATATCATCATCCTTCACCGGTGTGGAAAGCAACGGGAAGTTACCACGCCTATAATTCCCTAGTAAAGCTGCAAAGCATACCATGAAAAATGCTATGATTGCAGTGAAAGACCTGCCCTCGGGCAGAATTACTATGGATATATATATATGTTCACCGCTCTGGTCTCGAGGTAGCGTGCTGCCTTGTCACGCAGCGGGCCCGGGTTCGATCCCCGGTCGGGACAGTTTTTCTGGGTGAGGTTTTTATCGGGGTTTTTCCTCAGCTGTAAGACAAATGTCAGGAAAACTTTAAGGCCCAAACGGTCCCCAAAATCATATGGCCATCATCATCATCATCCTTATGATTATCATCATCCCACACCTACAATTCCCTAGTAAAGCTGCAGTGATTGCAGTGAAGGACCTGCCTTCGGGCAGAATTACTATGTATGGATATATATAGCCTATAAACGACTGTATGCTCCTTTGTCCTTTATAAACTTCTAAACCGCTCAAACAATCCTCAAGAAAATTTGTACATACAGGTTTTCAGGTATGGCGTGTTTAGTTACAATATATTATATTCTAAAACCCTTAGGTGCAGTAGTTCACCTGAAACGAAACTTTTAAATTCGCTCTATAGCGGTCGCAATTTTCGATGTTTCACAACGAAACTCAGAATACTCCTATGGTAAAATAAACGAGGAAAGTATTATCCAAAATCATTAGAAATGGGGGTTTACCTGAAATCCGCAATTAAACATTGACTCTAGCAACTGCCATGTTTGGTTCGTCGCAATGTGTACTTACAGTTTAATTAACCCTTACTTTTCTTTTTACTTAATCAACCAAAACAAATATTTCATTTATTTAGGTGCATCAGTGCACACCGGGTATTAGCTACTTTTAAATTATATATATATATATTTTAAATCTCCATCCATAGTAATTCTGCCCGAGGGCAGTTCTTTCACTACAATCATAGCATTTTCATGCTATGCTTGCAGATTTACTAGGGAATTGTAGGTGTGGTAGCTTCTCGTTGCTTTCCACACCGGCGAAGTATGATGATGTTAATGATGATGGCCATATGATTCCGGGGACCGTTTGGGCCTTAAAGTTTTCCTGTCATTTGTCTTACAGGTGAGGAAAAACCCTGATGAAAAGCTGCCCAGACCGGGGATCGAACCCGGGCCCGCTGCGTGACAAGGCAGCACGCTACCTCGAGACCACAGCGGTGGACATATATATAGCAAATTATAAAATATATGTTCTTTTATTACTAAGCTTAGTTTATAAAATTGTTACATAAATTAACCACGCTTTGTACTATTGCAATTCCTTAAGGGAATAAATTTAAATAAAGATTATTTTTCTTGGTTTAAAAAAATGTATAACCTGTTTATAAGAACAATTATATATTATAAATTATTATATTTTTGTTTGGTTTGCAATAGAAAAAGGAAACATCATTTGTACGTCTAGCGTAACAGAATAAAATGTGTGGTATTTTAAACCGTGTAACAAGAGAAACTTATTTTGCGGATGTTTATTAAATTCTATTCATTATAACTTTAGGAGACATTGTTTTTCGGGCGTACAACGAATTTGATTGGTTTTATTTTATGCCTAATGAAAATTGGATTTCTGCTTCCGCTGTTCTGTAACGCATTGTGTAAGCTTGTGCATTGTATAGCGAAGAAAACAAAAGCCTAAAGCGGATGCTTTATTAACATAGATACAAACATTGTCATGTTACATAAATACACTTCATGACTATAATAGTATGACAGTTATTTTTTAAAATACTAATTAAAATTTCCTCAAAATTTAGATGTAGCTCTATCCTTATTTTTAAATGAATTCACATACATGCATGCAGAATGAACACTAAAATCAGCCTCTGAATTTTCCTGAAACTGGTAAATCATAAAAAAATAAAACAAACTACAGTGTGATTATAAAGTCCCAGTACATTTTGTGGATAACGTAGCGCAAATAAAACAAAAATTATAAGGTAGCTTCTACTATCAAGTTAGTGTTCAACATAACCTCCATCAATCTCAAAACGTTTTCCAACGACGCACCGTCCCCGGAAAACTTGCACCAACATATCCACTGCAATCATTTCACTCGCTTGGCGTATGCGTTATTTCAGCACTTGCAGATTAGGAAACTTGGTTCTGTACACCTGTTGCTTGATGAACCCAAAACAAAAAAGTCCAGGGGTGCGAGGTCTGGCGAACGAGGTGCCCAGATACGAGGAGATGCCCTTCCAATCCACCTTTTGGGAAACCTGTCATTGAGATACCCGCGTATAACCAGAGCAAAGTGTGGTGGTGCTTCATCTTGTTACAACACCACTGTATCAATGATACCATCTTGCTCTAACTGTGGCTGTAAGAAAAGTTGCAACATATCAAGATACACGTCTCCCGTGGTGGTTTCCTTTGGAATCTGTCTCTAACTTCCTCGTACGACTGGCCTCTTAAATGCACAGCAACAATCTCTATCCGCTCTTGAATGGTGAACATATTTGTATCTTTCGAATGACTGTAACAGAAATACGATATGTAAGCGATTTCTTTAAAATGTACTGGGACTTTATAATCACACTGTATACTAATTCCAAGCTAAGTTCCAATTATACTGTAATAAATAGTATATTACAATGCGAGATTGGGAAGTGGTTTTTACAGAAGCGAGGATATGATTAAAAACCGAACGATAGCGAGGTTTTTAATTACCGAGATTCTATAAAACACTTCACCAACGTGCCTTGTACATTATTTTTTTGCGTGATGGTGTCTTCAAAATAATAAATAATAATAAAATGATAACATCTTTGTTGGAAATATTTGCGTTCATTATAAACAGACTAATGTTAACGGTGTGGCTAATGTTTATACGGTAAATGCCAAAAAGAATTTAGTTGAGACTACAGCAGGCCGTGAAACCAATCAGGTATAAAATGGCGGCAAACATGAATTTGTTTTATATTGTTTCAAATAAAGTTCTGTTAATTTAAAATGCAATGATTTGTTTCGTATAATGTATATTAACACTACCTTTTAGACATATTTTTGTATATATATATATATATATATATATATATATATATATATATATATTGTACGTAGTATACATAAAGGCAGTGGTTTTACTTTCCGCACGAGGTAGGTAATATGCAATATTACAGTATAATTATTTAGGTTGGCAACCCCGAAATTTAGGAAATTGAACTTTCAATTATGGTCGGCATTGCTGTAAGTACGACAGAACGCACTATCGTGCAAAAACAAACTTGCACAAGATATTACTCCGCCGACTCCTATTGGGGGAACCGTGGTACTACTTTTAACCGTCATACGACTGAATTGAGTACGATAGAAACATTGTTCTTAGGTAACATCGTATTTTACGGAAATAAGATTAAATACAACCTAAGATGGTACCAATAGTTAGGAACTTCGTCCATATCTTATGTATCCCAAAAAAGTGTATATGGTCCTACCTAATTAGATGTTTGCGCTTTTTCCATGATGTCAATACATAAACTTTATTTAGCGCTATAATTTCATTATGAGCGAAATTTATGTTCCGTGCTGAATCACCTGTAAATTCTGCTGTTATTTTCTCCATTTCCTCAATGGCTGATATGTGATATTTTTTCAGTAAACTGTTTGAAAATATTCAAAATAGTGTTTATCTCCGCATTTCAAATGGTTTGCTTTCCAGTGTTTAAGGCATTCTATAGAAATTTTGCCATTTTGAAATAATTGAAATTCTAACATATTCTGCATCGCGCATGCGTAAGAATAAAAAAATGCTAATTTAAGCTATTAAAATTGTACTTTTATATTTTAAGGTTCTGCCATGTAACTTATATAGACATGTGCTGGATAACACACTTTTTATCAGTTTCTTTATTTCGGGTGTTAGAGAGAGAACTACATTTTTTTGCACATTTAAAGGTAAAACCATTATTCGACCAATGATAATGCAGTCATTTGGTTTGTTTACATTACAATTGGAACTTAGTTCGGAATTAGTATAAGGACAATGGAAATAATTGAGGACCTCCCAATTATCAGAGTGCAACCAACAATCCTTTGTGATTTTTTTTTATATAGAACACTATCTCATAGCCAAATCAGTCGAGAAGTAAATTATACCACATTCTTAACAGTGTCCCAACTAATTTATAACATCAACAACAACAATAATAATAATAATAATATAATAATAATAATAATAATAATAATAATAATAATAATAATAATAATGTTTTTATTCAGGATTGTTTCTATTATTTGCACAAGTATCCTCAACCAAAATATACATTTTTTTCTTTCACACTTCCCGATCTTGTGTGTCTGCTTCTGTCATATTTCTCTTCTTCTTGTTGTCTTAAATTCCCTTTATGCAGTTGGCTTTGGTCTACCACGTTTTCCTTTTCCAGGAGGTATCCATTTTAATACCTCTTTATTTGTTTCTGTGTCCCTTCTTCTCATTATATGTCCATACCATCTGGGTTGGATTTCTTCAATCTATTGTACAATATTCTTTTCTACATTCACATTTTCTCTTATTGGTATTATTTTGAATAATAAGAATAATAATAATAAAGAACTTCACAGCATAGGCCTTCTGGCCTGTTCCGGTTCTTCATTCCACCGCCTTCTTGGTCTTCCTTGGGATCTATAGCCTGCAGGTGCATATTTCCAGGATTTTTTGGGTATTCGGCTCTATTACATTCTATATAGATGTTAAATCCATTTTGTTCTATAAGTTTTAACTGCATCTAAGAAGGATGTAATTTGCAGTTCTTTATATATCTACACTTCTAATGTATTTTAATGAGCATCCATTAACTGCTCTTAAAAAGTTAATTTCTGATTAATTTATTTTACTTTCATCCTTTTTATTCAGCACCCAACATTCACTACCATACAAAAATTATGGCACAGCCATTGTTTTATAACATTTTAATTGAGTGTCCTTTCTTGTTTTGTTTCTTAATGTTCTTCTGGTTGTTTCCCACATACTTTAAAAACGCAAGCTTTTTATTTGCACGTCTTTATCATAGTTATAAGAAATGTGATTTCCAAGATAGTTAAAATGAGAAATTTGCTTCAATATTATGCCATCTATTAGAATTTTAGTTCTAATTGAATCTTTGACCTTAAAAATCATAACTTAGATTTTCCCTGTTGATATTTTACAATTATATTTCTTCGATATTCCATTTTATTTATACATATTGTATTGAAGTTCGTCTTCTGTCTCGGCAGTAAATACCTGATCGAGACTAAATTAGAGAATCTGAGCAAATTTAATCGGCTTCTCGCATCCAAATAATGCCTTATTTGCCTAATAGGTGTCTGTTTGAGGTGATGAGTTATTACCACTGGTTGACTATTGGGGGATGTAAACGTTACAATTTTTTAAAATAAATTTATATGGAAACGCATGCTATTATGCTTTAGAGAGTCATATCATCCCAGCTTCTCTCAAAACGGTAAACTAAAAATAAATAAAGCTGTTATTCTTCCATTTATACGGATGCGACACATTGACTCTTCTTTAAGGACGAGAAGAGATTATGAGTATTTGAGAATCAAATTCTTAGGAAAATGTTTTAACCAAAGAAAAACGAATAGACACAGTGAATGGAGATGACTACATGTTAATGAGCCACATAATATTTATGGGAAAACATAAGTAATAAGAATAGTTAAGTAAAGTAGGCAGGACATGTGGCATGAATGAGAAATAAAAGATGTGCATGAAAACTTTTATAGGAAACCAGAGGGAAAGCGCCCAGTAGATTGACCAAAAATGAGATAATTTGAAGGAGGTAAATTACATAGGGGATTATTGGAAAACATCTGAGGATATATGGATGTATGGATAACTTTTGTCCACGCGGCTATGAACCTCCGGGTTCGATAGTGCCTTGGTTAATTATGCTTGTACTTGTGTCATAATTTCAGTTAACTAGTATCTGTAAAATTATTATTTCCTCTTAACTTAATTCTATAATTCCTTAAACTAAAAGTATAGTATACTCATATAATTATAGGGATATTAAGAGTTTCAAAAATGTAAAAATATCTGGGGACAAAACGGTAGTTACTTTTAAAAATAAACTGCAAGCAAAATGTGGAATATGATTTCCCACCACATATTAACTCGCAGATTTTTTTTTGAAATGCAAATTTTATGTAAATTGGAAATTGGTTGGCAATTTTTAATCTAAAAATGTGTACTTATAAATTAGGTGCGGAGAGACGGTACAAGATACAGGATTATCATGAATAAAATAGAACTAATTTAAAACTTCATTTCAAAGAAGTTTTAATTTAATAAAAATTACACTTCCCCAGCGATCTGATCCATTTTAATAAACATTGTGCGTCCGAGTGATAACATTTAAATTCGTTCTAATGCATTCTGAATTGTGATTTACCTTACTTTTACATTCATCTTCATTTACCTACTTGCCAAGTTATATGTTTTAATACCACACTATGAAAGATAACCTCTCTGTTGTAATGGTTATCATCCCAAGGGTCTGATCATGTACGAAAAGAACTTCTCTGGACAGTGGCGGCTCGTAGAATCAGATAACGGTGCTATACTTGGAAACAAAATATAACATACCCGGCGGTGACGTTATTCACGTCAATAAAACATTTTAAACAGGTTATGTATAAATAATAATTTCTTTATAAGAAGCCAGATATAATTAGAACAATTAAGTCTCGTAGACTGCGATGGGCAGGACATGTGGCATGAATGTAGAATAAAAGACGTGCATGGAAGCTTCTTGTAGGAAAACAGAGAGAAAACGCCCAGTTGGTAGACCAAGAATGAGGTGGATGAATAGCATTAACTATGATTTGAGGGAAGTAGATTATACAGGGAATGATTGTAAAACATTAGCTCGGGATAGGAATGTATGGAGAGCTTATGTCCGCGCGGCCATGCACCTACGGGTTCGATAGTGCCAGTGATTTAGTTATGTATAAACAATTTATTAAAATGTACACAAAGATATATCAAAACAAATACGTACTTAACTGCAATTATTATTTAATTTGATAAGAATTAACTATGTGTTGGAAAAGTCTTTGTATTTAAATCCTTACTATAAATATAATTTTGAAAGACAAAAATTGTTATTGTGAGTTATTCGTTAAAGATAGACATATGCTCGTGGACTTATTTATTTATTTATTTATTTTATATATCCAAATCTGCGCACATGTATGTGGTGTATTTGTTATGGTTTAAGCAGCCTAAGCCATTAAAACGTCCAAAAAATGCTTTTTTTAGTGCACAGATGCACTTTTTTTTTATCTCCGACCCTATAGTTGTTCTGTATATCTGTTTCATAGCCGTTTGTTGCAAAACATACAATATCTGATAGGACTCATGGCGTTTACATTTTTTCATTAAGAATAAGGTTATATTTAAGTATTTGGCCCTAAAGGTGTGCGTACTTACTTCATAAACCAGTGAAACAGGTGGCATCAAAATATAAATTTTTACAAATGGCGCTTAGCCAGTTAATGCATAACATCGTCAAATTGTCTTATTTAATTGAATACAATTTGTTTTAGTATATATCGATGCCTATGTCTGTGGTGCTGACTCCAGTGACATACTTGCTTTGTGAGTAGCGGGGCCGGGAACTATACGCGGCGGTGTTGGACATTTTAATTGTAAAATTAATTTGATCAAATTAACTTAATTGTAAAATATTCAATCTCAGGGCCAAGAAAGCTGGTGGGTACAATTTTAATCGCTAGATTATACACCACATTCCTGAATTAAATTGCAAATCCCTCCTCTGTACCTAAGCTGAGACTCATCCGTCAGATGGGAATGATAGTCTGGGCGGCCCCGTGATGCTTTTCGACAAGAGTAGGCCATGTGGTGGCACTGGATTTTATCCTTCTCCCTTCTCTTCATCATCATCATCCCTCATACAACACACTTTATATTACATAAACATACACTCATCCTACACTCCTCTCTGTACACAATACAATAATAGCGTATATTTTCTACGTAAAGTGGTCTACCGAAGTGGTGCGTAAGTTGAAAATAGATCACATTAACATCTATCCGCTCAGCGCGGAACCCGAAACACGAATAATAATAATAATAATAATAATAATAATAATAATAATAATATAATAATAATAATAATAATAATAAAAACAATAACGATAGATTTATTTTACCTGGCAGAGTTAAGGCCTTAAGGCTTTGTCTTACCACTCAAACAGATTAAAAAAAATACAAAAATTATTCTTACATCTAATTACAATAAAATAAATAGTATATGGTATAGAGTAGATTTATTTAGCCTGGTGGAGTTAAGGTCATGGTCTTCTCTTCCACTCACCAAAACAAACATATGTTACATATAAATACAAAAAATTACAATAATAGTCATACTTACTTACTTACTTACTTACTTACTTACTTACTTACTCACTGGCACTATAGAACCCGTAGGTTCATGACCGCACGGACATAAGCTCTCCATACATCCCTATCCTGAGCTAATGCTTTCCAATCATTCCCTGTATAATCTACTTCCCTCAAATCATAGTTAATGTTATTCTCCCACCTCATTCTTGGTGTACCAACTGGACGTTTTCCCTCTGGCTTTCCTACAAGAAGCTTCCATGCAAGTCTTTCATTTCCCATACGTGCAAGATGTCCTGCCCAACACAGTCTACGAGACTTAACTGTTATTATATCTGGCTTCCTATAAAGACCACGTAGTTCATTGTTATGTAGTCTTCTCCATTCACCTGTCTGTTCATCTCTCTTTGGTCCAAAAATGTTCCTAAGTACTTTATTCCTGAATACTTGTAATCTCCTTTCCTCTCTTAAAGTAAGAGTCCATGTTTCGCACCCATATAATATAACTGGTAGAATAATAGTTTTATATATTTTCAGTTTAACGTTTTTTGAAAGGAGTTGGGACATCAAGAGTCTCTGCAATGCATAATAGCATGCATCTCCAGAATTGAGCCTATGTTTAATTTCTTTGTGCATCTCATTCCTATTTGTGATCATTGTTCCTAGGTATTTGAATTCAGCCACTTCCTCAAAATTTCCCTCATTTGTCATTAGCTGTCCATTTCCATTATATAATGAATTTCTACGTGTGACCATATATTTAGTTTTATTGATATTTACTTCCAATCCTAATTTCTTAGTATTACTCAATAGTGTGTGCGTGTTGTTCTTTAGTATATATAATAGTCATCCTAACCAATTAATTATCTGTCAAATTGAATAATAATGAAAATAATGTCTAATAATACAACAAAATTAAATTAATGATAGAATGAATACAGAAAGTAATAACAGCTCGAATATACTATTCATAAAAAATAAAGAAATAATACAAAGAAAGTAATAAACTATAATGAAATTAATCTATTGCTTATTATACAAGGCATTAGGTAAATATATTAACAAATCTTAAAACTATTTTTATTAAATAATGAAAAAAACAAATTATTAATTTTTAAAAAGTAGGCTAATATTAGTGAGTTCTTTCTGTTAATAATTTTATTTTCAATTTGTTTATGAAATATGGTAAAGTTTGGCATCTCTGACATAGGGTGGAAGGGAATTCCATGTTCTAGCAAAAGAAATTGTTACTGTATAATTACTATTTACAAAATTTTTAATTTTTCTAGATTTAACGAATGAAATATAAAATGTACAAGATAGAAAAATGAAGGAAAAAACTATATAGTGCAGTGGATGGCATTAGAACACACTAACACACATAACCATGCCTATTGTTGTTTCGTTTTAAACATGAGAGTCTATAAATATTGAAGGCAACAAACATTGGAACTTGAAATGTATTAATTGTATAGGAATAAAACAAAGCGAATAAATTACTGCACATATGTGTGTTATGTAACTGGTAGACATTTGTGTAATTACCCTGAAACATGGACATTTTATTTTCATGTATTATTCAGTGTAGCATGTTTTATAAATTTATTTATCGGGTACACCACTTAAACCCGATGAATCATTTATAATTCCCTGTATAACCAACCGACTAACCAACTCACTAGCGCTATCAACCTGGTTGAGTGGTAGACAAGGCCTTAAGGCCTTAACTCTGCCAGGTAAAATAAAGCTATTATTATTATTATTATTATTATTATTATTATTATTATTATTATCATCATCAAACCCGAAAGTTCATGGGGAACACAATGCAAAGTGGCATGCGTTTACGGATTTGAGCCTATGTTTCATTTCTTTCTGCCCTTTTTCCTATTCTTCCTAGGTAGTTTAAATCTACTTCCTCAAAATTGCTCTCGTAATTGCCAGTATAACAAAATTAATTTATTGAAATTAATTAATAACTCTATAGAGACTTAGTCCACCGCTGTGGTCTCGAGGTAGCGTGCTGCCTTGTCACGCAGCGGGCCCGGGTTCGATCCCCGGTCGGGGCAGTTTTTCTGGGTGAGGTTTTTATCGGGGTTTTTCCTCACCTGTAAGACAAATGTCAGGAAAACTTTAAGGCCCAAACGGTCCCCGAAATCATATGGCCATCATCCTTATCATTATCATCCTTACCATTATCATTATCATCATCCTTCACCAGTGTGGAAAACAACGGGAAGCTACCACACCTACACAATTCCCTAGTAAAGCTGCAAGCATAGCATGAAAATGCTATGATTGCAGTGAAGGACCTGCCTTCGGGCAGAATTACTATGGATGGATGGATAGAGACTTAGGCCTATATATTAATAATCTCTTGGCATCTCCAATTTCAATTTGGTAAGAAAAATAAATAGAAATACAAAATTCCAGATGCAGATGCCTTCCTCTAGTTTCATAGTTATCTCGAACAAATAAACAGTAAGTCCTGCGCCGTGGACGAGCGTTCTAAAGCATCCTGACGTGGGCATAACTGCATAACATGCGTTGGTTCGAGTCCCCCATGGTGTAGATTTTGTTTAATGGAATTTCTATCAGTGTTTTCAACCGATACCCCCTTACAGTATCATGAGAAATTTAAATATATACGTATGACAATTGCCAGCTATAAAAGCTGAAGGTATGCGCATACTGACTATATTGTACCTGATGCCAGGATTTTTCTTTCTGCGCTATTTTCACAGAAATAAGAACACTGAATTTATTTAAAAATTCACCAAACACTTTATTTATTTCTACAATTATCCACAAACTTCTGTTCACAATTACTATTCACAAAATAACCTTCGTTTAATTGTTATCACACTCACTACTGAATAAGTTCGCCACAATTTATCGTTCACTTAACTTCACGCCGTTCACCGCAAGACTGACTATCGCTGGCGTCAAACACAAACTGACTCACCGGCCTCCGCTCTTTTATAAGCGCGAGGAAAGCTGCAGAAACAGCTTCGAGTAACTTCAAAGCCCAGAATCCTCTAGACATGGATTCTTCTCCAAAAGAGAGGGAGACATCGGTAGAACCGTCTGGTAACATACTCCAGACAATTCGGCCGGCTTTGCGGGTCCTCTAACGTCGCTATGCCCGACACATAACAATATATTCCTCATAAACTGGTTGGACGATCATTCTCCTGTGTGATTGACATAGCTAATCCAATTACTGGATCAGGAAATAATATTTTTTTCCAATAAAATTGGATATTTTTCATCACATAAAGTATCTCCTGTTTTAATATTTTTAAATCCTACTACAGCTGCTATATCTCCAGCTCCAATTTTATCAATTGGATTTTGCTTATTTGCATATATATTGATGAGAGACCAGAAACTGCCTGGTAAGTCAAGATCCTCCTAAGCCATAAGGAGCTCCGGAATCCCCTATGAACAAATCTCATAAGTCCTTACACAGAAATATGGGTGCTTCTCTACCGGGGAGTTTCTTGTCATAGCTTAATTTAGTTACGTTTGTTTTCCTCCAGGTATCATTGAGGTACATGTGGTCGATATATCGCCTCAATGAGATCTAATAGGCAACTAAAGGTATTACTTGGATGGAAAAGGTTGGTTAAATTTTGCCGAGAACTTCTGATTTAGGCTTGAGTTTATTTTACGAGCCCGGAAATCTTACGATTAGGGATCACGGCTTAAAGCCTGGCCGCGTTTAAACACGCGACCCTCGTCTAGAGACAAGGGACTTAACCATAAAAAAACCTATATTAGTAAAGTAAAGTGATCCCACTACAGACCTCGGGAGGGCCTTGGGGGAGTAGGAGGTTAATGCTCCCATATTTTCTGGACAATCGGCACCTGATATCAGCCGGGTTGTCAGTCCTGAGTGACGGCCGCCTTTACACCCAGAACAAGTGTCTGGTACTCATTTCCGTTAGAGGCTGAGTCGACCCTAGGGCCATAGTGCCGCCAGCAGGTTTGGGTCAGTATAAAAATCCTGACCCCCACCGGGACCTACATTGCTAGCGTTAAATACAATTCATATTTTCTGACTCGATCTGCCGGATGCGTTTGCTTTAAAATGTTCATAATTGTGCAGTCTTTAACGTGGTCATTTCCCTAAGAGTCAATTATTACTGAATCAATGTAAAATTATATTGAAAAAAAAAATTATATAATGAATTAATTAGATCCAATCCAGAACTAAGTTAAATAAACACAGCTAGTTTAAAAAAATTAAATTAATTATTTTAATTAATTAATTAATTAAGGTAATAAAATTAATCATTTGAATATTTTAAAATAATAAATGTAAAGCATCTATTTTTGTTTATATTATTATAAATCAATATATTACTAATTACTTTCTTCTGTGTTATTGGTTATAATCCATTACATTATATGGTTTATATTATTTTATGTAAATCATTCTCCATTGCATTAATTATTTTGTTAGAATAAGTCTTATTCCCAATACATTATTATTTTTTATTTGCATGTGTCATAATTTATGTAAAAATGAAACTGTGCCTTAACTTTAATTGTATATATTCTATTTGTATTATTCATGTAACTGAACTGCACCCAAGCACGAGCATTTGCTCTTTCGGGTGTCAATACTGTATATAACATTTATTTGTAAATAAAATGTATTCTTATTCTTATATATTTCTAGAAAAAAATCATATATTTCTAATGAGACCATGAATAACAGAAATCCCTATGATGAATATTGTTGTCAAACTAACTAATCAACTCACTGGCACTATCGAACCCGTAGGTTCATGGCCGCGCGGACATAAGCTCTCCATATATCCCTATCCTGAGATAATGTTTTACAATCATCCCCTGTATAATCTACTTCCCTCAAATAATGGTTAATGTTATTTTCTCACTTCATTCTTCTTGTACCAACTGGGCGATATCCCTCTGGTTTTCCTACAAAAAAAAACTTTCATGCTCCTCTTTCATTTCCCCTTCGTGCCACATGTCCTGCCATCGCAGTCTATGAGACTTAACTGGTTTTATTATATCTGGTTTCCCATGAAGATCAAGTAGCTCACTATATTTTAGTCTTCTCTATTCTCCTGTCTGTTCATCTCTCTTTGGTCCAAAAATGTTCCTATTCTCAGATACTCGTAATTATTTCTCCTCCCTTAAAGTAACAGTCCATGTTTCGCATCCATATAATATAACTGGGAGAATAACGATTTTATATATTTTCAGTTGTTAATTATTTTAGAATAGTTGGGACAAAAGTCCCCTATAATACAGAATATTATAATCAAAGGTTTCATAAATTATCAGCGGAAGTTTAAATCTACTATTATTAACAGAGTCCACCGCTGTGGTCTCGAGATAGCGTGCTGCCTTGTCACGCAGCGGGCCCGGGTACGGTCCCGGTCGGGACAAGTTTCCTGAGTGAGGTTTTTTCTGGGTTTTTCTCACTTGTAAGACAAATGTCAGGAAACTTTAAGGCCCAAACGGTCCCCGAACATCATATGGCCATCATAATCATCATCATTCTTATTCACCTTAGATTAAGTTTAGCATTAAGGACTCTCCTGGTTCACGATTACCATCATTATCACCCATCATATCATCCGGACAGTTGTAACCCCGCCTTCCAGGCGTCCCCACCTCAGAATTGGGTTACACAATTACGCCAGTGTCAGGAGAGAACAGCAGAAATGTTGAAATGACAACCTGGGGTATTGCTTAACAAAAATATTAACAGATTCTGAGCAACGTTCACTTTATAAGTTGTATTTTATCATTATCGATATAGGTCATTCCGGAGTTTTATAAAATTATTTAACTCATGTCCCATATGACAGTCAATGGCCCATCAGATTTCAATGAATTTCGATTTACAACCAATCACAGTCTTTTTCACCTCCATTTTATCACTTTCATTTTATCGCTTCCATTTTATCAATTGGCTCCCAGATTGTATATATAGTGCACGAATGTAACCAGATTCTGCTTACGAGATATAATACAAAATCATTCGTAGCAATTTATTATATCATAAAAAAGTAAACCACTGTTTGCACTTTCTTAAACATAGGCCTATCATTTCACAGGAATTAACGTTGCAGAAAAATATAATGGTATTAATAAGCTGTTAGTTTATGCTGATGATGTAGTACTACTGGCCGATAGCGAGGAGATACTAAAGGCCAACACGCACACACTATTGAGTAACACTAAGAAATTAGGACTGGAAGTAAATATCACTAAAACTAAATATATGGTCACACGTAGAAATTCAGTATATAATGGAAATGGACAGCTAATGACAAATGAGGGAAATTTTGAGGAAGTGGCTGAATTCAAATACCTAGGAACAATAATCACAAATAGGAATGAGATGCACAAAGAAATTAAACATAGGCTCAATTCTGGAAATGCGTGCTATTATGCATTGCAGAGACTTTTGATGTCTCAGCTCCTTTCAAAAAACGTTAAGCTGAAAATATATAAAACTATTATTCTACCAGTTATATTATATGGGTGCGAAACATGGACTCTTACTTTAAGGGAGGAAAGGAGATTACGAGTATTTGAGAATAAAGTTCTTAGGAAAATTTTTGGACCAAAGAGAGATGAACAGACAGGTGAATGGAGAAGACTACATAACAATGAACTACATGGTCTTTATAGGAAGCCAGATATAATAAGAACAGTTAAGTCTCGTAGACTGCGATGGGCAGGACATGTTGCACGTATGGGGAATGAAAGACGTGCATGGAAGCTTCTTGTAGGAAAGCCAGAGGGAAAACGCCCAGTTGGTAGGCCAAGAATGAGGTGGGAGAACAACATTAACTATGATTTGAGGGAAGTAGATTATACAGGGAATGATTGGAAAGCATTAGCTCAGGATAGGGATGTATGGAGAGCTTATGTCCGCGCGGCCATGAACCTTCGGGTTCGATAGTGCCAGTGAGTAAGTAAGTAAGTGAGTAAGTATATTTACATAATAGAACATCAGAAATTAATTAATAACCTCTAATGATGTGTTTAATTTTTTCTCCACTAGGGTGTATTCTTACAATATTACTATTCTATTTGGCAATAAATATGATCTGGTTGCAGTGATGAAGAAATCAATCATAACGTTTCAAATTTGTTTTCAAACATCGCCGTTTACATTTTTAATTAAGTATAGTTAAATAATGATTTGTGAGTAAACAGCTTAATTTTATTCGTTAAATAGTCCTAACAAATGCCACTATTGATTTCCAAATTCAATGGATAAATTAACTCCTCACTTCGTGAGTCGTGAATTAATCGATAATTTGGACATCACTTGTGGCATTACTTATGATAAAAATTAAAAATTCACCCGTTGGCAGGTGTCGTTGTCCTCAACTGTCTTAAAATAATGTATTTAAAATATTATTATTTGGAGGCCTTTCGGAAGTTAAGTTTTATTTAAACCATGAAAGAAACATTTTATTTGGATTTGTACAGGGATTGTAATCCTTCTAAAATAAAATGGAGGAAGCATAATGAAATCACAACAAAAAATGCTTTAATTTATACATCAATGTAATATGTACCTGTCTTAAAGTTAATGTTATATGTATACAAGTTACGGAGAATTACACATTTGTGTTGCAGATAATTCGAGAACGACTTCCATCTCAACCCTCGAGAGACGGTCTTGTATGGAACTCTTCACCAGGAGCTCTGTTGACACTGCCTCACTTCTCAGATACTTTACGTCACTACCCTTTCTACTCTGACGTGCTGGGAGCTGAGCCTGATAACCAGTTCACTGCTGTGATATACTCCCAGCTGGGAGGCCCTGCTGTCAGTACGTCTCCTCTCTACCGTCTAATCAGGAACGTCGCGAGAAGTCAGTATGTGGCTCGAGTAAGTAATATTTCCACATAATCCCTCTTCCATGGGGTCTAGATGCTATACAATTCAGTTCCGAGAAAATTAGGACCAAACGGGAGCGTGTAAATATGCTGTTGGTTGGTAAAATCCCTTGTAACAATGATATTATAAATATAATAATAATAATAATAATAATAATAATAATAATAATATCAGTTATGCCAAGAATATAATTTTAAATTATCAAAAGAAAAAACGAAAATAATGTCATTCTGGGGAAATGAACATATAAGGTCAAAAATCATAATAAACAACAAACGTCTGGAACAAGTAACATATTGTAATTATTTGGGTTGTAATTTTACTATAGACACAAAAAACAGAAAGAGACATAAATATGAAACTGTCGAAATTTCAAATGATATGCAGAACTATACATAGAACATTAAAGAACAAAACAAGAAGAAATACTAGATTGAAGTTTTATAAAACACTGGCAGTTCCTGCATTACTTTATAGGAGTAAAACTTGGGTATGATAAAAAAAAATTATAAAGTAGAATACAAAGTGTAGAAATGAACTTCCTTAGATGAATAAAAGGCTACACAGGATTTGATCGGATAAAGAATGAAGATATAAGAACAGAGTTAAATATATATCCATTGAATGATAAAATCGAGGAATATTTTAGAGATAAATGTTTAGACATGTAGAAAGAATTAATGTAACAAGATTACCAAAAGCAACACTTAACTACAAGCCAAGAGGTTCAAGAAATGTAGGAAGACTAGTGAAAAGATGGACAGAACATCTGTGAGGCAGAACAGGCAATTTGCCTAGCCCATGAAGTGAAGAAGAAGAAGAATAAGATAATAATAATAATCTTTCACTTATTAGACCTAGTGGTCTATTAAGATCACTATAATATTTTTTATCGTTCCAAGTTCCTTAGACCTTTAGGGGATATGTAAAAAAATATTTTTATTGTTAGGGTCTATTAACAATCTACCTATCTAATAACGGTTTAACAATGTGAACACATCATTCGGTGCCCAATGTTATGCATGTTAAGTATTAAATTTTATTTTATTCTCCATTCTTCCATATTATTTCTCTGTCCCATCTATTGCTTCTTCTCTCTTTTTTTATACCCTGAATTCAGGTAACATTTGGTCTCCCTTTTTCTCAATTTTTCAGCAACCAATTCCATCATTTTCTTCAGTAGTAATTTTTATCATGAACATATCATTACAGTTTTTTTTTGTTATACATTACAAATGTCCACCGCTGTGGTCTCGAGGTAGCGTGCTGCCTTGTCACGCAGCGGGCCCGGGTTCGATCCCCGGTCGGGGCAGTTTTTCTGGGTGAGGTTTTTATCGGGGTTTTTCCTCACCTGTAAGACAAATGTCAGGAAAACTTTAAGGCCCAAACGGTCCCCGAAATCATATGGCCATCATCTTTATCATCATCCTTATCATAATCATCATCATTATCATCCTTCACCTGTGAGGAAAGCAACGGGAAGCTACCACACCTACACAATTCCCTAGTAAAGCTGCAAGTATAGCATGAAAATGCTATGATTGCAGTGAAGGACCTGCCTTCGGGCAGAATTACTATGGATGGACATTACTAATAATAATAATAATAATAATATAATAATAATAATAATAATAATAATAATAATAATAATGATGATGATGATGATGATGATGATGATGATGATGATGATGATGGTGATGATGATGATGATAATGATAATAATATAATGATGATAATGATAATAATATAATGATGATAATGATAATAATATAATGATAATAATATAGGCCTAATGATAATGATATAATGATAATAATGATACTAATAATATAATAATGATAATAATAATAATGGGGGCACGCCGTAGCGTAGTGGTTAAGGCACTGAGCTACAAGCCGGAGGGTCGAGGGTTCAGGATTTTTAAACTGACCCAAACCCTCTGGCGGCACTATGGCCCTGGGGTCGACTCAGCCTCTAACGGAAATGAGTACCAGACGCTTGTACTGGGGGTAAAGGCGGCCGTCACGCAGGGCTGACAACCCGGCTGACATAAAGGGCCGATTGTCTAGAAAAAGTGGGAGCCTTAACCTCCGACTACCCCAAGGGCCTCCGGGCCTGTTGTGGGATCATTTAAATTTAAAATAATAATAATGATAATATAATAATGATAATATAATAATAATATAATAATGATAATATAATAATAATAATAATACAATTTCAGTTTTTATACATATCTACTACTACTACTAAACTAAAAAGTAAACTCCATGATGTGACAGGCCTAGAAGACCCTTGACCTACCAGATGGCTGCTGGCCTCAGATCTTCAGTGTTAATCACAGAGATAGACAGTCATCCTGTTAGGGGGTGACATGTGGTCAGCATGTCGGGTCCCCAGCCATTATAGCTGGTTTTCTCAACCTGACTACTTCTACTAATAATAATATTATTATTAATAATAATAATAATAGTAATAATTCTTATTATTTTCAATATTTAAAAAAAATGACACTTATTTTACCATAAACTCAGCATTGAAACCACTTAATTCAAAAACATACCTGAATAAAAAAATACAATACATTGGCTCGGCTAGTTGTGGCATATGGCATGAAGCTGGGACTTTCAGAAACAGGATGATGCTACACTGACTGCAGCCGAGATGAGATTCATGAGATATATTTCAGGATATACAACGTGGCCTAAAAGAGCAATAAAGAAATTTTTAAAGAATTATAAATTGAACTTGTATTACAGTATTTAGGCACACAGAGAGAAAATTGGAAGAAATAATTCAACAGAATGAGCAGAGAAAGAATTCCAAAAAGCTATCCATCAGTACAAACCAAAAGAGAAAATATCATTTACACCTCCAAAATAAAATATGGTGTAAGTCCGTAACATATCACATGGCCCAACACACCACTGGAAAAGTGGTGATTTTTATTATACCAAAAATGCCAACATTATACCAAATACAACATGAAAATATCTGAAAATAAAACCAAATCCATGGCAATCACTGGAAAGGAACTTTCGAGAGTAAAAATAATAATAAATAATAAACCAATAGAACAAGTAACACACTTTAATTATTTAGGTAATAATATATCACAGTTTCATAATCAAAAAGATGTGGAAACAAATTTAGGAAAATATAACAGATTAAATGGTATAATTAGGAGAAATTTTGGAAAACAAATGAGGAAAGAAATCCAATTGAGATTTCATAATGCCATAGCCAAACCTGCTCTACTATACGGAAGTGAATGCTGGACACTTCGAGCAAAAGATAAATCCCGCATTAATAGTTCACAAATGAGATTCCTCCGATCACTAACTGGAGTAACATTAAGGGATAGAATGAAAAGTGATGAGATAAGGATGCAGTGGAATAGTAGGGAAATGGTTGAACATATACAAAATTATCAGATTAAATGGTTCCAACACGTCCAGAGAATGTCAAATTCCCGTTTACCAAAGATGATTTACCACCTCAACCCTAATGGCAAAAGAGACCTCGGAAGACCCTTCAACCGATGGAAGGATCAGTTTTTGTAGTCGCAGAACGGGCATCATCACCCAATACTGCATTCGGAAGAAGAAGAAGAAGAAGAAGAAAAATGCCAATAAAATTACTTTTTTTATTTTCAGATTTTAAAATGTCTTTGTCATCTTCCTGTGCCCATTTGAAGATTTTATAGCTATGTTAAAATTTTAAAATTTGTTAGCTGATAAAACAGTCGTTCTCACCTATATTAACTTCTGTTGAAGTTCAAAGAGCATGCTTCATTTAGGATTTGTCATGAGTACTATGAGAAATCCTGAAGATGAAGGATGCTCTTTGAAAGGCCTAGATTTTAATAGTGTGACAACGTGATACAACAGAAGCCAATATAGTTGAGGATGACTGTTTTATCAGGTATGAATTTTAAAATTTTAACACAATTTTAATCTCAGCGGTGTTCTACCATGAATTTTAAAAGTATAGATTTTATAGCTAATCCCCATTCTTCTCTATTTTTCCATGCCCCTTCCTCCAAGGCTTTTTCTTCCATTTTTTTTGACTACTACTCTTGAGTCTATGTTAGTTTGGTCTTCCTCTCTTCCTTCTTCTATTCAGATTCAATTCATAAATTGTTTTCAGTATACTGTCTTCCATCATCCTTTTCTCATGTCCAAATCATCTTAATTATGATTTGATGTTTATACTAAGGATCTTTACACTCATCTTTTCATTAATTAAGTTTGTCTAATAAGCATTATACAGAGATCATCAAAATAATTTAAGCCAAAGTTAAAACAAATATATATAAATTTATTTTAAATTATAAAGACCAGTGGTTGATGATTTCTTGTGGTTAAAAATTATAGATTCAGGAAATGTATGTTTCCAAAGAATGATTCGATGAAACATTCTAAGTTCCATAAATATAACATTGTGCATTTTACATTCTGTGGTTTACTTCTACAGTCTTTTTCAGGAATCCCTATTTTTATATCATTCAAAGAATTATTAACAATTTGGGCTGAGGGAGAATTTTGTTAAAATAGGTCTACTTGTATTCTTCCTCCTCCTCTGACATCAGCAAGAATTTTGAAACTATTGCTATGGTAGGTCTTTAAATGCATGTTATTATTCATTATAGGAATTTTTGTCATCCCAACTTCTCTTAAAAACATTAAAATAAATATGTATAAAACAATTATTCTTCGGAATGAAAGAGTGGCATGGAAACAAAGCCAGAGGGAAAGCACAAGTAGGTAGGCCAAAAATGGATGAGAGAATAATACATGATTAAATTAAAATTCTTCACATCTCACCTCATAATCAGTCTTGTAATTATACTGCAGTTTCAAAGCTTTGGCAATATCTCGACGAGATATTACTGAAGATGAAGCTGCCAAAAGGCTTTAAAACTGTAGTATAATTACAAGACTGGATATTTGAGGTGAGGTGTGAAGAATTTTAATTTAATCTTAAATTAAACCTCATAGTGATTTTTTCCTATAAAAGTTCAATACCAACATGATTTTAGCAAGGTGAATTACACAGAGCATGTTTAAAAAACATTACCTTAGGATAGGGATGTATAGATAGTATAATTATCCTTGCGAGGCCATGATTCTGCAAGTTTCATCATTCCATTGAGGTATGTAGTTAGGTGGTTGGGCCTTTAAATTTATTTTTTCTTCAAATCTTTGAATCATATACTTGCACACATATTAGTTTTCATTATTTACTAATTTATAACCATGTCCTTCACGTAATATACATAAAAGAGCAGAATATTACTAACTAAATGTTCCAGAAGCCACAAGAACATATTTTTAACCTAACTTAAGTAATAATGAATGTATCTATATTTAAAAGCTTGAGTCTTACAATACTGCTATAAAGTAAAATTATTTTTTTCCAAAATGCTTTCTTGTTATAGAAGCCATAAGATGGCATTACAAGTGATATTCCCACTGCCTCTTATGATAGAGAATTGTATATAAGGTAAGGCAAATGAATGTGTTTGCGCTAGGAGCCTGAGTGGGCAAGTTGGTATGTCACTAACATACAAAGATAGACGTCTTGGGTTCAAATTCTAGTTCAGCAATTATTTTTCTGTTTCATGTCATATATATAAACTATTTTTTTTTTGCATATAGGATGAAGTCTCCTCAGTTTATGGTAATGAAAATTTAATATATTTTTCAGATAGTGGTGATATGGTCCAGTGAGAAACCCCCACCACCTAGATCTCGATGGCCTTCTCTTCCATCATCAGTTCCTCTGAACATACTCCAGCAGCAGGTAGTGTATGGAGGTGCAGTGGATCAGGCAAATCAGCAACAAGTTGGTCGTCCTGCAACTAGCTCATCGATATCACAACGTTTCTATCCGCACTCACTTATACAAACAGCTGCAATTCTCTCGCTTGATGAAGACTGTCTACTCACATCTGATGAAGTTGACTTTGCATTTTCTGTTTGGAAATCATTTCCTGATCGTATTATTGGATATCCAGCTAGATCACATTATTGGGACGATGCCAAGGTTTGCCAATCTTACAATTTATAATACTTTAATAAATATAAGACTTATTTTTAATTTTATTGGTTTTTTTAAGACTAAGAATAAATTTTATTCACAAACAAATGTTCTGAATAATTACTTGTGTTCAGGGGCTGTTCAGTTACAGAAATAATACAGTTAGAATATATAATCTACATTGCAAAGTTTTAGTTAAAGGGGGAGGAAAACAAAGTATATAAATTTATAAATTTACAAACCAGTTTCAAGATATAAAATAAATTCTGACACATAAAAATTTTTAAAAAATAATACAAAGAAAATTAAGATAACCAAAACAGTATAGAATAATTATGAATGAGTTGGTTATTTTGACCAACTCATATAATTAAAAGAAATCTCATAGTGTTATTTCCTACATATATTAAACAATATAGAATAGTATTTTTGTTTTTTTTTATATTTGATTAATAACCAGACTGAATAAGGTAATAATTAAAGATAATTAGTAATAATATAAAGCAAAACTAAATTTAGGATAAAATTAAAAATATAAAACTCACTCTAACACACAAAGAATTGATGCAATGGAGAATAAGATAAAATAATATATCTTCTTCTTCTTCTTCCTTCCAAGTATTAGGCCAAGGCCTGTTACGATCCTATATCCTCATCTAGGGGATATGTGGATGGCGACCACAAGGTGCCCAAGCTGAGCAAAACATTTCTTCCACTTACTTGTGTTTTGCACTCTTTTAACTTTACTATCTAACCTCTCTTGGTTAACTCTTGTTTTTTTTTTGACCCCGACGCTATTAGGGCATCCGAGGGCTAGGGAGTCTTTCCTTTCTTCCATTTCTTCTTTCCTTTATTTTCTTTTCTTCTCCAGAAAAGCCTGACCAGAGGCTATAAGATGGCAGCCCCATCACTGGTCTTGCCTTCCTTTGGCCGGCAACCAATCGAAGGGACTATTATTATGCTTTCAAGTCTTATACGAGAATTTCCCGGAAGGATCATAAAATAATATATAATAGATTAATGCCAAACTGAAGAAGGGAATTAAATGCATTAGGAAATAATAATATAAACCAAAATGATACTATTTATTTATTATTTTAAAATATCTAAATAATTAAATTTATTTAATCAATTCATTTAAATAATTCATTTAATTGCTTTTTAATTCTATCTGTGTTTAGTTTGCTTAGTAGCTATGGATTGGATCTAATTTCTTCATTGTATAATTTGGGTTCTAGATATCTACTATGTTTAGATCCAGTAGATGTTCGTTATTATTTTTAGGAAAATAAGTAAGCAACATATGCTCAAAAATTTGTTCAGTATTTGTCATGCCAAATTCGAAGTAATTTAAATTATTGTTAATCAGATTTCTCTGTGAAAGAATAAAATATTATCAAAATGCTTATCTTCAGTATGTATTACGAATGAATGAACAGCGCATACCAAGAAGAATGTATAATTATAAACCAAAAGGGAGAAGAATGTTGGGAAAACCATTGAAGATATGGAAGGACCAATTTGATATACAATGAGATCGGAACAGCCATTAGGATTAATCCTTGTTGTTGATGATGATGATTAATCAGATTTTACACTTCACCTCTATTTTGTATTCTCCCCAAAACTATTTTTGAGGAACTTTTTTCACCTTCAGTTGGCATCTGATAGTCAGATGTCAGTAATGGATAAAAGTAATCTCGGAGATAAAAGAAAGTATGAAGTGAGGTGTAAAATCTATTCATTTACTGATTTTAAATAAATCTCATATTTTGAACTTTTATAGGAAAAAAATCACTATGAGGTTTAATTTAAGATTAAATTAAAATGCTTCATCCAGTCTATGACTGGATATGAGGTGAGGTATGAAACATTTTAATTTAATCTTAAATCTCATATTGTTATTTCCTAATAAATATGTAATCATTTTTATTATTTGAAAAATTACTCCATGTTGCTACAACAGGTCTAGAAGACCCTGGGCATACCACCTGGCTGCTGGCCTCACATCCAAATATATTAATTACAGTTGTAGATGATAATTATCCCTTATTCTTCTTCAGTAATAGATCTTGGACTACATCTAGACGCAAATTTAACCTGGCAAACACAAGTGAAACACATATGTAAAAAGACTTTCTCCATCTTACATTATCTTAGACGTTTAAAGAATTTTCTCCCAGTTTCGTTAAAACAAATCCTTGTGCAGAATCTTGTGTTACCACACTTCGATTATTGTGACATTATATATAATGCTCTAAACTATGACTTGTCGCAGAGACTGCAGCGTGTTCATAATGCTTGCATTCGATTCATTTTCAATATCTGCCGTTATGACCATATTTCCGAACACTTTAATAACCTCTCTTGGCTCCTTCTTAGTGACAGACATAAATTGCACTCTCTTTTACTACTTTTCAAGCTTCTGAAATCCTACATTCCTACTTACCTGGCGTCCAGATTTGAGAAGTTATCCTCTTACCACAATATTGACACTAGGTCACAAGATAGCAGTCTGCTAACAATTCATCTTCATAGCACTTCCTCCTATTCTACTTCCTTCACAGTAGCCTCTGCCCGCTCCTGGAATCTCCTTCCTCAAGATATCAGGGGTTGCCGCACACTTGGCACCTTTAAGTCACGCTTATACAGTTACCTGTTGTCTAATAATTAATTTTTCTCTATATATTTAATTTTATACTATGTCATTAATCTTTTCCTCATTTTTTTATATATCTTGTACATATATATTTAATTCGTTAAATTTAGAGTAAATCAAATTACATTATAAATATTAATTGTATTGTATTCATAACTTGTAATCGTTTATATATATATATATATATATATATATATATATATATATATATATATTGTAATTTAGATTTAAGACTATTTTTTTTGTTTGTATTTTTTATACCTGGTTGAGTGGTAGACAAGGCCTTAAGGCCTTAACTCTGCCAGGTAAAATAAAGCTATTATTATTATTATCATCTAACTATAGATTGGCAGCAAATACAATGTAATTGTATTGCTCATGTGCTAAAATTCTATGATGTAATGTTCCCCTTCCTGACAGGGTTTGTTGGAATACCCCTTGATCTCTTGATACGGATGTTGATGCTGATTGGTGAAATAAGTAGAAAAGGAGAACACGGGTCTCCTTAGTGGGAGATGTATAGTCAAGAAAATAATATATTAGCACTGCATTTATTTCGCTGTCAAGCTATAGTATAGGGGTGACTTGTGGTCAGTATGTTGGGTCCCCCAGCCTTTATAGCTGGTTTTCTCAACTTAAAGATATTACAACTATATTACTATTGGATCTCTTTAATCTCCCACAGTAATGTTACCATTTGATCCATTACAAATTTTATTATTAAATACTGCAATTTTATTACCTTCAGGACTACTGTCATTTGATCTATTGGTCTACGGCTAACGTAATTATCTCAAATATAGCAGGTCTGAGTTCAATCCTCAGTCAAGACAAATTCAAGGAAATTTAAGATCCAAATAATACCATCTGATCATCATAATAACCCCATGTCATATTCACCTTGTTTGAATATGAATGTATGAATCTTGTAAGAAGTTTGTGTTGTCTCAGAAATGGCCCTAGCATTGAAGTTTCTCTCATCTGGGGAGGCCCTTCATATCCTTACGTGGACAGAAAAATGCATGTGATCCAGAGTTAAAAACCCATTCATAATAGGTCATATCCCTGTAAGAGCCAGGAGGTATGGGGCACATAAAGTACATACAAAAGGAGAGAAGAAAAGGAAGAGGAGGTATCTTAATTTAAATGTTATAACTATGCAAGTTATTCTCAATAGTTTTGTTTTTTACAAATACAGACTTTTAATATTAAATAAAGTAAAGTAAAGTGATCCCACAACAGGCCCGGAGGCCCTTGGGGTAGTAGGAGGTTAAGGCTCCCACTTTTTCTAGACAATCGGCACTTTATGTCAGCCGGGTTGTCAGCCCTGCGTGACGGCCGCCTTTTCCCCCAGAACAAGCGTCTGGTACTCATTTCCGTTAGAGGCTGAGTCGACCCCAGGGTCATGGTGCCGCCAGAGGGTTTGGGTCAGTTTAAAAATCCTGACCCCAACGGGACTTGAACCTTGACCCTCCGGCTTGTAGCTCAGTGCCTTAACCACTACGCTACGGCGTGCCCCCAATATTAAATAGACGAGTGTAATTTAAATGTTTCATATATATATATATATATATATATATTATGTACATTTTTGCGGATATAAGTATTATTAATAAAGTTTTCTTGGGTTTTTCACATCACGGATTCAAGATCGGCCTCTGGCCACTGATTCCGACATTTTGGCATTTCCTTAATAATTGCACGTGGGATCATGCCAAAACATCGGAATCAGTGGCCAAAGCCCAATCTTGAATCCATGATGTTTCCTCAGCTCAAAAGTTTAAAGATGGCAACAAATTTCAACCATAAACTACATTATTTTAATGTTTTTATTTACATATTGTGTCCCGCGCCGTAGCCGAGTGGTTAAGGCAGGAAGCCTTGGTGCAGAGCTACGGGACTTGCGCTGGTTCGAGTCTCCATGGGGGAATTTTCTCATGGTATTTCGGCCAGTATGCGACCGGTGCCCACCCAGCATCGTGAGGCATTTGGGTAGCTAAAATAAGTAGCGGCCCCAGGTTGAGAAAACCAGCTATAACGGCTGGGGGACTCGACATGCTGACCACATGTCACCCCAACACTGGCTGATGATCATCTACCTCTGTGATTGCCACATGTGGATATTAGGCCAGCAGCCGGCTGGTAGGCTAAGGGCCATCTAGGCCTGTCGCGCCAGGAGTTTTCTTTTTTATTTACATATTGTCAACAACAGCATAAATATATAATCGTCAACACTACTTACTCGTAGATGATTTAGCCATGATAAGATATCAGAAAGTTTTAAATCAATCTTCTCATCATCTAGGCCTTTTCCAGTTCTGTTTCCTTTGTTTATACTAATAATAATCTTTTTCATGTTATATTGAAAATATTTAATTCTTGCCTGATAATGGTATTTTTCACCTGGCCTGCAAGTGTATGACCTGCTGTTAAAGACATTTAATAATTACATAACACAGACCCAAAGAAAGTTATGGGGCAGCATGCTATGGACTCAGTCGTGGTGGAATAGTGGTTGCCATGCTTCCCTGCAAATCTGAGGTTAAGCTGGTATAAAAAAAGCATTGGGTCCCATGTTGTTGCTTTACAGCATATAAAAGAACCTCAAACCTGAAATAATAGGCCTTTGAGCAGAATTTGTTGGGTTTTCACTGTAGATTTGAATTTGATGCTAATGATTTCAGTGATTAAAGAACATCATTAAATAAAAAATATTAACAACTACCAACTTGCAACAGAACTAAAAAAATAGAAATAATGAATGTATAAGGTACTTGCTTCAGATTGACTGCCTTGAGGCTTTAAATAAAATACCGGTACTAACAAGGGAACTGTAATCATTGCATGCCGAAACCTACCTTGAAATTTGTCCCAAAGAAGGATTGTGATGTACCAAGGCCGTGTTCAAAAAATCATCTGCTGTTTTAATTACAAGGCACAGAAATCAAAGCCAGAATTCAGCAATGGCAATCTACTGTACATAGCAGATGGACTGCCTGCTTGAGTAAGAGTGGAGTGGAGTGAGGTGAGATGCAGTGTGGATGGCAGATACTGCGGGTTATCCATTCTACCAATTTGGGAGTTGTATTACTTCCCTATGGGGCATGCCATAGCGTAGTGGTTAAGGCACTGCGCTACAAGTCGGAAGGTCGAGGGTTCAAGTCCCGGTGGGGTCAGGATTTTTAAACTGACCAAAACCTTCTGGCGGCACTATGGCCCTGGGGTCGACTCAGCCTCTAACGGAAATGAGTACCAGACGCTTGTTCTGGGGTAAAGGCGGCCGTCACGCAGGGCTGACAACCCGGCTGACATAAAGTGCCGATTGTCTAGAAAAAGTGGGAGCCCTAACCTCCTACTACTCCAAAGGCCTCCCGAGGCCTGTTGTGGGATTACTTTACTGTCCCGCGCCATAGCCGAGTGGTTAAGGCAGGAAGCCTTGGCGCAGAGCTACGGGACTTGCGCTGGTTCAAGTCTCCATGGGGGAGAAGACATTTTCTCATGGTATTTCGGCCAGTATGGGACCGGTGCCCACCCAGCATTGTGATGCATTTGGGTAGCTACAATAAGTAGCGGCTCCAGGTTGAGGAAACCAGCTATAACGGCTGGGGGACTCGACATGCTGACCACATGTCACCCCTACACTGGCTGATTATCATCTACTTCTGTGATTGACACATGTGGATGTGAGGCCAGCAGCCGGCTGGTAGGCTAAGGGCCTTGTAGGCCTGTCGTGCCAGGAGTTTTTTTTTATTACTTCCCTATAGTTTAAATGAGAGATTTGGCGCTGGATTTCTGTGCCTTGCAGTTAAAAATGGTTGATACTTCTTTGGACACAGCCTTGGCACATCACAATGCTTGTTTGGAAGAAATTTTAAGATAAGTTTGAGCATGCAATGGTTGACACTTCCCTTGTAAATAAGACAGTACTTAACACTGCTTCAATTGTGATTGTTTTTCATTACAGTAATAATAAATTTGTTATTACAGGGTTCTTGGGGATATACTTCCAAATGGACGAATGACTATTCAATAGTTCTGACTGGAGCTGCATTCTATCATCGCTACTATAATTTCCTGTACACACATTGGTTAAGCCCTCTCTTACATAAAACAGTAGAACAATCTCAAAATTGTGAGGACATCCTTATGAACTTCCTGGTGTCGCATGTCACAAGACGACCTCCCATCAAAGTGACACAGCGTAAACAATATAAAGAGCAACCACCAGGAGGTTCCAGGTGAGTATTTAGTTAATCATATTTAGTTCATTATGGTATGTTATTAATACACCTAATTTCTGTGGAGAGTAAAAGAGAAAGATATAGAAACTTGATTTAGTTAATTATGGGAGGCAAATGGAGAAGACTACATAACAGTGAGCTAGAAGATCTTTATAGGAAACTAGATACAATAAGAACAGTTAAGTCTCATAGACTGTGATGGACAGGACATGTAGCACGAATAGGGACTGAAAGAGGGACATGGAAACTTCTTATGCGAAAACCCAAGTGAAAACACCCAGTTGGTAGGCCAAAAATGAGGTGGGAGAATAACATTAACAATGATTTGAGGAAAGTAGATTATGTAGGGAATGATTGGAAAACATTAGCTCAGGATAGAGATGTATGGAGAGCTTATGTACGAGCAGCCATGAACTTATGGGTTCGATAAAGCCAGTGAGTTAGTTAGTTACGGTATGTTGTTAATACTCTTAATTTCTATGGGGAATGAAAAAGAGGCAGGGAAACTCCTTGTAGGAAAACCAGAGGGAAAACACCCAATTGGTGGGCCAAGAATGAGGCAGGAGAATAACATTAACCATGATTTGAGAGAGCTAAATTATACAGAGATGATTGAAAAAGTTGGCTCAGGATAGGGGTCTCTAGCTTATGACTGCATGGCCATGAACCTAAGAGTAGATCAATATTGCCAGTTAGTTAATTTATGCTTTAATCACTGTGTTATCTATTAATGACTACTTTAAAATAAGTAAATAAGTAACATTCTATAAAAGAAAAACTATTTATAGTACCTGGTAGCAGTTTTCACTGTTTTGTAGAGGAAGTTTTAAAATTCTGCCTCTGAATTTAGAAATGTTTAGTATGTGATTCCTGCATAACACAACACACATCATGATAACATTCAAGTTCATTCCAAACCCAATGTAATGTATAAGTTGAGTCTGCTTCTACCTGACATTTTGTTGTTTCTTGTAAGACATGTTTCAAAGCATCTTTGCTCCTTCTTCAGTTGGTACAGCATCTGTTCCAACTGAAGAAGGAGCAAAGATGCTTTCAAACATGTCTTACAAGAAACAACTAAATATGAGGTAAGATGAAGCAGATCCAACTTATTTATTAAGTATGACCTCATAATGTTTCTTCCTATTATATTTTCATAACCAATGAAATATATCTGGATCAACATTTATTACACGTCTTCTTTAATTTCATTTAAATCATGAGGAAGTAGAAGGGATGAAACACTAAATCTACAAAAAAAATCACAGGAATACTGTGGCGAGTGTTCATCCATATATGTTACATTGATTTTATTTGAAGAGAAAAATATATGCCTAAATTGGGATCTGACTGCTAAGCACCAGGCTTCCAGTTCAAATGAATATTAATTTATTTATAAACAGATTTATAATCTAATAAAACATCTTCCTTTACCCAAAGCTTTTTAAATTGTTATCTTCTTCCACTACACTTGATAGCAGTAATTAAGAAAACATATAGAAATCAAAAATAAAAATAAATCAAAGGGAACCAATACATATAACAGGAGGAGTTAGACAAGGTTGTCCACTATCAGCCACTCTTTTTAACATTTATTTTAATGACATGATAAGAACATGGAAGCAAATGATGACTGGGGGAAACTTAGGAAATATAGCAATAAAAACAGTAGCCTTTGCAGATGACCAGATTTTAATAGCAAAAACAGAGGATGAACAACAAAGAATGCTATATAACTAAATGAAATATCAAAGAAATACAACATGGAAATATCATCAGAAAAATAAAAAACAATGACCTTCAAGGGCGCTCATCCAGTTCGGACAAAGATAATATTAGAAAATAAACTAATAGAACAAGTGGTAAGATATAACTTACTAGGTTGTGAAATATCATACACAGTGGAAACAGATATAAATAACAAACTAAATAAGTTTAATTATATAACAGGAACACTAAAAAGAACTTTGTAAAATAAAGCCAGGAAAGACTCTATAATGAAATTATACAAGACAATGGCAGTGCCTCTTATTACTTATGGATCCGAAACATGGAGAGTGACAACACAACAATCTGCCAAGATACAAGCTGCTGAAATGAGATTCCTCAGATCAATAGCAGGATATCAAAGAACAGACAAAAAACATAACACAGAAATAAGACAACAACTAAAAGTAGAGGAATTAAACACAACAATAGTGAAATATAGAACAAACTGGAAAGAACACTTGGCAAGGATGACTGAGAATAGAATACCAAAAGCAGCATACAACTATTCACCAAGAGGAAGAAGAAGTTTGGGAAGACCAAAGAAAGGATGGAAACAGCAGCAATTTGGAGCCGGAACAGGCTAGTAAATAAGCCTAAACTGTGATGAAGAAGAAGATCTTCCTCCATTCTTCTCTATCTTCCCATTCCAATTCTTCCAGACTTAGCTCCCTTATACCTCTTCTTACGTCATCCATCCATTTAAATCTAGGTTGACCTCTCTTTCCTTTGCCAGGTGGAATTAATTCCAACGCTTTTCTGGGTAATCTTGCCTCGCATTCTATTAGGCTACATGACCATACCATTCTATTTGTCTGTATCTCACAAAATCTAATATTGAATTTTGGACTTCCATTTATTGTCTGATGATTGTATTTCAGATTTTTTCCAATTTAGAATGTCTAGTTGAGCGTCTAAAACAATCTGTTTCAGTAGACATGAGCTTTAAACTCAAATTTTTATTCAACTACCAAGTCTCTGCACTGTATGTTAGCATGCTTCTAATTATGGATTTATAAATATGTAATTTTGTATCTATTCTTATGTTCTTATCCCACGAAACTCCATTTAACACTTTTATTACCAATAGAATATTAATTCTCTTATTTATATAAGAATTCCCATTCACTGCTGTGGTTTCGAGGTAGCGTGCTGCCTTGTCACGCAGGGGGCCTGGATTCGATCCCTGATCGGGACAAGTTTCCTAGGTGAGGTTTTTTTTTTGTTTTTCCTCACCCATAAGATAAATATCAGGAAAATTTAAGGCCCAAACAGTTCCCGAACATATCATATTCGCCTAATTATATTAAGTTTAGTTAAAGGCCTCTCCTGGCACATCATTACCATCATCATCAACTCTCATATCATCGGGGTAGCGTAATCCCGCCTTCCAGGCAGCCCAACCTCTGAAGTGGGTTACAAGTACGCCATGCCAGGAGAGAACACCAGGAATGTCGAAATGACAACCTGGGGCATTGAAAAAAAAAAATATATATATATATTATATAAATTCTCGCATGCTGAAGCTATGAACTTTTCATTCTACACTTCATCTGGGGGCTTCTTTTAACAAGAAAACTTTATTGGGAATTAACACCACATTTATAAAATATATATGTAGTCAATATGCCCATTTCACCAATTAATGTTTTAAAATGGTCAACAAGTTTCTACAGATATCTGGTCTTGAGAATGACAGCTTGGCTGTAGAAACTTGTTGACCATTTTAAAACATTAATTGGTGAAATGGGCATATTGACTACATATATATTTTAATATTATATCACCAAGAAGATCACTTGTGTATTAAATAACCACATTTATAGCCAGTAAAGCTTATTTTCGATCTTAATTATTTAATTTATCACTTCTTACTGAATGACAAATTTTATTTGAAGACAAAAATATATGCCTGAATTGGGATTTGAACCTGGTGTCTCTGGTTGTATACACCAGTGATCTGACTGCAGGCTATATGTAGAACAAAAAGTTCATAGCCTCGGCACACGGAAATTCATATATAAATAAGACAATTCATTTTTTATTTAAGAAAAATTGTATCACATCACCTTGTATTCTTCTTCATCTTCTTAAACCAGTTTTGGAACTTTCTTCTTCATTTCTATCCTCAATATTTTCACTACCATTGTTTTGAAGAGCCACCTCCTGTTCTCTATGTTGGTAGATTGAAGAATCTGAAAATCATTTTCCCCGGGAATTTTAAAGTTCATTAATAATGAATTCGTAAGTTCATCAATTAATGAACTTTGAAATTCCTGGAAAAAATTATTTGATTTTGTGATTCTTCAGTCTACGAACAGAGGGAGCAGGAAGTGGCTCTTCAAGATGAAAAAACAATGGTCATGAAAATACTGAGGATCGAACTGAAGAAGAAAGTTCTGAAAGTGGTCTGTGAAAAAGAAGAATATGAGGTGATGTGATAAAATTATACTTAAATAAATAATGCTTCATAGTGTTAATTCCTAAAAATAAAGTAATTTAATAGAATTTATACCGGTATTCATTTGAATTGGAAATGTGGAACATGAAGCATGTAAAGTGCAGTGGGTGGCATTTGAACACACACACATACACACAGTAAGATACATTTTTTCAATTAATATTGAGAAGCTAAAGCTATTACTATGATAGAAATTAATGAACACATGTAAATTATTATAATCAATGGTAAAGAGAAAAATGTTTGCCTGATCCGGGAATCTCTACTATTGATTACAATAATTTAGCTGTGCACATTAATTTACTTATTGCTATCATAGTAACAGTTTTAGCTTCTCAATATTAATTTAATAAATGATACTATAGCTATGTGGAGTCCCTTCATGTCTTATTAATGTAGAAGCTCAAAGAATCGCTCGACAACTTAGAGGAACTATGGAAGGACAAATGCATACAGAGAGGAGAAATACCAGAGAGATGGAACACAGCGACCCTAAAGATACTATATAAAGGAAAAGGGGACAGAGCATCACCTGATTCATTCAGAGGAGTAGCGCTAGAAAACGCCTCCTTTAAAGTGTTCACAAAGATCCTCAATGAAAGACTCCTAGAAGCGACCAAGGGACACATCCCAGAAAACCAATTTGGATTTACAAAAGGCAGAAGCACTGTACAAGCAGTGAAATATCTAATGGGCCAAATAGAAGACACCCTAAGACATACAAGAGAGAAGTACCATGCAGTATTCGTTGACTTCAAGAAGGCTTTTGACTCAATAAACAGACGAAAGCTCATCGAGAAACTGAAACAGATGATCGGAAAGGGAGACCCACTAGTGAGAATAATCGAAACCTGCCTACAGCGAAACATAGTCCAAGTAAACAACAATGTTGAAGTTTCGGAAGATATCGTACAGACGAACGGAGTTCTGCAAGGAGATCCCATGGGCCCCACAGTGTTTAACATCTATACAGCAGACATGAACACCATAATCGAGGAAAACTCAAAAGCAAAACTAATCTTATATGTAGACGATATGGTGATAGGAGCAACAGAGAAGGAGGACATACAAAAAGCAATAAAAAGATTAGAGATCTGGGCACAGGAGAACAACCTACAGATAAATGAAGAGAAAACAGTCCAGATGACATTTAGAAAAGGGGGAAAATCAACACCAAAAGACAACATAACACTATTCAACCAACCACTACAAAAAGTGGGAAAATACAAATATTTAGGATTTACGCTACAGACAACAGCAACGTCCTTCGGAATACACATCCAAGAAAGAGCAGCGGCAGCCATCCAAACATCATACAATTTCCCGAATCTGGCCAACCTATCAACAGATACAGCAATGCAATTATTCAAAACGACAGTGGCACCAGTTATAACATATGGGATAGAGATAATTTGGGAAAAACTCAAGATCGGAGATCTGATAAGAATAGAAAAAGTCAAAGCAATGTTCATGAAATGGATCCTGAGAATAGGAAAAACCGTGCCATCTCGTTTTGCTTACGAACTCATGAGAGAGACCTACTTCATAGAGGACATAAGAACACAATTCTATCTACAATCCACAGAACCATACCAGAAATAGGAAGAAGAAGGAAATAGACATAGATTTCTACACCACAACTGCCATGCTGGATGACAGATGGACCAGAGAGTGCAACCCCCAGAGACACATCACAACACGACTTGCAGTACATGGGTTTCATAACAAAATATGTCTAAACAAGAAATTCCATGAGCCGACCGAAGAATGCAAGTGTGTGTTATGTGGACAAAGATGTAGGAAATACCACATGTAACATGTGCGAAAAGAATAAAAACTATCACAGACTACAGTAAAGACTAAACACTAATGCTCAACCTGAGTGTACGTTTCCTATTATTATTATTATTATTATTATTATTATTATTATTATTATTATTATTATTATTATTATTATTATTATTATTATTATTATTATTAATGTAGAAGCTATTCATTGTGCATTGGTCATTGCATTGAATGTGGGACCAAGGGAGTAAGGTGGACGGAGGATTTGTGCTTGGATGGGGATGTAGCCTGAATTAGCTCAGTGGTCAGAGCATCAGTATGGAAAGCTGAAGGTTCGGGGTTTGATTCCCGGTTCAGGCAAAACATTTTCTCTTTACCATCTATTACAATAAGATAATTTTTTTAAACTTTTATAGGAGGTTTAATTTAAGATAAATTAAAATGTTTCACACCTCTCCTCATAATTAATTTCTTAAGTATACCATGATTTCAGAGTCTTGGCAACCCCATGCTCAGTCGGAATAAGTGTACTGAGGTGGGGTTGCCAAGACCCTGAAATCACGATCTACATAGAAGATTAATTATGAGGAGAGGTATGAAACATTTTAATTTATCTTGAGATAAATTTTATTTGAATTTCTATTAGAGTTGTTGGTGGAAAAGTTCCATAAACTCAAATAAATATAAAAAAATAAATATTAACTTCAAATAAAAAGTAATTAATCTCACATATTTAGAATATTTCCCTCCTTGGTATCTTTACCTTGTCATGGTGGAGTGGCTTGCGTGCTTAAATGATCCTGAGAACTAGGCCAGCAGTAGCATTGCTGCCGATAGAGTTACCCATGCCGGACTGGTCGATGGTGATAAGCCAGACGAAAAAAGTACCTTGGGCGAAAGAGTGACGATCTTTCACCGTAAAAATACAACCATCAAGAAATGCGGACATGGGTTCAACTGGGGTAAAATTTTCCAGAGGTCAAATAGTCCCCCATTCCCTGGACCAACGAGAGATGAACAGACAGGTGAATGGAGAAGACTACATAACAATGAACTACATGGTCTTTATAGGAAGCCAGATATAATAAGAACAGTTAAGTCTCGTAGACTGCGATGGGCAGGACATGTTGCGCGTATGGGGAATGAAAGACTTGCATGGAATCTTCTTGTAGGAAAGCCAGAAGGAAAACGCCCTGTTGGTAGACCAAGAATGAGGTAGGAGAACAACATTAACTATGATTTGAGGGAAGTAGATTATACAGGGAATGATTGGAAAGCATTGGCTGAGGATAGGGATGTATGGAGAGCTTATGTCCGCGCGGCCATGAACCTACGGGTTCGATAGTGCCAGTGAGTAAGTAAGTAAGTATTTAGAATATTTGCAAAAATGGAGAATTCAAAATACCTTATTTTATGATATTGATTGATTAATAATCTTAGATATCTGAAAGTCCTTACTTTTTTGTAAGAATTATTATATATAGTTTTTTCTGTAATAATCAACTATATTCCCATAATATAAAATTAATGTTTTATTCATTCATAGAATAAAAATTTATATTTATCTTATAGTAGTAATGGAATTTATTGACATTTCAAAAGAAAAGAAATACATTTACATTGCACATGGGCCTGTTTGGCCGTACATGTGTATTTTGTTCCATGAATAAAAAAATAAAAAAGCATACAAATATATATAAATAAATACATAAATGGCTACACACCTACGCTCATACATAAAAAGCATAAAAATATAGAATAAATATAAGTCTATCGTCTACAGTACATATGCAATAATACACATCTATACTCATATATAAAAAGACCATGTGTATAGATATAAAAATATAAATAATCTCTCATTTTTTACAATACAGTTAAAGCTCCTTATTCATGGAGGATGTGTTGCGCAAATATACCATGAATGTAGAAACCGTGAATATGAAATGGTAATTTATATGGGTATGTAGGTGATATGTTCCAAGGTTCCAAAATGAAATTAAAATTATCAAAATGAAATAAATTTAATGAGAGATTTTGAACAATTTCTATTAATTATTATTGTCAGGCTTAGGCAAGGACTTAAAGAACTTAGTAATTTTTTCCTGTTTTGCTGCTTTTAAAAAGTCTTTCAATTCAGACTGATATTCAGTTGTGAATTCAGTGATAGAATTCCTTATTTTGCCATCGGATTTCTTGATGAATCATACAGTTGATTCATTAACATTGAAACAGCATGAAATGCATGCAAATTACTCACCAACACATAAATGGTCAAGCATTTCTATTTTTTTACTTTAAGCGGTAACACTACCTTTCCCGCTTTGGAACTGATTTTTCTTTTCTTTTACTCGACATTATAAATTGGGAACAAAGCAAAAGAGAGACATGTTATTCAATCAAAATAATTGCAATGAAGGACAAGTTAAAACAATAAAACACCAATGCATTTATCAATGGATATAGCGGCACATGAAATACGGCAGCGGCAGCTTTTAACAATGAACTTTAGGCTTAATGACAATAAGGTTTGTTTTACTTTGATATTTATTTGTCCATTTGGTTTTAATCACTCTTTGTAAAAGCTGCCTTGGCACGTGCCTGCAGTAAAAAAAGTTGCTGATGTGTTAATAAAGGATACTAATCCATCTAATATACCGACTAGATCCACGAATAAAGAAATTTTTAGCCGTGAATAGAGGAACTGTGTCGCAATTTTTTAGCCAGCGAATAATGAAAGCACGAATAATGGAAATGTGAATAAGGAGCTTTTACTGTAATTCAAAAAAAAAAAAAGCTGCAGGACAGATTTTAAAAAAACCACATACACACACATCCATGCACATACTACCCCTACCCCAGCAGACATCAAATGCACCAGCAGGCTGTTCAATTAAGACTGCTTATTATACAATACAATTGACGATTGTAAACAAATACCATGATGAAGTTCTTATTATTGACTGTTTAACTCATGCCCCAAATGGGAGCCAATGACCAATCACATTTCAATGATTTTTTATTTACAACCAATCACAGTCGTGTTTTGCCTCGAATTTATCAACTAAAGTTTATCACATTAAAGAAAGCTGCTCCTTTTTAACATTCTGAATAGGTCATAGCATTATTTTGCAGTGACTGACCCTCAAAGAAATATGGCTATCAGATTGTATATATAGTGCATGAATGTCAACAGATAAAGCATGCAGGAGATAATATAAAAGCATTTGTAGCAATTTATTATACCACAAAAAAAAACACTGTTTGCACTTTCTTAAACAAATTATTTTCCAGGAAATTACGTTGCAGAAAAATATAATTGACATATTTACATCATAAAACATCAGAAATTAATTAATACCCATAAGTAGTAGTGATATTCAAATGTTCTGAAGCTCTTGATTTGTTATCATTCACTTGTTAATACCTATAATGTTGGTTATAAATTTCTCCACTAGGGTGCATTCTTACATTCTTTGGGAATAAGTAATACGATCTGGTTGCAGTGATGAACAAAAGAAGCAAATGAAGCGTACCAATCATTTCTCATTTGTTTTCAAACATTGCCGTTTACATTAAATATATAAATATTTTAAAATAACTATAGTTAAATAATGATTTGTTAGTAAACAGCTTAATTTTATTCATTAAATAGTCCTATAAAATGCCACTCTTGATTTCCAAATTCTCTAGATAAATTCACTCCTCACTTCATGAGTCGTGAATTTATCGATAGTTTGGAAATCACTCGTGGCATTACTTATGATAATATATGTTTAATGATATGTTGTGTTTGTTTTGACAGATCTCCGTGGAATGATCCTGATCACTTCATCCAACGTCAGACGTGTCTGAATACATTTGCTGCAGTGTTTGGTTATATGCCCCTTCTCCGATCCAATATGCGCTTAGACCCTGTACTTTTCAAGGACCCTGTATCCAATCTGAGGAAGAAATATCGGCAGATTGAATTGGTTGGAAGCTAGTACATGAAGCAAAACCATTTTGTCGCACTTAGAGATCTCAACAAGCCTATTAGTTTTGAATGGAATAGGAACCGAGGAATATATTATCTATCTTTTAATATGTTTACTTTAATTGCCTGGCAGTGTAAGTTTTATAGCAACCGATATAGGAAACTGGCTAAAATCTTATTTTTCACTCAAATATGGCTACATTCTTAGAGACAAGCAATCAGTTAAATCTTAATATACACTCAGTGCAAGATAAACACATTTTTTTGAAAGAAAATTGTTGTTTTATATTATTTAACAATAAATATAGATTGTTTCCACTTATAAAATTTCCAGGTCTTCATTTCAAGGTTGAGAGGATGTTGGCAGTTTTGAAAGTGAAAACAAAGGCATTAATTTTTTCAAGACAGTAATTTCTTGTACTGAGTAAATAATACGGTAACAATGTAGAGAAAAGAAAGTGACGTTATAAATGGATAAAGGCTGGAAGTAATATAAGTGTGCAAATTTTAAGAATGAATTCCTTGGGATAAATATAAAATTAATGCATTTTTATTTATATGTCAGGCAAAATTTTTTCTCTTAAAAAAATGATATATATTGACATATATACGAAAACAAGTGTAACTAAATTAGTATGGTTCAATTTCTTCCCTGTAGGGGGAAGAGCACCTAAATATCATTGAGGGAGAAAAGGGCTTACAAGACCATCAGCCTGATGGTATAAATTTACATATTACCGTCATATTAATATTAATGAATGAATGGATTCTTATCTTCCTTATGTTTTGCTAACATAGGAACTGCAGTTTTCTAGAGACATCCCTCTCATCCTCAGCCAATAACACAACTACTAAATTTTTGTTTCAATCTTCATCTACAAAGTTGCCATCTGGTGTTGATTCGATGAACCTTGAGATCAAGTCCCTCTTGCCAGGAATTTCAAAATTCATGGATCTAAATTTGTTTTTCTGAATATATATCTTCTTCCTTCCAAGTATTAGGTTAAGGCCTGTTACGATCCTATAGAAAATTTTCCCTCCAGCGTTTCATAGGACGGCCCAGTGATCTTCGTCCTCTTGGTATATAATTATAAACAGCTTTGGGGATCCAATTTGAACTCATTCTTTCAAGATGGTGTTTCCAATTTAGTTGGTACTGTTTAATATATTCCAAAAATTGGCGTAGTCTTCAATTCTTTTAAGATATCGGTGTTCCTTTTCCGATCCCATCTGGTGTAACCCACTGTTCTGCGCATGAATCTCATTTCACAAGCCGTTATTCTGCTTTCATGTTGTTTTTTTAGTGTCCATGCTTCACTACCATAGGTCAACACTGGTCTAGCCAAAGTGTTATATAAACGTAATCTGGTGTTTTTTTGTACAAGGGATGGTTTCATAACTTGATTAATAATTCCTAAACTTTTATTATAACTAGTAACTTTTTCAGGGATATCCTTTTCATCCCAGATAGAGAGATAATATCCAGGATATTTAAATTGATTAGATCTCTCTAAAATTTTATTCTGGAGACAGATTTTACTTTGTATGGGGTCCTTCCCATGAAATGCCATAATTTTAGTTTTGTTAATTGATATTTCCATATTAAATTTGGCACCTATTTTTTGTAAATTATAAATTGATCGTTGCAAATCATTTTCGGAAAGTGCCAGAAGAGCTAAATCGTCTGCAAAAAGAATAGCATCGAGTTTGAGGTTCCCAAACTGTCAATTCTAAAGGTGTTCCCAAATTTTTTAAAAGTTTAGCCTCTTTTTCAATTTTATGGCTCTCTAGCAAACTATGAATTGCAATAGTTGATTTTTCAATTTCACCATTTTTAATGTAGTAAGTATATGGAGCAGAAACTAGGACTAATACAACAAAAACTAAACAAATAATAAGCACATGTCAGATGAAGATCTTAAGAACTATTCAGGAAAAATATTATTTAATAAGTTACGCAACACAGAAATTAGGGACAAATTTCATATTCAAGACATAACCAAATTTATTATAGATAGATGAAAATATTGGAAAAGTCATATAGAAAGAAAGGCAGACAACCGACTTGCAAAAAGAGCTAAAGAAGATAGTCCAATGGATGGGAGAAGAACAAGAGGAAGACCAGCCAAGAGATGGATAGACAGTGGATGAACATCCAATATGTCTTCCTCCAAGGAGTGATTTTGGATATAAACAGGATGAAAATCCTACAAATTATGAATAATAAGAAGAAGACCATTTTTAATATTTCTAAAGTTTTCTTTTGTGTGAGTGTCTAAATTCCTTTTTGTTTTTCCTATGTATACTCATAATGTTATTTCCCATAATTAACTTGTGAATTATAATAATAGCATCTGTGGGTCGACCTTTTCGGAGATGGCGGGAGACCGTAACAGGCCACTGGGCCTAATACTTGAAAGGCAGATGATGATGATTATAATAATAGCTTAGCTTAAAAAGTAGGATATTAATTGTATCATAAAAGTTTGCTTATTATAGAAGCAACCCAATTGTGTTGTGAATGATGGTTCGCCACTCCTGGGGAGACGGATTATATGAGAATGAGAGAGATAAAAATTTGCATTTGTATAGAATGCCAAAATAGCATCAGTATGTAAAAATGGAAGTCTTAGGGTCAAATTACGGTTCAGACAAAAAATTGTCTGTGATAAAATTAATTATTTAGACAAACAGCCTATATGCATAAATTTTGCATATTAACATCATATTAAATGCAGTTTCTCAGACTTTGCATTTTATTATTGCAACGGCCACAGTGATCTAGTGGTTATGTTCCTTATCTCTGGTCCTGAGAGTCACAAGTTGAAACGTGCGCAGGTTAATGAATTTCTAGGATGGAAAAATCAAAGGAATAGTCCTCCAGGAGGGACTTTAAGCCCTTGGTCTCATGTTTGAAGATTTTCAGGCTCTTAAAGGAACCAAGCCTGAATAAAAAGAGGCCTCTAAGCAAAATTTACCAACTTTCATCATCGCACTAGTTGCTTATTAGATGTTTAATTGACCACATACCAATTGTTGACATCTGTAGGGAAATAAAGATAAATAAATTATATTTGAAGAGAAAAATATACTAAGTTATGTAGGTAGGAAATAACACTATGAGGTTTATTTTAATTTTGTTTAGTCGTTTCTTGACTCACCTCAAAATTCTTAACTCCTTCGCATATCTAGATTTTGTCATGGTATTTGTGACATTCTCAATGTTATTCACGTTTACAACTGACGTCCAATGGTCTCCTCTCCTGCAGACTGACCTCCACACCATCTGATGGCTGACCGACGAACTTCCAAATCAATCCCCTCTCTTTATCACCGGGTATACATATGCAAGCATAAAAACACAACTATGAATTTTGAAATACCCGGTGATAAGGAGAGGGGATTAATTTGGAAGTTCGCCATCAGATGGCGCGGAGGTCAGTCTGCGGGAGAGAAGACAATTGGACGTCAGTTGTGAACGTGAACAGCATTGAGAATGTCACAAATACAATGATGAAATCTAGATATGCGAGGGAGTTAAGAAGTATGAGGTGAGTCAAGAAACAACTAAAAAAAATATATATACGCTTAGACTGGGTTTGAACCCATGACCTTTGACTTTAAATGCCAATGCTCTACCATACAAAGCCAAAGGTCATGGGTTCAAACCCCAGTCTAAGTGTAAATTTTTCTCTTCAAATATAATTTGTCCTTCAGTGAAAAGTGTTAAATTTATATTTAAAAAAACTAAATTAGCTTGTCTAGAAATTCCTAACATAGGAAAGGCTCAAAAGACTGTAAAGCCAATAAATAAGTTGTTTATAATTGCATTACTTCATAATTCATGATCATTGAACTGATATTTACACAACACATAAACAACATTCTCTACAAGTTGTTCAAGTCTTCCGATGTTGTAACATCAATTAAAGTTGCAAGAATGTGATGGGCAGTATATCTGCAAAGAATGGCTGAGCAGAAGATCCCTAGGAAAATTATGGAGAGTATCCTTGGTTGGAATTATATTCAATTATATTATTAACAGTAATATACCTCTATTTTGGTTTCAACCAAAATAGAATTAGGGTAAATTAATACCAAGAATTAGGTCGAAACTAATTACATTATTGCTTCTAATTCTATCTGAAGATAAAAGGGGTGTGGGTTGACCAAAACTGCAATGGATGAATGTAGTTCAAGAGAACTAAATATATATGGGAAATTAAGAATGATGACTGTTTACCAGGGAGAGAAGCCTGGGAGAGAGTTCTAAGAAAAGCCAAGGTTCAAAGCGGACTATTGTGTGCTGCTGCTGGTGATGGAATATACAACATTAATTTGAATAGTTACTTTGTATGTTTTCAATCTCTTGTATAGATTTAGCATATATATATAGTCCTGTGCTGTAGGTGAGTGGTTATGGCAAGGTGCCTTGGTGCAGAACTAAGGGACTTGCACTGGTTTGGATCTCCATGGGGGAAGAAATTTTTTTATGAAATTTTCAGCGAGCATGGGACCGGTGCTCACCCAGCATCAACAGGAATTTGGGTAGCTACAATAAGTAGTTATCGTCTATAACAGCTGGGACCTGACATGCTGACCACATGTCACCCCTGCCCTGGCTGGATGATCATCTACCTCTGTGATTAGCACATGTGGATGTGAGGCCAGCAGCCAGATGTAGGTCAAGAGTCATCTAGGTCTCTATTTCCATGAAAAAAATATTAAGCAATAATAATTTGCAATATTGCAGCCTCTATATTATGTATTTTACATTCAAATGTACCAAAATAAAATGTATTCCATTTTTTGTGTCCTATTCATGTATGAAAATCTGACCATTAATAATCACGATCGTTATAGAACAACTCCGTTTATGAGAAAACTACATTTATAACTGAAATCTGTAATACATTTTGATTATATTTATTACTTAAAATTTGCAGATTTATATTACTTCCATTTTGTAAATGTTTCTTCCTGTTGATGGGTTTTAAAATGTTTTAGTACCGGTAACTGAAGAAAGAAACATCAGAGATAGTTAAAAATGAAAGGAGTCTATTCCAAAAGCAAGATTTATTGTTACATCGAGATTTAAATCATTAATCTATTCTTAAACATATCTAATAATTTTTTTTGTTTGAAACACTTTTATTTTTATATATATTTTTTGTTTGCCTTTCGGGAACTTTAGTGAATTTTTCTGCAGAATATTTTGTCTTATTATTTTTTTCTTTTTTCCTAAAAGTAAGCGGTTAGTTTTTCTCATTTCTCAGTTCTAAATTGGATCTGTTAAATAGTTAACAAATTAATTCATCTACTCAACTAGGCAAATATATACAGTCTAAAACTTAAACAGCTAATGCCAATGTCTAATCCAATTTCCTTAGTCTTGTCTTATTATAAGTTAAAAAAAATAATAATATTAGGTATTTGGTTTTAGCTTTTCAGTTTAATTTCAAGTTTACTAACGAAAATGGTTAAGTTGTTCAATTTTTTTGTGAACTATATAACAATTCACAATTATCAATTTGAAGATAAGAATACTTCATCAACCATCAGTTTTATGAAACCACAAAATTTAATGTTATTGGTTAAGTAACTTCATGATTTAAGGTACATCAAAATTACCTCATTGTCAGAGTTGCTATGTTGATAAAATTAATAATTTTTATGAGGATATGAGATTTTGTATTTAATTTTTAAAACATTTTGTTATTAGGTAATAATGTCTCTAAAGTTTATAAAAAATATAACTTTCATTTTGTTATATTTTACATTAATAATTGTTTTAGCTGTTATTATGAAGCATTTTAAATTGTAAAACCTTTACATAATAATCACTTTGTTTCAGATTTATACTATAAGTTTTTTAAGACTTTACCAGAGAACTTGTTTTTTAAATGATAGTTTGTGATATTTTTAATATCCTTTGTTAATTTTATATAAACCAAAGTTTTAAAATTATTATACAAAGTAATCAATTGAGTTGGTGTATACTTGATGAAAATCCATATTTATTAATTAAATAAAAATAAAATGTACAGTTTTATTTTTTTTATTTTCATATTTATTAAGATATAAAAATCAAAAAGTAAAACTGTAAGTTTTACTTTTATTTAATTGATTATATAAAGTGTTCTTATAGAGGAAAGAGTATATGACAAAACAAGAAAAAAGTTTCTATAATCATGGTTCCTAAATTTAATATCATCTGATTTATGATCTTATTTTATAAGAACATGTTGCAAATACAATAGGTCCTAAGTGCAGGTTCCGTAAAAATAACGCTAAAAAGACAGAGACCGAGGCGAGATAAACTGCGGTTTTATATCAAAAGGTAGAGGAAAAATAATCATCGTTGGAAACTCTAATAAAAGCCATAACCGAATTTAGGGACAAGTTTTAAGAGATAAAAAACAGGAAAAAAATTAAGGAAATATGAAAAGATCGGGAGTTGCAGGAACAGCTTAGGTCTTGGGAAAACCATATTTTTCAAACTTTAGGACAGAATTACGAAAATAGCACCATTTGAATAACACATTATATAAGGAGACAAACAACTATATGATCTAGCCCCAGCCAAAAACCGACTCAACTGCTTGGGACACAAAAAACAAATATTACAGGTCTACCAGTGAACAGCTTCAAATAAATAGTCAATACATTCTTTTTTGGGGAAAACGCGGGTACGGCGATTAACAATTACAGGCCGACCAGTGGATAGCGGAATATAATACATAAAATGTTTAAGAAAAGTGTGAACGACCGTATACACCATGGTGGTAAGGTAAACCAAAGCAGACTGGGAAGGAATACGAACTGTGTCAACATACGAAGATTAAAGAGAGGGAAATATATGGGTTTTAGAATTAGGTCAACTATAGGTTCTGTTAAGACATAATTATTTAAATACAGTGCCTTAAAAATGTCTAAATAGCTAATGTAAACGGCGTAGGACTAGGTGTAAGAACTGAGAGGAAATTTATTCTCGATATATCTCGCAACTGTTCACCCATTAAGGTGATGTTTAATCGCGATAAGGCAAGTCATTTCGATTACATGAATCAAATAAAAAAACATAAGCGGCATAGTGAACGTCGAATAAGTTTCCTCAAAGTTATCTAAGTTGTTTAAGTTTAACATAAAATAAATGTAACTCACCTGGAACTTATATAGAAGGAACACGTGGTCCCACTCGGCAGGACGCATCATCGAAAACTAACAAATCATACGTGGTAACAGGAGGAGACACGAGGGAAAGGGTTTAGGCAACATAACAAAAAAAAATATATCCCGGACAGGGCTTTAAAATTACCAGGAGCTATCTCGTATAACACCATCACGCGGCAATCGACGTAAGCATCGGAATTAAGGAACTTATTGTTTTTTTTGAATAATAGTAACGTAAGACGATACAGAGATGAAATCACGGGACATAGGCAAGCGTAATAATGAATTTCAGAAGGTGACGAGCCCTTCTCTAGGAATTGTGAGGCCCGCCATTAGGAATATCCCGTTAAACACAGAGGACTAATTTTATGGGTAGACAAAAATTTTGGAAATTCGTCCTCGAGATATTTTATGTGGAAGAATAACCGACGGTTTTTGCAAACCTATGGTTATATTTGGGGGGGGAGGAGTTGTTGCAAATACAATAGGTCCTAAGTGCAGGTTCCGTAAAAATAACGCTAAAAAGACAGAGACCGAGGCGAGATAAACTGCGGTTTTATATCAAAAGGTAGAGGAAAAATAATCATCGTTGGAAACTCTAATAAAAGCCATAACCGAATTTAGGGACAAGTTTTAAGAGATAAAAAACAGGAAAAAAATTAAGGAAATATGAAAAGATCGGGAGTTGCAGGAACAGCTTAGGTCTTGGGAAAAACATATTTTTCAAACTTTAGGACAGAATTACGAAAATAGCACCATTTGAATAACACATTATATAAGGAGACAAACAACTATATGATCTGGCCCTGACAAAACCAAATTATTACCCCATATTAGGAAATAATAGCTACGACCGGCACAAGCTCACGCTGGAAGGGGAAAAAATATCAAATAAATAACGACGATTTTGAGTCCAAAATCGAGATCGGAGGGCAGCTAACGCTCAGAGAGGACATGGATAGGCAACTCGGGTGTGAGTATATTTTGTAAATATTTAAAAGTTCCAGGTGAAGATTAAAAATAACTTGTGATTTGTTTTAAATACTTGACATTAAACTTAACTTTAACAAAAATCAAGTAGAAATATTAGAATTAACTTTTGAAAATATATGTAAATATTCTACATTTAACTTTAAATAAATCAAATTGAATTAACTTTAGCTTGAAGTAGCTTAGGATAATCAGGAGTCGAAGGAAAGACTTCAGCTTGAAACGAAATATAACACTAATTTATGACTTATCTCATGGTTTAACGTAGTTCTTTATGTAAATTCGCGTTATGAAACATTCATGTTTATGAGTATAAAGGATTATAATTTCGAGTAATTTTGTGTATGAATTAGTTTACATTTAACTTTAAATAAATCAAATTGAATTAACTTTAGCTTGAAGTAGCTTAGGATAATCAGGAGTCGAAGGAAAGACTTCAGCTTGAAACGAAATATAACACTAATTTATGACTTATCTCATGGTTTAACGTAGTTCTTTATGTAAATTCGCGTTATGAAACATTCATGTTTATGAGTATAAAGGATTATAATTTCGAGTAATTTTGTGTATGAATTAGTTTAGCAAATGTTCTAATATATATATGTTGTAATAAAGGTTGATGTTGTTGGTTTATGTGTGGTAATTAATAACAGTACAATCACTCCTTCACTAAAATAAAGCTAACCTTGAGAGATCTCTAGCATTGATAAAGGCTGACGCGTTCTACAGGCAGACTGGGAGCAGCAGAGAAACGACTCTCCAACCTCATTGCTTTAATACTTTAACAGCATAAAATACAGATTGATACAACACCTTTGCCCTTGAGCCGACCTCGCTACCTATGACCTTTGTCCTTAAGGGTTGTAATAGAACAGCATATCTCCTAACTTTGAGCACTTTGGCAAGAAACAAATAAGGAAATATTTAAATTAATTATGGGAAGTAAACATAATGAGGTTATGATGTTTTTATTATTAATTTAACATTTCTCAATGAAAGATAAATTAAATTTGAAGAGAAAAATTTTCGCCTAGACCGGGACTCGAACCCGGGACCCTTGGCTTTCCGGGCCAAGTGCTCTACCAACTGAGCTACCGAGGCGAGTTACGATCTAGATGCAAATTTTTCTCTTATATACGTTGTAATTCCCTATCACCAAATGCTTTTGAAACCATTGTTTCTATCTTTGCAAATGGCGGCTTCTTAGTTAAGAAGACATTTATTGGAAATTTAACATTACTTTAAAAGCCAGTAAGGCCTCTAATGATGTTTTTATTATTAATTTAACATTTCTCAATGAAAGATAAATTAAATTTGAAGAGAAAAATTTTCGCCTAGACCGGGACTCGAACAGTTGGTAGAGCACTTGGCCCGGAAAGCCAAGGGTCCCGGGTTCGAGTCCCGGTCTAGGCGAAAATTTTTCTCTTCAAATTTAATTTATCTTTCATTGAGAAATGTTAAATTAATAATAAAAACATCATTAGAGGCCTTACTGGCTTTTAAAGTAATGTTAAATTTCCAATAAATGTCTTCTTAACTAAGAAGCCGCCATTTGCAAAGATAGAAACAATGGTTTCAAAAGCATTTGGCGATAGGGAATTACAACGTATATAAGAGAAAAATTTGCGTCTAGATCGTAACTCGCCTCGGTAGCTCAGTTGGTAGAGCACTTGGCCCGGAAAGCCAAGGGTCCCGGGTTCGAGTCCCGGTCTAGGCGAAAATTTTTCTCTTCAAATTTAATAATGAGGTTATATCATTAATAGTGAGAGAAGAACATATTTTTAATGACTCACCTCATATAATTTCAAATTTCTTTGATACTGGCAGTTTCAGACAATATCTTGTCCCTCTTCAGTCATGGCTTTCACTCTGGTATCAAAGAAATTTGAAATTATATGAGGTGAGTCATTAAAAATATGTTCTCCACTCACTATTAAAATAAGGAAACGTACATAGACATCTGACAGCCAACACAATTCTTCATGAGCAATGGATTGGTCAGTACCATATGAAGATAATGCACCTGACTGATCGATCAAAACTGTGGTATGCAGTGTAATAAGTTAATTATCTTTATGTATTTAGTTTTTGCTTGATACAAACAAGATATGCTGCATAATAGTAACAAAATACACATATAATACTTGCTCATTTGTTTCTTTCCAAAGTCTTCTGAGAACAAGATGTGCCTCCCTTACAAAATAAAACCATAAATCAGTATATATTTAATTTAGGGGCCATGTTATAGAAACTTATTTTTTGTTTTGGCAAATACTATCTCCTCTATAAATATTGAAACCTTTTTTCAGAACATTTATAGAAAAATTGGTTCAGTTTTTATCCCTATCATACCTTTATGGTAAAATAGGTTTCCTTTAAATAATTTGAGTTAGAAAATGCACGACTCGCCTCATATTTGTAGTTTATTGAAGACCCAGGGTTCAGCACTCTATGTGTCAATTCTTTCTAACTGTTGAATAGGCAGTTGGTGATCCTGTAGGTTGATTTCTGCTCCCTCTTTTGGCTGACCGATGAACTTCAAATAAAATTTTTTACTTTTGAAAATTAATTTTGAAATTCTCGGGGGGAAAAAAAATTGGAAGTTCATCGGTCAGCCAACAGAGGGAGCAGAAATCAACCTACAAGATCACCAACCGCCGATTCAACAGTTAAGAGAGAATTGACAAAGAATTGACAAATCGTCAAAGAGTGTTGAAACCCTGAGTCTTCAATAAACTATAAATATGAGGTCGAGTCGTGCGTTTTCTAACTCAAATTATTTAAAATAAACCTCATAGTGTCACTTCTTTTAAATAATAAATATGTTTTGTTTGTCTGCAGTTTCAGTCAATAATGATTAGAATACAAACATAAATTACAAACCTTACACCTCATCTCAGAAAAATATGATCCTCTCACCTGGACATATTTCAGAGATTAACTCCACCTTCAAATAAACCTGAACTTTAGTTGAAAATGGGAATAATAGTTACCAAAACAAGTCCAGGTGAGATAATCATATTTTGAGGTGAGGTGTGAGGATTCCAATTGATATTTGAACTCTATTGTTATTTGCGTCATTTGTCAATTTGCATAGTTTTTTTAACATACAAATGAACTACGTACATCAATGGTATATCTAATTGCTTTGTCTCTATGACACATTTCCTCCTAAAAAGTGAAAAATAAGATTTACCATTATTTTTGTTATATTTTATTCATTTATGAACGTCTTGATAACAATCAATATAATTTTTAATGTTTTATGCAATTTTAATGGAAATCAAAACTAACATTGAAAATATTTAAGTTTTTAAATTATTATTTTTGTGATAAAATTTACAATTTTATTATTTTAATATTATAATTAATCTATATATATTTTGGAATTTTTCAGTTTCTGCTTGTATATTATAAGGTATAGCAGTTGATGTTGCTGGTACACTAAGAAATGCTGCTAGAATGTTACCCTTCTCAACTTCAATCAATATATGTTAACTTATGAAGAATCTTGTTAGACTCTACTCTGGATCTTTTTAAATTTTAAAATAAAGTAATTAGGATATTTAAATGAAATAATGGTCTACTAAATTATATATAATGAAAGTGAAATATTGTTTTATATTATAATTCATGAGATTAAAATGATGCAACTCTTGAAATAAACCTCAATATTATGTCTACTTTAGTAAATATATTTTGGAGATCTCTATCAGTTGAGGAGAAAATATCACTTTGATACATTATCCTGAACATTTATCACACAATAATAGATGAAAAATCATTATTTAATTTCAAGAATTAGAGCATTGCAATGTTGTCCAAACATACTCATTGTAAGAAATATCACACTAGCTATGAAAGCCTTTGCAACTATGTCCTTTATTCTTCTAAAGTGAATTAATTACTTTTACATAACAAAAGTTCCACAAGTATTTAATTTGTGCTATTAAAAACATCTTAATGTCTTACTTAATATTTGAATACTTCTCTCAAAAATAAATGTAAATAAAAAAAGTGTTGAATATACACAAAAATGTTCATGACAAGAATAGTAACTAAAATACGTAACTAGAATGTAAAATACTTTTTTTTTTGTGTGAGAGAGAATTTTCAGAATGAGTTATAAGGAAATTCTAAAAAAATCTTATTGGTGCTAAAAGGGAGCTTTGTATTCTAGTAAAATACACAATTTTCTCCACTGCCTTGTATGTTTATTTAAGAATATTAGATAAAAATTTCACAGTATATTGTGAGAAATTTTTCCTCAAGAGTATGACAAATACAAATAAATTAAAAAATAAATGGAAGAAAATACCTAATTAATAATACAAGTAGTGTAGAAAATGTTATTATCATTAGTAACATTAAAAAAGTATTTATTTTATTTTTTTGCACACTGTCTATTCTGGCATAAGCATGGCCCTGGGTTCAACTCAGCCCTCTGAAGGTAACGAGCCGACACTTTTTCTGGGGGAAAGGCAACCATCACACAGGGATGAAAACCCAGCTGACATGAAGTTCTGATTGTCTAGAAAAATGGGAGCCTTAACCTCCTACTACCCCAAGGGTCTCCTAAGATCTGTTGTGAGATCATTTTATCTTTCAAGTAGATAAAGGAAAAATATGATAACAGATTTATTTTTATTTTTTACTAAAGTTTTATTTTGAGATGTGTAAACATCTTTATTTGTTTCACATCTTAATTCCTTAGGTTTATATCAGTAGGCTATTTATACATTTTGTGTATGTCTTGTGAAAATTGTCTGATATTAATTTTTAATAAATTATGAAATGATGATTAACAATAAAATTCATCATAGTGATGACATTTGACCTAGCATTTGTCATGGTAATGAGGAAAATCACAATATAATCCAGTCAAGTAAGTCAGTGAGATTTGAATTTGGGATCTTCTAAATCATCATCATCATCATCCGGTATCATGGCAGCTGCTGCTGTCTTCCGTAAACCAAATGCCATTCCTCTCTGTCCATCCATTGATCTTCCTCCAATCCTCTGATATTCATAGCCGCTTGTACCCATCTTCTAAATATAAATCTAAATCAACTTGTTTGGTTAATTTCTTCATTTGTAATTGAAAGTTTTGGATTTCAAATAGCTGTATAACATTTTACAGATTATTATTTTGTATTTAAATGTACTGATGAGGTGTATATATAATACCTATTAGGTTAAGAGCTTGCCTGATATGTAAACATAGCAAATACAAGTTTTAGTAAAAATGTGATATATAACTTTCATATGTTGCAGAGATTTAATATTTTTTATTTTACATTCTCACTATGTGACCAGGTTTTCTTGAGCTAATAATTTATGGGTGCAGGGAAAGAGAGTATATGGGAATCACTTTATAATTTTATAGAATTCTTGCAATTTTTCCAGAATTGGAAAATAAATCTCATCATTAAGTTTCCAATTAATATTTAATTTTAGGAAGTGATATTTTGAGATTATATTAATTAAATTATTTTCAGTCTGATCATCTTACCTCAATATTAATGTTGATTTGTTCTTGGACATGTTTCAAAACAACAGACTGGACAAGCTGACGATAAAACAGAATTGTTTTGAAACATGTCCAAGAACAAATCAACATTAATATTGAGGTAAGATGATCAGACTGAAAATAATTTAATTAAATATCCATTTAATCCTCTTAGATCGATTTACTTTATATGTAATTATTTTTTAAACATTTAGGCATAACCTGCCTCAAAATGTATGAAATTTTACATGAGAAGAGAAAAAGCTTTAAATTTATAACACTTATACAAAAATTACAACATATTTTAAATAAGAATATAAATAAGAATAAAAAGATATAAATAAGAATAATAAAATAAAGATGGATATTTAGAGACATATCTCCAACTGAATTATATCTCTTTACTCATCAAGAATCTCAAAATTATGAGTTTCACAAAACTTATTATGAGATAAGATTTCACTCTCTCTTACAATATCAGCATTTTATTTTTTGTGATGCACAAAAAATTATGAGACTTTCTGTCTAGAATACTCATTTTTGACAATTTTGAAAATATCTATCTTTAACCACTCATCGAAGAAATATTAATTGCATGTACTGCCAGAGCCAATTAAATTTTTATTGAACAAATGTTATGATTCATTTAAGTAAAATTATATCACCTCAGCTCATATTCTTATTCTTCTTCTTAAACTGGTTTTGGTTCCATCCTCAGTATTTTCATGACCATTGTTGTCTTATTTTAAAGACTTGCTTCCTGCTCCCTCTGTTGGTAGAGTGAAGAACCTCAAAATCAAATCTTTTCTCTGGGAATTTCAAAGTTAATTTATCTCTCCTTTTCGTTTTTTTTATGTCAAATGTTATGATAATAACAATTGTAAGTTAATATTCGTCCCGCGCCGTAGCCGAGCGGTTAAGGTAGGAAGCCTTGGCGCAGAGCTACGGGACTTGCGCTGGTTCGAGTCTCCAAGGAGGAAGAAATTTTCTACTGGTATTTCGGCCAGTATGGGACCGGTGCCCACCCAGCATCGTGAGGCAATTGGGTAGCTACAATAAGTAGCGGCTCCAGGTTGAGGAACCAGCTATAACGGCGGGGGGACTCGACACGCTAACCACATGTCACCCCTACACTGGCTGTTGATCATCTACCTCTGTGATTGACACATGTGGATGTGAAGGGCCAGCAGCCGGCTGGTAAAAGGGCAACCGCTGAAAAGTGGAAAGACCCTCAATCGGAAGTTAATATTCCATTAATTGTGATTAAACTCTTCTGCAGAGATTTTAAACGTCAAAAACTTGGTGATATAATACTATTTTTTTTACTATTGATAACCATTATCTTAATGGCTTTCATGGTGATCCATAATATGAATTCAGTTATTGAGTATTATACCACACTGTAGTGTTGCTGGCTCCTTCTTCTTGGCTAATATGTCTCTGCAGAGACAACATGTACCTTTGTAGTGTGAGAGCTGAGAAATGTCTGCACATTTCAATGTTACAACATGGTGCAATACCCAATAACTGAAATCATATCTATCCTTATTGCTGTCAAAATTGATAGGAAGTAACACTATGAGTTCTTTTTTATCAAGAGCTTGAATCAGAAATATACACCTCACCTCGTATTTTGTTTTCTCACCTGGACATGTTTTGGTGAAGCTTCATTGCCAGACTCAAGTAGAATTCAACTGTTGTATTGGACATTGATTTTCTTGAACAATATACTCCAAAAAAAAAAAACTCCAAGCGTGACAGACCTTGAAGACCCTACGCCTACCATCTGGCTGCTGGCCTCATGTCCACACGTGTTATTCACAGAGGTAGACGATCATAAGCCAGTGTATGGGTAACATGTGGTCAGCATGTCTGGTCCCCCAACCATTATAGCTGGTCTTCTCTACCTGGAGTCGCTACTTATTGTAGCTACCCAAATGCCTCATGATGCTGGACAGGCACCGATTCCATACTGGCCGAAATTCCATGAGAAAAATTTCTTCCCTCATGGGGACCCGAACCAGCACAAGTCCTGTAGCTCTGCACCAAGGTTTCTTGCCTTAACCACTTGGCTATGGCGCAGGACTCTTGAACAATATACACTTTGGATTTTGACTTCTTCTTCATCATCTAGTCTCATGTTCCCGTTCCATGGATCGAGATTTGGAGAAAAGCTGAGACTATCTCGGTCATTCCATTCTCCTCCTACATTATTCAGCCTCTCTTTTCTCAACATTCTTCTTAACTTGGGCTTACCATCTAAATCTCAGTCAATCTCTTGGTATCTTCTCTTCTTATCTAAATTCCAGTGCTTTCTTGATATCCTTCCAGTATTCACTATCTTAATGTGGCCATACCATCTTATTCTACTATATTCCATTTCATCTTGTATTTTTTTTCGATTTTAAAATTTCTCTTAATTTAGTTTTCTATCTCTTTTAGCTTTTCCAAGCTTACTTTTTTTAAAAATGGCATCCCTGTTCCTTGAATTCTACTTAAATACTTCTTTGTTGCTCTCCATGTTTCAGCTCCATATATTAATATAAAAAAAAGTGATCCCACAACAGGCCTCAGGAGGCCCTTGGGGTAGTTGGAGGTTAAGGCTCCCACTTTTTCTAGACAATCGGCACTTTGATGTCAGCCGGGTTGTCAGCCCTGCGTGACGGCCGCCTTTACCCCAGAACAAGCGTCTGGTACTCATTTCCGTTAGAGGCTGAGTCGACCCCAGGGCCATAGTGCCGCCAGAGGGTTTGGGTCAGTTTAAAAATCCTGACCCCAACGGGACTTGAACCCTCGACCCTCCGGCTTGTAGCTCAGTGCCTTAACCACTACGCTACGGCGTGCCCCATATATTAATATAGATTTTAAAAATACAGAGTGTCCCAAATTGATGTATACACTCTTTGAAACGTTATTTCTCAGCAACGAAATGAGACAGAAATACAATTTTTGCTGTGTTTGATCCACAGGGCACTGGAAAAGCATAGCAACATGTTCATCGATCTTCACGTCTTTATAAATAACAATGGCGGTGAGATTATCCCTTTCGTCACACTTCTGCAGGAACCACTCACAAAATTGCAGTCGTCTATCTGGCCCTGCAAAATTCGATGAACACTGCTTTTCTTGATACCAAACTCTTGAGAACATTGCCTCACTGACTTTTTTGGGGATCATGTAAAAACCTGCATGACTGCAACAGTATTCTCGTTATCAGTCGAAACATCTCTTTCTTCCGTACCGACCTTTCAACACATCTTGCAACATTCCATCGTCTTCAAACTTGTCTCGGATTCTTGTTATTGTTACCCTTGTTGGTGGTGGTGTCCCAAATTCAACAATCCAATGTCATTGCACTTCAGTAACATTCTCCATTTTCCAATTACACTTCAGTATCCACTTACGTTCATCGAATGATAATCTCGCCACCATTGTTGTTTATAAAGACATGAAGATTGATAAATGTGTTGCTATGCTTTTCCAGTGCCCTGTGGATCAAACACAACAAAAATTGTATTTCTGTCTCATTTCGTTGCTGAGAAATAACATTTCAAAGAGTGTATACATCAATTTGGGACACTCTGTATGTTTTATACATTGTATCTTGATATCTGTATAAATATAAAGCATTCAACATTTAACACAACTTGAGATAATAGTTGAAACATGTCCGGGTGAGAAGAAATGAAATGTATAATTCTGAAAGTACAATAGGAAGTAATATTATGGGGGTTCTATTTAATAAATAAGTTAGAATCCTTTGTTATCTTACCTCATATTGATTGTTTCTTGTAGGACATGTTACAGACTCAAGTACAAGCTGACGATAGAGCGAAGATGCTCTGAAACATGCCTACTTGCATCTGTACAAGCTGATAATAGAGCAAAGGTGCTTTGAAACATGTCTTACAAGAAACAACCAATGAAGTAAGATGACAACGGACTCAACTTATTTATTATGTCTAATTCTGATTCAAGTTTTTAATCCTTATTGCTGATATCTGTTCAGTTTGACATTTTAGTTAGTATCTGTTACTATTAAAGTGACATCCAAAGTTCAACTTGTAATCATAGCTTTGAATTTTAACAAGTCGTCACTTCTAAATGAATTGAGTATTATTTGTAGTTAATTATTTTTCACTTATAAATGTCAAGATCCACAGTAGAGGAATCAAGATTATGAAGAATTATAATTTTGTTATGTAAGTTGTGAAGCTTTCCTGGTGTTGGTTAACTGAAATATAATCACAGGCTAATATACAAGTTAATTATCAAGGTCCAAGTTTTAAATTTATTCCCAAAATCAATAGGAAGTACCACTATATAATATTTTATTAAGAGATTGAATTTATAATTTACACCTCACCTCATATATATATATATATATATATATATAATTTTTTTTTTTTACTTTTTCAGCCTCTAGTATAAAATCTTTAATGAGAATATAGAACTAGTGTTGCAAAACTGTGATGAGAGACACTATAAACTGAGCAAACACTTTGGCGATCACAATCTGAGAATACAAGAAGCTACTCACTTACTGGAGGACCTAGTCCTGAAAGGGAAATATATGGCTACATCCATTCATTCATTCATTCACTCACTGAAATGTTTGGATGAACATCTTTGCCGTTCTAGTTGAGAATGGTGAAGGTGTTCACGAAAACATCCTCCATATACACTTTGAAATTCATGTTAAAGCACCGTTGAGGTTATGTAATAAGATGTTAATTATATAATTTTTTACCTGGTAAGTCAGTCGTCCTCAACTAAGTTATTAAACTTCTTCAAGTTAACTTGAAATTATATAATTTTTTACCTGGTAAGTCAGTCGTCCTCAACTAAGTTATTAAACTTCTTCAAGTTAACTTGAAATTATATAATTTTTTACCTGGTAAGTCAGTCGTCCTCAACTAAGTTATTAAACTTCTTCAAGTTAACTTGAAATTATATAATTTTTTACCTGGTAAGTCAGTCGTCCTCAACTAAGTTATTAAACTTCTTCAAGTTAACTTGAAATTATATAATTTTTTACCTGGTAAGTCAGTCGTCCTCAACTAAGTTATTAAATTTCTTCAAGTTAACTTGAAATTATATAATTTTTTACCTGGTAAGTCAGTTGTCCTCAACTAAGTTAACTTGAAGAAGTTTAATAACTTAGTTAAGGACGACTGACTTACCAGGTAAAACATTATATAATTAACATACTCCATGTGAGGAAAAAAGCATGAGATGAGATGTATATGTGTGATTCATTCTATTTTTAAATTTATAGCTCTGGGGCCATCTTGCTAAGAAATGACTGTAAATATCTAAATATATTCCAATTGCTGTTGACATTCCAGTCATTTTATAGGAAAATACTCTTGGAGTTAAACTTTAAAAGCCTTGAATTTGGTAATTTCACTTGTCTATTAGCTCTGAAGATATTTTAAGCATTATATCATCAGTTTACTTCTAATATTTTGAATATCCTTTACACTAACTTTACTGAAAAGAAAAAAAAACTATACAATTCAAAATTATTCCACGTATAGATATACTGATACTATCAACTAAAATTTAGAATAGGTGTAAATAAAACCCACCTTCATGAGATCAAGAGCCAATAAAATGCTCCAAGATGATATTAATATTATTTACATCTACTCTGTTCCTTATTTTAATTGGAGTGTAATAGCTATACTATAATTTTGAAATTATCTTATGATTTGATAGAATGTGAATCATGGTAAATTATGTTTATTTTCTTTGAGCAGAACCCACTATAAATCCATTAGATTCATGACAAATGAACTGTTTTGTAACTGATAATTACCTTTCACTTTAAGTCAAAAAATATACTTTTTTAAACTCTATTCTACATGAATAATAAGAAAGTGCTTTTAATGTGTTATAAACATCATATATGAGGGTGATTCAAAAAGTAAGTTCTGGTCTCGTTCGTCACATGAATGAGCATTAGTAGCCCTGTCATATTTGTTCCACTGTAAAGCTGGATTCAATACACTCCCAGCAATATATTGTGTTTTAAAATCATTAGGAAGTAACATTATGAGATTTAATTTAATATTGAGTTTGTATTTTTTTTAACATTCTTACCTCTAAACAATCATATGAGGTAAGAATGTTAAAAAAATACAAACTGGAGTATTAATGTATTGTGTTCTTGCATTCAGTCTTTTCTCTCATTAAGACAGGTGTTTAAAAGGTTTGCAACAATACAAGCTCCCGCCAAGTGTGAGGTACATGGAGTAGTATAACTTCTGTGGGCAAACAATTGATAGCAGCAATTCATCATGAGATTACTGCATTGTACAGGGACACTTGGGGTCATGAATTTCGAGACAGATACACTAACGTCTATAACGAAGAACAAAGTGGTCTACTGTCTGTTGTGAATGATAAACTTGTTGCTGATGGTCAGGCAGAATTGCCATTAACAATTTCAAACAGATGAGGAGGTCAAGGTGAGTGTAAGTAGGTGGCTACAGTCGCAAGGGTAGAGTTTTACGCCAGGATTTTTAAGCTTGTGAAGCGTTATGACAAACATTTGAATCAACACTTTTGAAATTCATATTAAAGCACCGTTGAGGTTATGTAATAAAATGTTAATTATATAATCTTTACCTGGTAAATCAGTCGTCCTCAACTAAATTATTAAACTTCTTCAAGTTATTCTAATATGGAGGCCTTTCAAAAACAATGTTTCATCTTCTGCATTTTAACTGGAACTGATGGTGTTATTATATTAAAACGCAGAAGATGAAAGATTGTTTTCTAAAGGCCTCCATATTAGAATAACTTGAAGAAAATTTAATAATTTAGTTAAGGATGACTGATTTTACTTGGTAAAAATTATATAATTAATATTTTAAACGTTTGAATGTAAACAGAAATTATGTTGAAAAATAAATAAAATATGTACTTTTCACTGGTATGTAAAAAATGTTGTCACAAAAGAGTGATTTCTGAAAAAAAAAAAGTAGCTTCCTTTCCGAATCACCCTCGTGCATTATTGATATTTAGAATGTTTTTCCTAATAGGAGAATATTTAAGATATTTATAATATTTTAAGGAGCACATATTTCTCATTCATTTTGTGTAGTATGAATCCTTTAGTACTATGCTTCAGACAATTCTATATTATTTTAGAAGTAAGCTGATGATATATATGTGTATGTATCTTGAAATTTGAAAATCTGTAATTATCAATCACTTAATTTTATTTCTCCATGACTAATCTATTTTAATATAAATCATTGATTTTTTGTAGAATTGAAATTAATTACAACTGCATAATTACGGAGTAAAAAGAAACTTGATTTAAAATCATGCCAATAATGTTTGTTCTTAAAGTGCATCATAACTGAAAGTCTAATATATACATATTTTTTATTGTTATACTGAATGTTGACATTCATAGGCCCTACTTATAGGAAGGAGGAGATGTTTTCTTGCAACCAAATTTTCAATATTTTAACCCCTTTTTGTTTCTTGCTTTCCAATACAGAACACTCAAGATTTTATGTTGTTATGCTTTTTTGTTGATTTTAATATTATTCAAGTAGATTTTTTTCTGCTTCAAACTGGCGAGTTGCATAATGAACATAACATTTGAAATCATAATTTTATTATAGTATGTAATATATATCAGTGGTGGCTCCTACCTAAACTTACTCTTAATATTGGTAATAAATTATTTTAATAGGGTGCGAAAACAAATGGAAACAATTCCTTAGCAATAACCTAAACTTCTCTCTATCGCCATAACAACACTTAGAACACAATTTTTGGATCAACTGGTTAGTTACCACCAAAATTTGTGTTTTTACACTAGTTGATCCATGAAAACAGGCTATATTTCCCTTCATATCTCTTCCTTCTTCTTCTTCTTCTTCTTCCTTCCAAGTATTAGGCCAAGGCCTGTTACGATCCTATAGAAAAATTTTCCCTCCAGCGTTTCATAGGACGGCCCAGAGATCTTTGTCCTCTTGGTATATAATTATAAACAGCTGTGGGGATCCGATTTGAACTTATTCTTTCAAGATGGTGTTTTCAATTTAATTGGTACTGTTTAATATACTCCAAAATTGGCATAGTCTTCAATTCTTTTGAGATATCGGTGTTTCATATCTCTTCCGAGTCCAGAAAATGGTTCCTGGAGGTTTCTAGAGACAAAATGCACCTTGGCACTTGCAAAGCTTGCCTTCACGTCATTTCTGCAGTAGAAATACAAGCTCAATTATTAAATTAGACCTCATAATATTACTTCCTAATGATTTTAAAATAGATATATATTACTGATTCAATCTTTTGTTTTTTAAGGAACTTATTAAAAATACAAGAAAACACTGCATCATTGCAATACTTATATTGAGCTTTTATAGGAAAAATCACTACGAGGTATAATTTAAGATATAAATTAAAATGTTTTGTACCTCACCTCATATCCAGTCTTCTAATTATACCAGTTTCAAAGCTTGGGCAGCTTCATCTTCAGTAATTTCTCGTCGACTGATGTTATGTCAATCAGGAGGATTGCTTCTTCCTCCCTTCAGAGGAATAATTACTGAAGATGAAGCTGCCTAAGCTTTGAAACCATTATAATTAGAAGACTGGATATGAGGTGAGGTATAAAACATTTTTATTTAAATCTTAAATATTTCAACACTTCACTAATTTTAATCAATAATTGGATTATTTTTCTTTGTAATTAATGAACCATTGAACATTTAGGACGTGCTGCCCCTGATATATATCTTAAACATAAAGAACCATTACATTGTAAGTTAATTAATCTCAATATAAAATTGTAAAATTGAATATCTGCAAGGTTCAATCCCTTCAACTTATTACGTGTATTCAGTTTTTTAATTTTATATTATTTATATTTTATTTTATACTTTTATAGATTAATACCACAACAGAATTTTGTTATGAATTGTATTAGATTGAATCTTATTAATAACTATGAGTTGTATAGACCTAATGCCCATCACGTTTATGAAGACCTTAAAGTCAAAATCATGTCAAATCACTTCATACATACTGCATTATGACAATGTATTTTTCTATGAAGCATTAATTATGATTTAAGAAATGTGAGGCAATGAATGATAACTAAGAAGCATGTGTCATAAAATTAAAAATGTTCAGTTCTGCTGCACTTTTTAAGAGAAATCAGATAATTGTACATTAAACAGCCTTGAAATTATTTTAATACTGTCCTTGTCTGGTATAAATGTAATCTTATATAATTATTTTTTATTATTTTTTGACTATTTATTTGTTTACTGTTTGATTACTATACAATATTAAGACCTTATTAGAATAAGTTTTATCTAATTTTAAATGATGATAAGGAAGTTACTAATGCCATAAACAGTGCTTGTGTTTCACAAATATTTGCTTCCATATTGTATATATCCGATGCCAGCACTGTTAATTTGTTGTAAGCTTATGACATCTTTGTTAATTGTTTTATTTATAGATGTGCATTAAAATTAATGTGATTACACTGTCAGGATTAAAATATGTGAGTCCAAGAAATTAATAGTTTAACTTAAATTAATTTTTAATTAGTTGTATATATATGAACATCCCAATGAAATATCTGCCTCATGACAAGAGTTGTTGGGGACTAGCTCCAGTAGTTTTCACTCCATTTCCTCCCATCAGATACAATAGTTCTGTAACCTGATGATAAAACTATGTCCATGATGTTATTTAATTTTATTTTAATGAAAGCTAAAGTATATTAAATTAATATTGGGAAGTAAACATTATGAGGTATAATCATTGAAATTCGGAGTTGTGGCTGAAGATGGATGTGATTACATTTGAAACCGCAATTTCGTAAAAAACACAAAATGTATGAGTTGAGTTTTCAAAAAAATATTCTCTGACTAATTTCAAGTATAGTATACTTTACACAATTCTTCTCCATATGGAAATCCAAACAAATCAAAAAAAGCCTTTTATCCTGCTCTACCAGGAGCTTGTTTTATCTTAATAAAACAACAGATGTTCATGTAGAAACTCGCAATAACTTTATTTGATTCACTTAAACTTCCAGTGACACTTTACATACAACTTGTTGCTGTGATTAATCTTGTTTCAAATTTATTTGTAGCACAATTATTTCCTGACACTGATGATTCCACTTGGCGTAATTTCCTCTGATCTCAGTTCACTGTATCGCTGTCACAACCCTATATAAGCCAAGGAAGAATAGTAGGGTTCCAGAAACCAGTCCTATGGTAATCACGGAGTTTTATGATGTGTGATGTAAAAAAAATGTTCTCTGATTCATTATATAAATTAATATTTTATTATTTATCAACCTACTACTGGATCCTTATTAATTTACAACACTTACACATAAATAACTATTATGAACATGATTTTATTACTCAGGTTATTCGAATGTTGAATATGTAGGGAGGCAATGGAACAAATGTTGTGGGAGTTGTTGGCCTGCATACATTCCCAACATATACATTTGAAAGAATTGTTCTGCATGTGTCTAGATGGTAAGGGTCAATTGTAAAACTGTGTTGAATACCATGAATTTTTAATGCATTGAGCAATACTTCAATTAATTTTTTTTACAAATGTTTCTAATTATCTTTATGATAATAATACATGTATATCTATGTTCTATTTATAATTTTGCTACTTAATTAAAATTGTAAGAAAACTAGTGCATGCATTATGTCATCAAATGTCTAATTTGGCCTATAATTAATTTTAAAAACTTGCAACAATATAAAAATGTCAATTATTTTATGTTAAAAAATTAAAAAGTTTGTAGAAATATCACGAGTAACTATATCTGATAAATATTGATGGTAAAATTTTCAGAAAACAATGTCTTATATGCAAACTTTTATATAAATATTTCCAATTAATTTATATTTACGTTTTATTTATTTCACTGATAAGAAATAAAAATCTGCTACCAGCACTCTGTTCACCATAATATTGCATGTAGTTAATAAAAGAAGGAACATAATGTAAATGTTGTTGATTTAATGTGCATATTTTTTATTAGGGCCTATATAAATTTTTCTCTACGTAGCCAATATAATTTATGCAGGCCTGCCAAGCTTCATATCTAGGAAAAGATGATATTGGTTCAGCTGACAGAAGCTGACAAAGGATAAAAAGACTAACATTGAACACAATAATAGTGCTAATTTAAAACGTCTTGAAGTCTCGGAAGAAGATTTACTTTTTCTCTAGTTATCAGTAACAGAAGCTTCCTGTAAGAATGTCTCATCAAATTCTTATTTATAGCATTTTGCCTTATAATTTATCTTGCAACATAGAAGAAAGTGAGTGTTCTGCTCATTTTCTCTATTACATTACATAAAAATGAGATGAGAAACAAAATGACAATCACAAAGCACATGTCAGATTCTATTTTCAAATGTATTCTAGCAATGATTACATACATTTCTTCAACCAGTGCCAATTGAACATTTGGAGATAATAGTGTCCTCTGTTGTTCAAAACAAGGACATATCATCAAACATTTCTGGAAGAATGGTAGTATGTTAACCTAAAAAAGATTGATATGTCTTATTTCTAAAAAGAAAACTGACATGTGTATGTTGCACTCACATGTTGACAACATGCTGATGTCAGCTGTAAAATTTGACACTTGGCAGGTTTGTTTATTTATTCTTCAGACTTTAAGAAAATGTTATAAATGATTAAAAAAATGACTGGAGACAGAAGAAATATTTGAGAATACCATAAATTATTACAGAGTGGTAATTTTGTATATTGTAATGTGTTCCTTCATTTGTTCAGTCTCAGTATCTTCTTTGATGTGTTTTGTTAGAATTTTTAAACAGTCTTTGCCTTCAGAGAGCAGAATTAGTTGTTTGTGTAACATAACACAGTAAGTGTAAAGGCTTGAGTAAAGTTATGAGAAAGAATAAGATAATTTCTTGGAATCACATGAATGTTGCTTTTTAAGGAAAAATGTGATGTCTTCCTTTTTTATGTTGGAGATGCTCAATATATACTTGTAGGCTTACGTTGTCAAATAGAAACTCCCTTGGTTCCTAATCAAAGTGCTATAACAGAGTGCTAAAAATCCTCAAATGTTTATACTAAACGTTGTATGCACATATATTTGTTATTAAATTTATGTGCATGTATACGTATAAAATTAATAATAATAATATTATTAATAATTTCTTATTAATGAATTAATGACTTACAAGTTAGAAAATGTCCAAGTAGCAATTATTCCGTCACACAAGACCTGGCATTTCTAATTTAGAATAATAACTAGCTACCTAATTAACGTACTGGCAATATCTAACATAGAGGTTCATGACTCTTCATTTGTCCCAATCCAGAGCTTATATTTAGAAAGCTCTCTATAATTTACGTCCCTCAAATCATAATTTATGTTAATTCTCCCACCTCATTCTTGGTCTACCTAATGGATGCTTTCCCTCTATTTTCATACAAGCAGTTTCCATGCTCCTCTTTTGTTCTCCATTTGTGCTACATGTTCTGCCAAATGCATCTATAAGCCTTACTATCTTATAACATCTGGTTTTCCATAAAGGTGTTAACAGTTTCCTCCAATAACCTGTCTGTCTCTCTTTGGTACAAAGATTGTTCCTAATTATTCTCAAATACTCATAATCTTCTCTTCTCTTTTAAAGTAAGAGACATGTTTCCTATCCATTTAATATAACTGGAAGAATCACTACTTCATATATTTTTAGTTTAACTTTCTTTAGAGAAAATAGTCGTTATTATGCATAATTACACGAACTTACAGAGTACAGACTTCTTTTAATTTCATTCCTTTTAGTTATATCATCGTTTCTAGATATTTGAATTCTACCAGTTCTTCAAAATTTCCTTTATTTGTTGTTAAATCTCCATTTCTCATATAATTCATTTCTAGGAATGATTATATATTTATTTTTATTGATATGTAATTTTATATTAATTTTTACTTTGAATATATTTTCTTTCTGAAAGAATTGCAGGTTATACTTTTTTTTTAAGAAAAATGTTAGTTTTTGAGACTCAAGGTTAACCATTATCATCTGCACATTCCAGATAAATTCATTTTGACTTCTTTCACAATTGCTCTCCATTATATTCTATTTTCCAGTTTTTTTTTTTCTCCAAGTTCCTTGTATCCAGTTTTCTAAAATAATTTTCAATATCATCTAGTCAGCTTTTGATTGGTCCTTTTCTTAGTAACCACATTTTCATTCAATATATATATATATATATATATATATATATATATATATATTTTAGAATCTGCTATTCATATTTTATTCATGGACTGCTATCTTATTTTCATAACCTTAAAACCTAACAATAGTCTTGTGATGTAAAAGTTGATTATTGGATCGTCTACAGATTTCTTTATTTTACATTTCTTATACCCTGTATCCTACAAATAATTTTACATGGATATAATCTTCATATTTTTATTTTCAGAACCACATAGTTTGTAATTGTTTTATGAAACTGCTAATCTATTAATAAATGAAATAACTGTTGTGAGCAAGAAAATATCCTCATGAAATTAACATTCTTTTATAAGAGTTCACAGCTAAACCTACCAGCAATTATTACTTTTTCCACAATAAAAATCTTTCAGTGTTAAAAATATCATTTAATATGTAATCACTGAATTAAAATATTTTCTAATTTATACATAAAACTCAATCATGTGCATATAATTCCATAATCATTGCTCTAAATAAGAATATGTAACTATTAATACATTTTATAAATTAACCAACAATATAAAAAATGAACAGACTAACATTATATTAAATTAGACTAACATAGTTTTAAAATGACTGGAAAATTTTATAGTTTTCAATTATTTTCTTACCGAAAGTGTTTAAAATGGTATTTCATATTTATAATTTATCATTTTATAAGAAGTATGAATTTAACTGGTCTCTATTTCAAAACATTTTTCCTGAGGCCAACAATTTTACAACTAATCATTTATATTCCCCTATTTGCAAATGTTTTATTTTTCCTTACATTGCCAGTACCAGGTTCATCTTTTCCTTACTTATTGTCATTCCTTATACAACACACTTACATTACACAAACACTTAAACATATACTCATCCTAAATTCATCTCTGTACACAATGTAAGTATGCATTATCTATGCAACTTAGTGTGCCGACATGGTGCATAATTGAAGGTAAACCACAATCACACCATCTAATTGACTAGCAAGGAATAACAAAGCACGAAAATTCCATAAGATGGAATTGAAACACAATGCATTCAGATGTACATTATGTGGTTGGAATTTATTGATGAATGATACATGCTCTTGCATTCCAAAATTTAGAAAGAATATTTGAAAATTGAGTAAAAGATGGATAGATGAGATGATGATCTTGATCCATATCCTCACTAAGATTACACACACATATACATATATATGTGTTGTAGATTTTGTTATGGTTTATGTAAAAAAAGGGGGCTTTTCAAGACATTTTAATTTTTCAGACTTTGAAAATCACATTGATATACAGAAGTCCTTATTCCACATTAATAATGTTCGAGTTTCGTTCCATAAACATATATTATAGTTTATATAAATAAATTGGATATTTTTACTGTTTTTAAATCTCACCTCATAAAACATGTGTGATTTTCATGAGACCAGTGACTCCGACTCTGAGTCAGAGATAGCAGTTCAGTGAAAATCACAGATGTTTTATGAGGTGATATTTAAAAATATCCTATTGATTTATATAAATTGATAATTTATCTCATAGTGTTATCTCCCATAGTAATTTTATTAAATATATTTTAATATTCATGCTAATGTAAGTCTGATATGAAACCATAATTAACATAATTCTGTAATTATAAGATTTATTTATGAAATACTATCTTTGTGATAACAATTGGATGCTAAAAAACCTAATTCCACTGAATGTTATATGTTTAAATTCAGCTTTGACCATGCATAAATGAATGACTTGTAAAAACTTGACCTCAAAAATGAAGCAGACCAGTGTTATTTACTACTACAAATATTTGTGCATACAACAAAATATTGATAGAATAGAATTTGCACAATTTGAATAAATTGCTATTATGACATTTAAATGATTTGATATGGATAAGGTTAGCAAATAATATGATCAAAAGGTATAATATGGGCAGCTGAAATTATGTCCACTGCCAAGTCCATCTTTATAAGGCCATATCTAAATATTTCCTTGTATAAATAATATGTTAATATAGCTGACATATGACTGTGGTGTAAGTATGAAGCACTTTTTGTATGTAATGTCGATGGATTGTGATTAGGAGGTGTGTGTGAGAGTTTATAATTAATTTTATATATGTGAAGTCAAGTCAATGGTGCCACAATTATACTATTTTTTTAATTGAAACTTTAATGATGAATATATTGGAGGGAAGATTGTGCTGAATACTATTTACATTTATTTAATAATTATTAATAATAATTATTATTAATTAGTAATTGTTATATAATAAATAATTAATTCCTATTATATTTTTAAAATACATTTAATTAATGTTTTTATTATTAATTTAACACTTCTCACTGAAGGATAAATTATATTTGAAGAGAATTTCCGGGCCCGGAAAGCCAAAGGTCCCGGGTTCGAGTCTCAGTCTAGGCAAAAAATTTTCTCTTCAAATACATTTACTTAGTTTGTAACTTATTGGAAACATTAAATTAATGTTGGGAAGTAAACATTATGAGGTATAATCATTAAAATTCATCGGAGAACATTTTGTTTAAACAACTCACCTTATAGGATTCATGCTTCCATGATACTGCAGTTTCAAACACAGTCGTGTTCATCCTCGACTGGTCAGTCGGAGTTATGACTGAGGATGAACACGACTGTGTTTGAAACCGCGGTATCATGGAAGCATGAATCCTATAAGGTGAGTTGCTTAAACAAGATGTTCTCCGATGAATTTAATTGGAAACATACTTAAACTACACTTGATTGTTTATCTCAGAGTTGGAGTTAACAGATGATAACAGTATGATCTCCTGATGCTTGTTCTAAGGTAAATAAATATTAATGAAGTTAAGAGTGTTTCCCATAAATTACAACTTTATTATTAGACTCTTCTATTCTGTTCCTCAGTTTTTTTTATTATTATCCATTTGCATTTGAGGAGCTCATTTTTAAAATGTCTCTTCTCCATCTTGTATTTTCACTTTGCATGACTGCATTCTTAGATTACTTTATGCAGGCCTACATTTCATCATCATCATAAACAAATCAGTTTTACGATTAGGTTTTTAGTAAACCTAACGAAGATGGTCTTGATCTTTCCACTGATGTTGTGGTCTTCCTTGGTCCCAACGTCCAGTTAGAGTATATTGGAATGCCAATTTTGGAAGTCTATTTCTTTCCATTTGTCTTAGATGATTTTCCCATTCTTGTTGGAATCTATCTATATCTTCATCTAAACTTGGTACTCCAAATTTTCCTCTGATAATAGTGTTCCTTTGGTGATCCAGTCTATTAATTCCTAACAGTGGACGTTAGAAGTGCATTTGGCTTATGAGAATTTCTTTTATTTAAAATCCAAATTTCACTTCTGTATTTTAGAGCAGCTTTTGATGTGATGTTATGTAATTTTCGGTTTGCATCTGTCCTTATCTGTTTACCAAAATGTCTTCTTATTACCCCATTAATTTTATTATAGGCCTATATTTGACTTTAAAAAATGCTGTAAACTATTAAAACTTGCATTAAAAGAGGCTATTGTAATCAAACTGACTCTTGTTTACAGCAAAATAGCAACTTTAGATTTCTTACACAAATTTATGAAAATGGACAAGAGACGTTTTAAAAATAAGCCCCTCATTTATTCATATCAATGATAAAGTTAACTAACTAACTAACTATAAAAACCTGTAGGTTCATGACCATGTGGACTTAAACTCTCTACATATCCCTATCCTGAGATAATGCTTTCCAATCAACTCCTGAATAATCTACTTCCCTCAACCATTATGTAGTCTTCTCCATTTGCCTGTCTGTTCATCTCTCTTTGGTCCAAATTTTGTATTCTCAATTACTCATAATCTTTTCTCCTCCCTTAAAGTAAGAGTCCATGACAGAGTTAACAGTTAAAGATATTTTGTTTATATCTAATGGTCAAAATTTGACACTGATGTTACTTTCCTTCTTGGTTCCCAATATTTAGATGTAAAAAAGGTAAAGTAGTCCTGCACCATAACCAAGTTGTTAAGGCAAGTTGGCACAGAGCTCAGGAACTATATAGTGCTGGTTTGAGTTTCCATGGGGGAAGAAATTTTCTCATGGAATTTTGGCCAGTATGGGACCAGTACCCACCCAATATCATTAGGCATTTGGGTAGCTACAAGTAGGTGCTCCAGGTTGAGAAAACCAGCTACAACATCTGGGGGACCTGACATGCTGACCATGTCACCCCTACACAGGCTGGATGATCTTCTACCTCTGTAATTAACACATGTGGACATGAGCCCAGCAGATGGCTGATAGGCCAAGAGCATTTTAGGCCTGTCGTGCCATGGAACAGAAAAGGTAAAATTATCCCACTATTAGCTTTACGAGATCCTTGGGATAATAGGAGCCACCTTTACCCTTAGAATATACTACTGGATACTCATTTTCATTGAGGTTGAGTTAATCCCAGGATATAGTAGTGCCAGAAGGTTCAGGCCAGTATAAAAATCCTAACCCCATCAGGAAACAAATCTGCAATCTTTCAGATTGTAGCATATTGCCTTAACCTGTTATGCTACAGAATGACAAACAAACATAGAATAGTATTTCCTCCATTTTGACACTCCAGAGCCTTGTTTCTTAAAACAAGTTGGCAACTTGAAGTTGCACAATGAGAATGTGGGGTTCAAATCTGAATAGGAGATGTTAGATATGAACTGCATTGTTCCTTGTAACCCACTGAAAATATTGTGACTAATTATAAAATGATTGTTTGTTTTACTCAAATTTTATAAAAAAATAAATTCAACTCTTTAACTTCCTTAAAGTAACTATATATATATATATATATATATATATATATATATATATATATATATGACGAGATAAGAAAAATAAATGCCTGGACGGGATTTGAACCTGGACCTCTGAGTTGATATCTCAGGGTGCTACTACTTACGCTACCAGGCGAATCCAAAACAAACATTTTTTTTTCTTATACATATTCTCTATTATTACCAGATGTGGCGGGAACTCGGTCTCCACTGCCATCTAGTAGCTCCTATAACAAGTAAGCAAATTAAAGAGAATATTTTTACTTTATAGCAGTGATGCTTATACTTTTAGACTTTTATAAATACAGGTAAAAATATTAGAATAAGCAGGCAAATTGGCACAGATATGAATTCAAAATGACACTTACATAGACAGTAATCACACTTTAAAAATATATTTTACAGCACAACCTTTCCTCAGCATTGAGAAAACTAGGACTTATTTTCTTTATTGTAAAACTGAATGTTCTTGTACATTATGTCTTAACTGTTCTGGACTTTTGTGTCTTGTAATTATTTAGATTTTAGAACACCTAAGTAGAACAATTGAAGGTAAGATCTAAGGCAGAGGGTAGAATAATAAGAGAGAAAATATGCAAAACTTGTGCAAGTTTTCCATTTCACATACAAGCAGTACCATTGCAGATTAGAATGTTCACATGTAATTATGGAATAGCAAAACATGCTGACCAGCTGTACAACTATGGATTTGGTTCCTCAATATAAAATTAGCCATTTCTCAAAAGGTTTTTCATTATAATTTTTATTTTTTATAGTAGGAATTTTTCCATGTTACATGGTTTTAATTCTGTTAATTTTCTACTTCAAAAATCCCATGATTGACTCAGTTTCCCTTTTTAAAATATCTCCCTTTTATGTTTTTTTTTTTCAGTCTCATCTTTCCACCTTATCTTCTGTTTACCTTTCTTACATTTCCCCTCTGATTCCCAGTCAATAATAATCTTCATAATTTCTCTATTTCACGTATCCATACTATCTAAATTGGATTTCTTCAGTTTTCTATAGTATTTTCTTTTGAACTTTAATTGTTCCCTGAAGCTTTCATCTCTTACTCAGGTTCTATCTGAATGGACTAGTTGTTACCATTGGTTCCAAGATTTACAGGTTCAAATTTAGCTGGGAGTTGATGAATTTTTAAGGGCATAAAATCCTGAGTGAGACTTCTTGCAGAATATAAGTAAAGTTGTTGATGCCATGTTGTAATTTTATGGATATAAATTTCAGGCCTGAAAAGAAACCTCTAGACAAAATTTATCGCCTTTCCCATCCAGATTTGAATTCCAATAGTGATGACCACCTGAATAGTTAAAGTTAAATATTACCATTTCTTATTAGTCTCTTCATGAAATCATGACTATTCTTCTCTACTCCATTTTGGTAACTGGTAGTTTTTTTTTTTTTTTCCAGACTTGCAGTAAGATCCATATTTACATTCTTTAATTGAAAATGGAAATCATATTTAAAATGTTTTATATTAACCATGTCCACCGCTGTGGTCTCAAGGCAGCGTGCTGCATTGTCACGCAGCGGGCCCGGGTTTGATCCCCGGTCGGGGCAGTTTTTCTGGGTGAGGTTTTTATCGGGGTTTTTCCTCATCTGTAAGACAAATGTCAGGAAAACTTTAAGGCCCAAATGGTCCCCAAAATCATATGGCCATCATCATCATCATCATCCTTATCATTATCATCATCACCATCATCCTTCACCAGTGTGGAAAGCAACAGGAAGCTACCACACCTACACAATTCCCTAGTAAAGCTGCAAGCATAGCATGAAAATGTATGATTGCAGTGAAGGACCTGCCTTCGGGCAGAATTACTAAGGATGGATGTTAACCATTTGTAAACCATAACAGTCCTTTTCACTTGAAAGGATTTTTTTTTTCAATTTTATTTAAATGAATAATTTGCTCATTGCATATAGAAATTCCTTCGAGACTAAATAAATTATATTACTTGTTTTTTCCTTATAGAGTTTTCTGTATAAATCCACTATGGCTCTGGATTGACTCAGCCTCTAACAGTAATGAGTACCAGGCATATCTTCTGAAGGTAAAAGCAGCACAATTTGGTTGATGTTTTGTGCTGATTGTTTAGAAGGATGGGTACCTTAACCTCTTACTACCCCAAGGACCTTCTAAGGCTATAATGGGACCACTTTTCCTCTTTTTTTACCAATTCAAAATATGTGATTATTAATGAATAAATAAAACATCCAAAAATAAACCAAATTTAAAAAAAATTAATTATTTAATACAAATAATTGCATAATGGTTAATAATATAATGCAATTCATGGCATGGAAGCTCCAAAGAACGAACAGCTGACTTAATTGATTATTACCAATGGCTAGCAGAAGATAATACAGGGAGTCATATAGTTAGCGGCGTAGTCAGTTTTCTTAATTGGATTTATTTACTTTTAATTTCAAGTAGTTGCTCATTTGCCCTCATAAGAGAGAGTGGATCCTCTTCCATATTCATTCCCTATACAGAAAGCAAATTTTCAATGGTATATCCATGAATCCTGATACACCACTGGACATGCTGTTCAGTAGCTCCCTGGTGAAGTAAGGAAACAAAAAGTATTTAAATATTTTTTTTTATGATTCAGTAATTTTGCAGCTGAGATTTATCATGAAGAAAAGATAGAATATACAAAAGAATGGCTAACTAAATCACTGGCTCTATCGAACCCATAGGTTCATGGCCATACAGACATAAGCCCTCCATACATCCCTATCCTGAGCCAATGTTTTCCAACCTTCCCCTGTATAATCTACTTCCCTCAAATCATGGTTAATGTTATTCTCCCACCTCATTCTCAGTCTACCAACTGGATGCTTCTGGTTTTCCTACAAGAAGCTTCTATGCTCCTCTTTTATTTTCCATTCATGCAACTTGTCCTGCCTATCACAGTCTACAAGACTTAACTGTTCTTATTATATCTGGTTTCCTATAAAGACCATGTAGCTCACGTTCACGTTGTCTCCATTGCCTGTCTGTTCATCTCTCTTTGATCAAAAATTTTCCAAAACCTTCATCCTCAAATACTTGTAATCATTTCTCCTCCAAAGTAAGTGTCCATGTTTTGCATCCGTATAATAGAACTGGAAGAATAACAGTTTTATATATATTCAATTTAATTTTTTTGAGGGAAATTGGGATGACAGAAGAATGATATATAATTCAATTAACCAAAGTTTATCAACAAACAGTTGAACAAATAACAGCCATTTAAAATTTAAAATGACCAGCCTCATGGGCTAGTGGTCAGCATTTCTGACTACAGTTCATGAGGTCTTGGGTTTGATTCCCAGTCAAACCATAGGAATTTTTCCTTAAAGGGAATTATTCCTGTGGTTGCCCATGGTCTGGAATTTAGGTTAAGGACTCACCTGGCACTTCATTATCATTTATCGCCCATCATATCATCGGGGTAACGTAACTCTGCCTTCCAGGTGCCCCAACCTAAGAAATGGATTACAATTCCACCAATGCTGGGGGAGAAAACCAGAAATGTCATAAAAGACAACCTGGTGGCATTAGACAAAAAAAAATTAAAATTAAATTATTTTCACCTAACCTCAGGTTATATGAAAAAAATGTATTTTAAACTTGAAATTAAACCTCATAGTGATATTTCCTATAATAGTTCATAACAGTCATATTTTTCCTTACAATGCAAGTTTTAGCTACATCATCTCATAAGTGCCACATTACTCGTTACTCCCAAGAAAAACTGTACGAGCATTGAATGCAATTTTCTCTCCTATTATATTACTCTAAGTCAATAGTTTTACCAGTTTTTACATTTTGAAACTTGCGAAGGATATATGAGACACAAAAGCAAAATATCTCTAACAATTAATCAACCCTTTTACAGTTTTAAATGAAATATTGATTTTTAAAATGAAATAATCATGTCAGTTATGTATAATAATATATATGTGCCATTTAATGTTCTCACTGTAGCCATATTTATGTTATAATTTTAATTTTTGTTATGGCTAAAGAGGGAGGCAATTTTAATATTTTTAATTTTTGTAGGTTGTATTCTGTTGTCTTATCACAAGGCACCATGTGGTGCTATAATGCTGCAGATGTGAGCGAGGATTTTCTCTTGAAATTTACAAGTTTATGTGGAATCATGTGGCTGACGAATGTCAAATATCGTCACATAATACAAGTGTGTTTGACATCATATTATATAGAATATTCTTAATTAGGCTTGATTTATTTTATTTTTGACCAATTCTAATTCATAAGCTATTTCGCTGATTTGTATTTCAAGCCCATAGTATAAAATTGCTCTAGTGGGACACAACTTTAATTCTTCAGAATTAAAATTACAGAATGCACAAATTAGTTAACATATTTACACTATCAACTCACTGGTTATAAATTTAACATTTCTCACTGAAGGAGAATTTATATTTGAAGAGAAAAATATATTTCATATATGTAGGAAATAACACTATAAGGTTTCTTTTAATTACACTGAGCAACAAAAAAGAAACTTTTTTTTTGTCTCAGAAAGAAAAATATGTGATTCTGATTGCATTTTTTCTCCTGAATTCAAATATGATATCGGTTTTTCTCCATCAAGTAAGGTTTCCGAGAGACAGGCATTTATAATAATTTCAAACACTTTTATATTTTCTACATTCATAACTACACAATATTCGAACATTCAGACTCACCTACAAAGTAAGAAATGATGATTTTCTGCTATATTCTGCTATATTTCATCCCTCTTGATGCTCCAACAATAATCGGCCAGCATATTAGGATTCCATTTGCCTTGATATCTCTTTTCCATAGCTGAAATCTCCTGATGAAAGTATTCCCCATGCTCATCGCTCACTGCACCAAGATTTTCCAGGAAGAAATCTAGGTTTATTTAAAAAATAATTATTTAAATTCATTAATTGAAATTGAAATAAAAAAAAACCGTGGGTGATGGAGAAATTCCGAATACATATTTGAAAACATGATAAATAACTGCATTGAGTACAACTTTTGGTACTCATGAGACAAAAATCATGTTGACCAGTGTTATTAATAAGTTGGATATTTTGATTCACCTCATATTTCTTGATTTTTTATGCAGATCTAGGTTTCGTCGCTTTTGCGCGACATTATCGATGCTTCCAACTGTCATTTTGCAGTTGTCCATCCTGTAAGTTAATTTCTGCTCCCTCTGATGGCTGACCAATGAACTTCCAAAACAATTTTGTTTTCTTTTTCTCCGGGAATTTCAAAATTCATGGTTAATTTTTATTCTTGCAGATGTAAATTTTCTCCCAAATTGTGAGTTCCTTAGATTTTTTAACTGTTTTAATAATTTGGCCTTAGTTTGAATTCTGTGTTTTTCTGACCAATTGGAGAAATAGAAAAATCTGCAATAGCTGCACATGCATGGTCAGAAAAACACAGAATTGTAACTAGGCCAAATTACTAAAACAGTTAGAAAAATCTAAGGAACTGACAATTTGGGAGAAAATTTATATCTGCAAGAATAAATGAAAAACCACGAATTTTGAAATTCCCGGAGAAAAAGAAAAAAAAATTGAATTGGAAGTTCATTGATCAGCCAGCAGAGGAAGCAGAAATCAATTTACAGGATGGACAACCACAAAATGACAGTTGGAAGCATAAGCAATGTTGTGCAAAAGCGACAAAACCTAGGTCTGCATAAAAATCAAGAAATATGAGAAGAGTCAAAATATCCAACTCATTAATAATTAAAAAAATATATGCCTAGATTGGCGTTTGAACCTAGGACTTTTAGCTTTATACACTGTTACCCTGCCACTGAGCTAATTTAGGCCTCCAGTCTAAATGCAAATTTTATAATAAAATTTAATAAAGCTAAATATGCATTTAGACTGGAGGCCTAGAATAGCTCAGTGGCAGAGCATTAGAATGTAAAGCTAAGGGTCCTGGGTTATAAATTTGTGTTTATATTGGAGTCCTAGATTAGCTCAATGGGATAGCATTAGGGTATAAAGCTAAAGGTCCTGGGTTCAAACCCCAGTCTAGGCATATATTTTTCTCTTCAAATACTCTCACTGATTGTCATTGCAGTTTGTTGAGAAATAACAGAACTTTAAGAAGGTCACTTTACCAATTTGTTCAAGAAATATACCACTATATTTCAAAAACACTACAGTTTATGTAGTACTGACACACACCTTAGCATTATTGGTTTAGGCAATATGCTACAAGCCAGAAGTTCGAGTCCCAATAGGCTCAGGATTTTTAAATTGGTCTAAATCATCTGATGGCTCCATGGCCCTTGGTTTGATTCAGGCTATAAAGTAAGTGAGTATCATACTATATCTTGGGGTAAAGGCAGCTGTCACAGGGCTGACAACCTACCTGGCATCTTGTGCTTAATTTCTAGAAAGTGGGAGCCATTACCTTCTATCAACCCAAAATCAACCTAAAAACTATAGTGTGATCACTTTGCTTTATACTTACATTTTATGCACAAGATACTGCAGGATTGGTGGTTGAACATTTCTATTGCCAAGCACAATAGAGTTAAGAAATACAGATCATATCTTCACCATCTTATTATTTCAAAATTGGAGTTAAATTCATTCCTTAATATTTTTTTTATTCATATGTATCAATATGAACAAATGTTATAAACTCTTGATCTAACTTTCAAAATAGTTCATTATGCATTTAAGGTTCTTGGTTACTGCACCTTGTTATCATATTCTGATGTGCCAGTTTTTCTGAGCTCTTGGCTACTCCTTCATCAACCCAGGAGGATCCAGCAAGAGGAAGGGGGGGAAAGAAGTTTTCTCATGGAATTTTGGAAGAGGAAGGGGAGGAAAGAAATTTTCTCATGGAATTTTGGCTAGAATTGTAATTTCAAGTTGAGAAAACCAGCTGTAATACCTGGGGGCCTGATATACTGACTACATGTCACTTCTATACCAATTTCAATTTAAATAGAATCACCATCAAATTATATTTTGGGATGCTTAAGAGGACTCAGTAAACACCACAAACATTGGAGGAACTGAGAGAGCAGATTGAAATTTCCCATAATGCCTCTACTCCTTGTGGACTAATGGTATCATGCTTACCTCTGGTTCTTAGGTTTGCAGGTCAGTGTTCGTGGAATTTAAGTTTGTAAAAATCCTGAATAAAGCTTCCTCTCACAAGAGAAGTAAAATTGAAGTTATAGATTTATGGCATATAAAAGAACTTCATCATCATAGGACATTCATGAATTTAGGCCATTTGTTGACCTGTTTCGGCCTCGAGAAACACCATCCAGAAGTCTTTTGAGTGGACGTCCTGGTCTTCTTCTTCCTGCAAGTTGATATCTTAACATTTGTTTGGGTATGCTGTGATCTTCCATTTGATGAACATGTTGCATCCATCTTGACTTATAATCAGAAATGTTGTTTTCTAAAGGTTCCATGTGTAATTCTTCTAAGACATCTTCATTTTTTTTGTGATCTAGTAGTGTGTATCCTGCAGTCCTCCGAAGGTATCTCATTTCAGCAGATCTAAGTCTCTGTATATCCTTCTGTTTTAATGTCCATACTTTGCTACCATACAAAAGAGTTGGAAGAGTCAGTGCTTTATACGCTTTTAGTCTTGAATGTTTTTTGGACTAACTGTGGCTTGAAGATAGAATTTATTAACCCTAAAATTCTTAAAAATTTAGATATTTTTGCATTTACATCCTTTTCTTCTTCATATGAGATATTGCATCCTAGATATGTAAAATTATTCACCTGCTTCAAAATTTTATTGTCAAGTACAATTTTACTTCTGCAGATAATCTTCTGAATTTGCAATTATTATTTGGTAATCTGCAGACATAAAAGAACTTCAAGCTTGAAAAACGAAATCTCTGAAAAACAAAGTAATCAGCCTTTTCATGCCCAGATTTGAATTGTGATGCTAATAATGTATTTAAAGAGCATCGTTAAATAAAATCATCATCATCCTCTTATCATGTCCTCCTCTCAGAAGGTCATTTCCAAATCTGCCTCCAACCATCTCTATCTTCCTGTGCTTTGCTTCTTTTTAATTCTTCCCAGTCATATCCCCTCTCTAATAAACTTTTCTTCACTTGGATAATTCATCTTTCTCGTGCTCTACCTCATGGTCATTTTCCTTGTATCTTGAGATTTAACAGTCTTTGTAGTAGTCTTTTCTTTTCCATTCTTTTTAAATGTTGAAAATCATTTTAGTCTACTTTTTTCTATGTCTGTTGTTAATTTTTCTATACTTAATGTCTCCCTGATTTTGTCATTCCTTATTCTACCTCTCCTTGTTTTATGTACCATTCCATGTAAGAATTTCATTTCTGTAGCTTGGATTCTGCTCAAGTCCTTCTTTGTATATGTTCAAGTCTCAACTGCATATGTTAGAACTGGTTTGAAATAAGTTTTATACATTGCCATTTTACTCTTGGTGAGTATATCTTTATTCCAGATGGATTGTTTAGTTAAATTTTAAACTTTCCTCTATTCCTCTAAAACAAATTGTTAAATAAAATACTGTCTATAATTATATTCCATTAGTAACAGTACAATCAATATATCATACTGTTCTGCATTTTCATTGGGATTTCATTTTGGTCATTTTGAACATACAAGAGCTTAAGGAAGGAAAATCACAAAAACTGCACATCTTCATTATATTTAAAGGAAGTGACGCTATGAAGTTTATTTCAATTATTTAGATTGTAGGCTTTCACAACCAGTGTCTTGACTCTTATTAAGTTGGTGTTCTGGGCTGAATGGCTGTGGTCCAGTTTATTTAAACTCGATGTTTCATCTACTACTGCAGTAGACATCTTCAGGAGATTCTGCATGCTCTCAATCTGCACCCAACCGCTGGGGAGTTCACAGAGGGAATACAGAGTCTCCTGAAGATGTCTACTGCAGTAGTAGGTGAAACATTGAGTTTAAACAAAACTGGACCACAGCCATTCAGCCCAGAAGACCAACCTAACAAGAGTCAGTTGAGTTAGAATTTAACACCTGATATGTTTCAATAGTTCTGAGTATTATCTTCTTTTCCATGTATGGAACTAAAGATAATATGCGGAAGTATCAAAACATGTCTTCAAGAATCTACAATTATGAGGTGAGGTGTTAAATTCTAACTTAGTTATCAACTGCTTGTCTTTCTTATTTGACTGTTGAAGTATAATCCCAAAGAGTGAATTAATTTGATGCATTCTTTATTTTATTTCTCTGTTTACAATTTTACTTAAATTAATTTCTTGCAATAAGTAAGAATATTCTCAAAATTAATAGCAAGTAACGCTATGAGATAATGTATTAAGAAATCGTATTAAAAATATATCCTACATCTTATCTCATATTTTGTTTTCTCACCTGGACATGTTTAGGTGAACATGTTCATCATTCTCAACTAGAAACGGACTGTTCTGCTGACCATGGAAGTCTTGTATATTTTCCTTCTGGCGGTGGGCAGACAAACCTCATGATAACCCTATTCCTCAGAAACTTCAAGATTCACTATTTTGTCTCTATGTTTCTATGATGTAGATTCTTTACCATATTGTGAGTTCTGTTGGTTTTTCCAGTTGCTCTAACATGTTGAGAGGAGAAAACAACATATTAGGTGAAGTGTATATTTCTAATTCAATCTCTTAGGGTCGGATTCACCAACAGAGGTAACTGTATTACGCCAGTTTAAGCTATGCATTATACACGGGGAAAACTGGTGTAATACAGTTACCTCTGTTGGTGAAATTGACCCTTAATGTAAGAATACATGCTTGAATAAGGCCTACATATTGTATAAATATCTTTTAACTACTTAAAGCCTCCCTCTTTTATTGCCAGTCAATTCCCTTAAGGGACCCAAAGCTTGTGAATGTTTGACAAATCAAATTCAATTTTGTAGTTTCCTAAAGTATTGGGTATTCACAAAGAAAATTTAATAAGATTTCTATTTGAAAATGCAGTAGGAAGTAACATTATGAGGTTTTACTTAATAATTAATGTATTCTTACCTCATATGGTTGTTTCTATTGGACATATGTTTCAAATGGGGCAAACATGCCTTGAAACATATGTCCAACAGACTCAGAGCCGTTGAGTCAAGTCTACGACAAGAGAACACCACCTAGAAACACTCGCCACTGAAGATGCCCTCCGCAGTTGAGGGAGAAACATCTGGAAGAAACACCAGTTATAGACCATGGCCACATAGCCCAGAATCTTTTAATATTATGATACTGGCTGTGAAAGCCTGCATTCCACAGTCCAATTCTAGTTAGAGGTTAGATTACATTAGCTTAGATTCAATATTGAATTAATATTTTAAAGGAAATGACACTATAAGGTTTATTTTAATTAAAAATTGAGTTTGAAATTAACACCTCACCTCATAATTGTAGATTTCTCAAAGACATGTTTCAATACTACTGCATATTATGTTACTGTTAGATGATATTGAAGATAATACACAGCAGTATTGAAACATGTCTTCAAGAAATCTACAATTGTGAGGTGTTAAATTCTAACTCAATTTTTAATGAGTATTGAAAGTTTACACAAAGGCATAGAGGAATCCAGAGTAACTTGTTCTGTAAAATTATCTAAGTGATTAATAAAATTTGTTAAAACTCAGACAATAAAAGTATCAACTGTATCTGGATCATTAAAAGATATAATACGGAAAAATAAATACTAGACAATAAAAAGTAAAAGCAAAACCTGTATATTATTTTAACTTATGCTATGGAAACTAGAACAGAAACAGAAAAACAACTGACCACTTAATGACAACAGAAATGACATTAATAAGCATTGCCGACTTTAGTTTATATAACTGAAGAACAAATGAGGATATCAAAAATAAATGTGGAATGCAGGATATGGTCAAGTGGGTAATAGAGAGAAGAAAAGGATGAGAAACCATATCTCAAGAATGTCTGATGACTGCCTTGCATAATAGAAATAGACCCCCCAAGATCTTTGAGACAACCATGGCAGGAGAGTTGTTTGCCTGCTTCTTAATAAACAAGCACTGTTGTAAAGAACAGAACTCATTGCTACACCATGAGAAAGTAGAAAAAGTAATCAACAGAAGTGCTGCTCAATTATTTAGCTGAAATTTGACAGATTTTTTTGCATTGTCATAGTTTCTGTATAGTAGACAAGTTAATTTATTAGTAATGAGTTATGCTGACATATTCAAACTCTAATTGTCTCTTTCTGAGCCAAAGTGTCTTTGCAGAAGAGACACACTTATAATTGTCTATCCAACGGATCTATGCACCCATAAGATATGTGAACTAAAGCCTTCTTCCTTTTCCGCCTCAGTAAATCATTTTCTCCCTGCATTCCTATCTCTCTCTCTTGCACTTGCACTCCAGTGTTGTCAACTCAACTCCAACCTTGCATTATTCAATATTCAAGAGCCATGACACTGAGGGAAGTTTGGCAACGTCCCTACTCAATAAGTACTGTTGGCTGCCGTTTGACATAGTGGGAGGGGAGTGCGGTGAAATGGTGTGAGTATAGATGTGTACTTTTCTAAGAATGATGTCAGCGCTTTAAGGAAACAGATACGTTGGTCCGATTATATCTACAGGTTGAAAAAGGGAAAGGTGAGGGAAAATGGATGGAAAGGACGGTGTTAGATGTTATATGGAATATTGTCTGTTTGTTCTTTGTCCTATATGGTAGATATCACTATATTCTATTTTTAAAAATATGACAATTTGTGTTCTCAATTCATTTCAACTAATGAATACATAAATTTTCAGAAAGCATGCAGGTTATATGAATTTTTAATAATTTCAAAAAAACTTTTTTTTAATTAAAGAACTTTTTTTTGAGAATACCCAATATAATTTTTGAGAACTTATGAATTAAATTGTGTGCCATTTTTTAACTTGTGTGGCATAATGGTCAGTGTATTTGTTATGAGTGAATGTTTGTAGATGTGTTATATTGCAGCTGATTGATGAATGAATAATTGTTAACATACAATTTGAATAACATTAAGTGTTTTGTACAGTTTTGTACGAAAAATATATAAATATATCTATACATAAATCCTATACATATATAGAATAACAATAATGATTATGTAAAAAGTAACAATGTAAATGTTCATTCCAAAAGAAAATATGATTTAGCAATAAAAATGTGATTCATAAAATTAAGTATACTGTATATTATCTTTGCTAGGTCTATAATTTTACTCTGAAAAGCTCAGTAGATGTTATATTTATCCATTTTTGAGTTTAAAAAGTCTTAGAGAATTTTCTAGTTAAATTTTTTTTTTTGGGTTATCAATTATTATGGAAGTAAATCATCTCTCTTCCATCAAAAATGACTATAGAGATGCCAAATACAAACATATATATATGGTAGAAAAGAGAAATTGAAGTAACACTAATGATAAGTTTTAAAAGTAAGAAGAGATAAAAAAGTGATTAATTGTTAAACATTAGTGATATCTTCATTTAGTTAATTTTAATTAATGATGCTTGGATTTTATAGTCCAATATGTTCACTTCTTTGAAAATACTTGTACATATGAACTTTGATAAGTGGACTAGTGGTTACCATTGCATACCTCTGGGTTTTTTTCTCAACGATTCTTCTTGCCAGTAGGAAGGTGTCAACAATTATTAAATTGAAAAGGTTATAGTTGGCTGGACCTATACAGAGAATGGACATACAAAACATTCCTAAGATGGTCATGGAATTTATTTGTTTGGTAAGCAACCATTGGAAAACCTATGTAAAGATGGTTGAATGTTGTAAAAGAGGATGGTTGACACCTATTGAAATTGAGGAATTGGAAAGAGAAAGCCAAGGATAGAGAAGAATGGAGGTATATATTGAGGAGGGCCAAGGCGTACCTTGTGCTGAAGTGCCATTGTTCCTGCTCCTGCAGCTGATGATATATGGTATACATACATCTTACAAAATTAAATCTAGAAGGAGATTGAATGTCATAAATGGAAATGGATTGGACACACTCTCAGAAGAGAATTATGAAGTCTACTAAATAGGGCTCTGGAATGCCTATGAAAAGAGGAAACCAAATATTACAAGGCACAGCAGAGTAATAACAGAAATTGAATAAGGGGAAAGCTGGAATGAAGTCAGTAATGTAGAAAAGAAGAGATTCCAGTGGTGCATTATCACAAAGGCCCCATGCTGAGTGACCGAAGCTACTACTCTCTACATGTTGTTATTGTTGTTGTTTTCAAATGCTGGGCCTTGGCAATGAAACCATTAGCATTCTTGCTCTCCAATATTTCTGTATGGTGGATCCAACAGGTAATACTTCACAGGTTTGTAGATGTTCTTCGTTCATTTCTTCATCTTTGTTGCATAGAGGACAATTTGGATTCATGTAGATTCCTATTTTATACAAAGTTTGGCCAAATAGTCATGTTCTGTAAGCAGTCTAAATTTTGCTACTGTAGTTTTACATGGAATTTCTGGAATAATATCTGGTTTCTTTACTAAAATATTCAATTTTTTCTTTGACTTTATTACATAGGTCTTGGTTTTGTTTGATTTTATATTTGTTTTTAATTATTCTTTTTATGGATATGAAAGGTAAGCTTTTAGTAGTATTATTAATTAAATTGGAGCCTTTTTTGGCAAGAAAATCAGCAGTGTAATTTTCAGCAATTCCGCAATGTGCAGGTATTCATTGCAATTGAATTCTTTTCTGTAGTTTTTGGAGTTGCTACTCTCTACATTATATATACGCACACACACATATAGGTTAAGTTTCTAAACAATCAAGTACTATACTTCAATATAACATAGAGCCCTATAGGGAGCTCAGACATAAGGATCTACTTTTTCCAATCCAATGACACAAGTTTGAAGTGATCTGGCTAACCCTATTCAATTATATATTTTTACAAATTTAATTTTTAATGAATGGCTGTGTCAAACCAAAGAACAGGGACTAATGGCGTGCTTTCACAAAGACCCTATACTGAGTGACAGGAACTACTATGTATGTATGTATATATATATATATATATATATATATATATATATATATATAGGATGTTGCAAAAAACACCGACAACAGAAGTGAGGTGATATATTGAGATATGTTGATAATTTTTTAATAAGGTACCAATGTCCAAAAATGGTGCATTTTCACACTGTTAGTCGCTAACTTCTCAAGAGTTCCGTTAGTTGGATTTCAAGACTCAATAGTTGACAATACTGTCACAGTCACATCAAATTTTCAAAATATCCACTTCCCATCTCATTGCAGAGCTTACATCGGCTTTGTAGTGATTGGCACACATGTTCAAATATGCCTGTCCTTGTTTGAATTATTTCTGCAGCTGCGTGGATTCAGGCTATGAGATCCATATGTGACTCTACTGGAGTCTGATAAACAGACTATTCCATGTCACCCCACAAAAAGTAGTCAAGAGGGTTAAGATCAGGTGATCTCGGAGACCATGGGACTGATCCCCCTCTACCAATCCATCTACCTGGATATGTGGTATTCAAATGTATCCTCACATTGGCATGGAAGTAAGCTGGAGCTCCGTCATGTTGCAGCTACATTCCGTTGCGAAGCCACGTATCACAGGTTCCGTACATGTGAGGTGTTGTCACGTAATGAGTCTTCAAATCCGTCGAACTAGCACTGATCTTGCGATATAATTAACTAGTTATAGTGTGAAAATGCATAATTTCCAGACATTGGTATCTTATTAAAAAATTATCAACATATTTCAATATAAATGCAGATTTTTCTCTAATATAAGCTGTTAATTCCCACACACCAAATTTATGAAACCTTTGCTTCTATTTTGCAAATGGCAGCTTCTTTATTAAGAAGATTTTTACATTACAATATAAAGCCACTATGATTTCTTTTGATGTCTTTATTATTCATTTCATACATCTCAATTATGGATAAATCACATTTGAAGAGAAAAATTATACACTCAGCTTATATAAGAGAAAAATTTGCATTTAGATTGGAACTCGCCTAGATAGCTCAGTCGGTAGAGCACTTGGCCTAGAAAGCCAAATACCTCAATATACTAACTCATCTCTGTTGTCGGTGTTTTTTTTGCAGCACCCCGTATATATATATATATATATATAATTTATGTCTTTGTGTATATATACACTGTATAGATGTACATTTCTAAACATCAGTCCGGCACCGTAGCCGAGTGGTTAAGGCAGGAAGCCTTGGCACAGAGCTATGGGACTTGCGCTGGTTCGAGTCTCCATGGGGAAAGAAATTTTCTTGTGGTATTTCAGCCAGTATGGGACCAGTGCCCACCCAGCATTGTGAGGCATTTGGGTAGCTACAATAAGTAGCGGCTCCAGGTTGAGAAAACCAGCTATAACGGCTGGGGGACTCGACATGCTGGCCACATGTCACCCCTACACTGGCTGGATGATCATTTACCTCTGTGATTGACACATGTGGATGTGAGGCCAGCAGCCGGCTGGTAGGCTAAGGGCCTTCTAGGCCTGTCGCCCCAGGAGTTTTTTTTTTCTAAACATCAAAGTACTGTACTATATTTCAACATGTCATAAAGCCCTATAGGGAGCTCGGATACAGAGGATCTACTTTTTCTCAGCCAGTGACATGAGTCTGAGGTGATCTGGCTAACTCTATTCAATTATATGCTTCTATAAATTTATTTTTTTATAAATAGCTATCACAAAGGTTTATTGGGATTTTTTGGTCTCTAAAATGCTAATGGAACTGATGATTTAATTTTGTTGAAGGTGGAAGGGCTCCATCTAGTCAAATACAAACACTCTTCTCACCTCCACATAGATCCCCTTGAGATCATGAAGATGTGAGGGTTGTGTTATGTGGAAAGTGAGAGGAAGCTACTGCACTTATATTTATCCCAAGTAAAACTGCAAATATGGCATGATGACTCTTACACAGTAAAAAAAAAAAAAACTCTGGATCATTAACTAAGAAGAAACTGCCTGTTGAAGGATGAATTTAAAGGAATAGTAGTCAGAATAAATCCCTGGGAAGAAGAAAATATCTCTTCATAGTTAAATATGGGAAATAACATTATGAGGTTCTTAATTTACGAAGAAAATATCTGATGATAGACAAACCATGAAGATAAATGTATTGTATACAGACATGAAGCAAAAATATGAACAAAGAATTTGCAGTGAAGAGCTTTTGAGTAAAAGCTAAGAATGATTAAAAAATAACAACAATGCTAATAGTTATATTTACAAAGATTTTTTTTAAAGTGATTAGTAATTTGCTTTAATGTAAATATTAAGCAAGTGAGGGATAAATGTCCCACACGTTATCTGAATGGTTTAAGGGATCATGCCTAGGTGTGGAACTACAGAATTTTTGCTGGTTTGGGTCCAATGGGAGAAGAAATTTTCTCATGGAATTTTGGCCAGTATGGGACCAGTGCCTACCCAATATAGTGAGGAATTTGGGCAGCTACAATAAGTTGTGGCTCCAGATTGAAAACCAGCTATAACAGCTGAGGACCTGATATGCTGATCCCATGTCACCCCATAATAGCTGGATGATTGTCAGCTTCTGTGATAACGTATGCGGATGTGTAATCCAGCTGCTATTATTGATAGATTATGCAACTTCTAGGCCTGTCGTGAAAAAAAGTATAAATGCCAATTGCATGTCAACGTTGTAATCAAAATAATGCACCACGAGCTAGACATAGAATTAGATTAGTACTGGTATCTATTAACATAATGTTGCTGAAATTGAACAGCGAGGACCGTTATATCAGAATTCCATATTACATGTGCATATTTATGGGTTAACCAAGATATTACTGTGCATCCATGTTTATTATATATGTATTGTGTTCTCCAGTGAGCTCTAGAGTGGAGTTAAATCTGGTTATAATCTGTGGACGTTAATTACTGAATAGATTCATACATAGTGTTTAAAAAATAATATAATAAATTATTAAATGTTTTTAGCTACTTTGTTGTTTTTAAGTGCTATGTTGGTATCAAACTCTTAAGTTTAGTGAGAAAATTTTAATGTTGGCAGTAATGATTCTATTTTGATATATCTGATGTCTACATAATGTACTATAGAATAGAAGGGAATGCAAAATTGCAAATATACCTTTTTTCTTTTTCCTCCAGATAGACAGAATAACCAATACTTATAAAAAATTACTAGACGTTAAGATTTCAATGAAATTGTTTGTGTAACACAATTTTTAAAAATTCAGCACATTAATTGTTCTATATCGATGCAAGCTCTCTTATACACTCACAATACCAAATTTTGAATAGGATAAAATTTGGAATAAATCATAGGGAAATTGATCATCTCTCTAGGCGCCATGAATAGATAGCGTCTTTAACTAAGTTATATTGGTAACCTTGTTACGCAATCATGGAGGAATGGACGTAACGTCGCTTCATAAACTTTATATTTTGTGAATTTTAACTTATTTCATAATGAAAACATAAGTTAATTATATTAAATTTCGCGTCAAAGCTGGATCGTCAAACACGAAATGTCTTCCAAAAGGTGAGTATCTGTTTTAATGATGATTTTGCTTGAACTGCATCTTTTACTCTGTTAGGCCTAGAAAGAATTAGTTCAGAAGTGACATTGAACTTGACAATTATAAATAGTGGTATAATTTCAATATATTTTAAATATGTTTAACAGAATTATGATGCCTAATTGATAATGGTAAGGACATTTGTCAAAAATAAAAATGTTTTGAACTTTGACATTTATGAGGTTAGAATTTTGAAGTACTGTTCTGTACTTGAAGAATTTGTGAATATTCAACAAATATTTAATATTTTATACGATAGAGTTATGGCCTTCGACGTTTAGCCTATATTCAAAAGTGATAATCTAAAAAATATTTGTGATTGACAATAGACCTTATAGTGTCTCTTTAGTTTGATTGTAGGGTTTAATAATTACTAAAAATCTGAAGTAAAAATAAAACTCTATGATTTATAAGCTTGCCTCATTCGAAGAAATCTGAAATAACTTAATTCTGATATGGTACATGTTTGTGATAATTGTACATATCAGAAGTTTTCAAACTTTTTGAGTCCATGGCTCTCTTGATCTCCTTTGGTACTTGACATCCAACAAGAAGTTTAGTGGTAATTGGACATAAATTATTATGATCGTTCTTATATCTTCACATTAACCAATGGTTAATCCACATTGGTACTTTTGTTTTATTTTAGAGGAAATCATTGCAATAAATCAAATTTAAATTTATGACCATTATAATGCATTGATATTCATGTTACAATGGGAAACATTACAAACTATTTCCATTCTTATTGATTATGTTTCATTACATCTTTGATTACATCTGATACTACCAATATGTTTTTTTGGCTCAACTGTACTTCTACTAGCGCTTGATTTTTCAGTTATATTGTTGTAAACTATAGCTCTTCTTCTGTATTTACTAACATTATTTAATATTTTTAAATTTTTCAAACAATTTTTATAACATTATTAGACAATTTTGAAGTATTTATTTAAATATGCAAATCACAATATTATGACACTGTTAGACAATATTGTGATGCTAACTGCTATTTTCTCCACAGAGTATATTACTTAGTCTATGATTTTTCTATCGCTGTTTTGGGTTATCGCTGGTTGGATCAGCATTAAGGAATGATAAGTAAGTGTACATCCATTTTTAATAAACGTTTGGCAATCTTATTATTATTAATATATTTTTTTAACATAGATTTGGGGATTTATTGTAAATATCGGCCATTTAAATTTCATAGCAATGAATAGTAATCAAGGATGATAATATGTGGTTCGATTGTGGGTTATTGCTGGCTCTGTAAACTCTGGTGTATGTGCACTGTTGTTCTATAGGACTTCGAAAATATTTCAAGCTAGTTTAAGTGCAGTTTTTCTGTTTTTTTTTTTTTTTATTCTGTTGCTGTATGTACCGACATATTTGTTACTACAACCTATAGCATTAAAATTTACAATATAAAAATAGAATATATGAGATCTCAGTCTTCCTCAACTTTGGATATAGGATGTGGAGTACTTTCGGAGCATATGCTCCATCTTCAGCTTATAGCTATGGTGTTTCGTCATGAATTTTAAAAGTATCTATAGCATTAAGTCACATTATTTTTAGAATAAGTTCATTAATTCAAATTCAGGCTATTAAATTGTTAATATGGCTGTGTTACCGTACATTAAGTCAGATGGTCATTTGGTTAGCTTTCATTGTTACATTACAGAAGTTTTGACCCGTCTACCTCATGAAATTCAAGATGACAACGATAGGAACTGAACTAGTATAGCTGGGAGATACCTTTAAGATGGCAATCCTGTTGTTAACTATGATTCATAGCTATCTTTGCATGATCTATAATGTTGTTGTTATCTAATGTGCTGCTCCTAACATCGAAGTCATTAGCAATCTTGCTCTCCAATTTTTGAGGCCTAGAATCTTCGTATTTGACAGCGATGCAGTTGTTCAGATGGCTTTCGTCCATTTCTTCATCTGGATGATTGCATAAATTTAATTTCGGTGAACGCAGAACATTAATGTTGTAAAGGTGTTTGCCAGGCAGTCATGACCCATTGTCATTTCAAAATATGCTACTTCTGTTTTCCTTGGTATGTCTGGTATGTCAACATTTTTTGTATGTTTCTGGCTACTGTTTGAAATCTATTGTCATACATAATTTTGAATTTTGGTTTTATGTGAGTTTCACTGTGGAGTAAGGTGTTGGTTTAGATCTAGGTAATTGTTCAATATTAGATTTTTTTTTGGCAAGGAATTAGCCGTTTCATTACCGGTAATTCCACAGTGGGAGGGTAGTCATTGAAGTTTTTTAGGTTATATCCTGCTCCACTTTTCATTAAATTTTAAAATATTTTTCATTCTTTCATGTGATCAAAATTATGTGTAAAAAAAGTAAACTCTCTACTTGTGACTGGCATAATGCCAGATGGAGGAATGAAATTAGATTTGGCTATTCTGTTTTACCAGTGATTAATAGACATCTTCCATTGTTAATATATGATATTTTAGGGTATTTCTAGGCTCAACTGCACATCTACTAGTGCTTGATTTTTCAGTTATATTGTTGTAAACTATAGCTCTTCTTTTACTATCAATATTTAATATTTTAAACTTTTTCAAACAATTTTTATAACATTATTAGGCAATTTTGAAGTATTTATTTAAATATGCAAATCACAATATTATGACACTGTTAGACAATATTGTGATGCTAACTGCTATTTTCTTCACAGAGTAATTACTTAGTCTATGATTTTTCTATCACTGTTTTGGGTTATCGCTGGTTGGATCAGCATTAGGGAGTGATAAGTAAGTGTACACCCATTTTTAATAAAATGTTTGCTAATTTTAATATTGTTAATAAATTTTTTAACATAGATTTGGGGATTTATTGCAAATATTGGTCATTTAAATTTCATAGCGATGGATAGTAATCAAGGATGATAATCGATATGTGGTTTGATTGTGGGTTATCGCTGGCTCTATAAACTCTGGTGCATGTACACTGTTGTTCTATAGGACTTTGAAAATATTTCACGCAGTTTTTCCAAATCGTTAATATGGCTGTGTTACCGTACCTTAAGTTAGATGGTCATTTGGTTAGCTTTCATTATGTTACATTACAGAAGTTTTGACCCATCTACCTCATGAAATTCAAGACGACACCGATAGCAACTGAACTAGTATAGCTGAGAGATTCCTTTAAGATGGCAATCCTGTTGTTAACTATGATTCATAGCTATCTTTGCATGATCTATAATGTTGTTGTTATCTAATGTGTTGCACCTAACACCGAAGTCATTAGCAATCTTGCTCTCCAATTTTTGAGACCTAGAATCTTTGTATTTGACAGTGATGCAGTTGTTCAGATGGCTTTCGTCCATTTCTTCATCTGGATGATTGCATAAAATGAATTTCGGTGAACGCACAAGATTAATGTTGTAAAGGTGTTTTGCCAGGCAGTCGTGGACCATTGTCATTTTAAAATGTGCTACTTCTGTTTTCCTTGGTATGTCTGGTATGTCAACATTTTTATATGTTTCTGGCTATTATTTGAAATCTATTGTCATACATAATTTTGAATTTCAGTTTTATGTGCAGTTTCACTGTGGAGTAAGGTGTTGGTTTAGATCTAGGCAATTGTTCAATATGAGATTTTTTTTGGCAAGGAATTAGCTGTTTCATTACTGCTAATTCCACAATGGGAGGGTAGTCACTGAAGTACAACTTCTTTACCACTGTTTTGCAGTTTTGTATCACATTTTTTAAGTTATCTCCTGCTCCACTTTTAATTAAATTTTTTAATATTTTTCATTCTTTCATGTGATCAAAACTATGTGTAAAAAAAGTAAACTCTCTACTTGTGACTGGCATAATGCCAGATGGAGGAATGAAATTAGATTTGGCTATTCTGTTTTACCAATGATTAAATGTATATCTTCCATTGTTAATATGGGATATTTTAGGGTATTTCTATCTCAACTTCTCATTCAATTTTCAGACATTTTTCATATTAAAAAAAACATTCCTCAGGTAACTATTCACATACTGCTACAACAATTTTTGCATTTTTTAATATTTTATTTTAATTTATGTAGATGGACATGTCACTTATAATCTGTTAAATGAGTATGGAGAAGTGGTAGAATGACATTTTTGGCAGGGGAAAACAGGAGAAACTCCAAGAAAAACTTTTTCTGGCTCCAATTCGTCCATCTTGAACCCCACATGGAGAGATTGAGACACGAGGCACTTACCAAAAACTGTGTGTATATATATATGGCTTTGCTAGCAGAAGATGCAATGATACTGAGGAACATGCTGATGGAGCTAAATGACAAGTGCGAGCATTTTAGGTTGAAGATAGAAATAAATAAGACGAAGGCCATGATTAAAGGAAGGAAATCAAGGAAGATAAACATGAGGATGAAGATGAGGCCATTGAGCAAGTGGAGAGCTTCAAATACTTGGGTTGTACTAACAGTAGTAACATGATCTGCGGTCAAGAAGTAAAGGAGGGTAAAGTAATGGCAAAAGAAGCTTTTAACAAGAAGAGAAGCATTTTCTGCGACCTTTGGCAAAATAATTACAGAAGAGGCTAGTGAAGCATTTTGTGTGGAGTGTAGCATTGTATGGTACAGAGGCTTGGACATTACGATGAAATGAGGAAAAGCAACTGGAAGCTATTGAGATATGGATATGGAAAAGGATGGAACATATAAAATGGACAGACTAAATAAAAAGTAAAGATGTGCTAGATAGAGTAGGTGAAGGAAGAACAGTGCTGTAACTCATAAAGAAGAGGAAAAGAAATTGAATTGGCTAATGGCTAAGAAGAAACTTCCTGCTGATGGATCCCCTAGAAGGAATGGTCAACGGAAAGAAAGCTAGAGGCAGAAAAAGACATCAGATGATAGACAATATTAAAATAAATGGTTTGTATGCAGATACAAAAAGGAAAGGAAAGAGTTAAGAATGCTGAGTTTGCAGTGAAAGACCTGCTCTTGTGTAGAACACTATGTATGCATATATATTGTCCTCTCAAAGAAATTGATATATATATATATACACATACATACACACATATACATACACACACACACACACATACATACATACACATACATACATACATACATAGTGTTCTGCCCAAGAGCAGGTCTTTCATTGCAAACTCAGCATTCTCCACTCTTTCCTTAACTGAGCCTTCCTTTTTGTGTCTGCATACAAACCATTTATTTTAATATTGTCTATCATTTGATGCCTTTTTCTGCCTCTGACCTTCTTTCTATTGACCATTCCTTCTAAGGCATCCGTCAGCAGGCAGTTTCTTCTTAGCCAGTAGCCAATCCAATTTCATTTTCTCTTCTTTATGAGTTCCAACATTGTTCTTCCTTCACCCACTCTGTCTAGCACATCTTTATTTTTTATTTTGTCTGTCCATTTTATTCACTCCATCCTTGTCCATATTCACTTCTCAAAAGTGTGTATATATATATATATATGTTATAACTATATTTTTCACATTTGGCAATGAAGGCAAATATGATATGAAAAGAAAAATGAATGCTTGAGTCAGGATTTGAACCGAGTCTCTAAACTCTGTACGTTTAGCGCTCTAACCAACTGAGCTACTCAAGTATTTCAACACAAACATATACTTTTCTTATATACGTAGTATTCTCAAATCACACAAGCGGTAGCGGGAAGTCGTTCCTCCTGACATCTAGTGCCACTATAACAGGTAAGCAAATTTTTAAAGAGAGTATTTACTTTATAGCAGTAACGCTTGTATATTTAGATGTTATAACTATATTTTTGACATTTGGCAATGAAGGCAAATATGATACGAAAAAAAAAAGAATGCTTGAGTCGGGATTTGAACCCGAGTCTCTAAACTCTGTATGTTTAGCGCTCTAACCAACTGAGCTACCCAAGTATTCCAACAAAAACATACATTTTTCTTATATATGTAGTATTCTCAATTCACACAAGAGGTAGCAGGAACTCGTTCCCCCTGACATCTAGTGGCCTCAATAAGAGCACTAAACTTACCGAGTTTAGAGACTCTGGTTCAAATCTCGGCTCAAGCATTCATTTTTCTTTTTACATCATATTTGCCTTCATTGCCGAATGTCAAAAATATAGTTATAACAGCTAAATATATGAGCGTTACTGCTATAAAATAAATATTCTCTTTAAAAATTTGCTTACCTGTTATGGTGGCTGCTAGATGGTAGTTGGAACAACTTCCCGCTACCTCTTGTGTGAGTTGAGAGTACTACATATATAAGAAAAATGTATGTGTTGAAATACTTGAGTGGCTCAGTTGGTTAGAGCGCTAAACGTACAGAGTTTAGAGACTGGTTCAAATCCTGACTCAAGCATTAATTTTTCTTTTCATCATCATCATCATCACTCCAGGGATTAGGCAATTGCCCGTTCCGACTTCATAATGCATCAGCCCAATGTCTTCTAGGTCTTCCAACATCACATCTTCCTCTTGCTTGATAATTTCTTGCTAACAATGGATTTTTTTTTCATATCATATGTATTATATATGTTATAATTAAATTTTTTGACATTGAGCAATGCAAGCTTAATATATATATATATTTATTTATTTATTTATTTGTATGGTTTTTGGTCTGAACAAAGTATGAGAAATAGCAAAGAAAAAAAGAAAAATTGGAAATGGGCATAGAAATAACCTATGACAACTCAGTATTAACATTAATAATTGAGAATGCCACACATTGTGTATTAATGATTGTGCAAATATAATTATGAATTATGGGTAGAGCTGGAATGCAGAGCTTGCAGATTGCAGGAAAATAAAACAAAGAAAAAACTATCAACATTTTGCCAACTTACTAGAGTAGGATACCACTCTCAACAATTAAGGTTAAAAAAGCTATTGGTACATAAATACTCATTCTAACCTTGAAATATTCCACCTAGTAAAATTACTGAAATGGCATTAGGTTCACAACTTGAGATGCAATCCAAGATATAATCAAAAAGAATTTTTTAATACACAAGTGATCTTCTTGGTGATAAAATATTAAAATATACATACAGTCAATATGCCCAATTCACCAATTAATGTTTTAAAATGGTCAACATGTTTCCACAGCCAAGCTTTCATTCTCAAGACCATATATTGACTCAATCAGTATCTGGTCTTGAGAATGACAGCTTGGCAGTGGAAACGTGTTGACCATTTTAAAACATTAATTGGTGAATTGGGCATATTGACTGTATGTATATTTTAAAAAGAATTTTGAAGATAATTTATTAGAATAACAATAGTTTGTGACGCATTCCAACATGCAAATATAGGAAGCAGAACAGCAGCCTGGGGCACGCCGTAGCGTAGTGGTTAAGGCACTGACCTACAAGCCGGAGGGTCGAGGGTTCAAGTCTCATTGGGGTCGAGGGTTCAAGTCTCATTGGGGTCAGGATTTTTAAACTGACCCAAGCGCTCTGGCGGCACTATGGCCCTGGGGTCGACTCAGCCTTTAATGGAAATGAGTACCAGACGCTTGTTCTGGGGGTAAAGGCGGCCGTCACGCAGGGCTGACATAAAGTGCTGATTGTCTAGAAAAAGTGGAGCCTTAACCTCCTACTACCCCAAGGGCCTCCGGGCCTGTTGTGGGATCACTTTACTTTAGAACAGCAGCCTAGATTACTCTTACATTTATGCTAGTGTAAGTAACTTGTGATTGGAAATAAGATAGGTGTCATGTGAAGTAGAATATAAATGCCTATAGTTTGATTATTTTTTCCCATGGTACTATTTCCAATAAGGGCAGCTAGCTGCTGGCCTCACATTCACATGTGTTATTTACAGAGATGGACAATCATTGTACCATTATGCGGTAACATGTGGTCAGCTTTTTGAGTCCCCAAGCCTCTGCTTATTCTAGCTACCCAAATTTCTCATGATGCCAGGTGAGCACAATGCCTTAGACCTCTTAGCTATGGCACAGAACACTTATAACATATACTCTATATATTGTTGAGCAGAGTTGTGAATAATTAGCTTAAGGATCAACTTTGGATATGGTTGATCAACATTTTTTGAGGGGGGGTTATTTAGTGGATCATTCCAAGTAAACTTTTATACTTTCCTAAGAATTTTACACCAATAACAGTTGTTTTCACTATATACAGTACCCAAGTCATTCTGTGCTTTAAAAGAAATACTGTTTTTAACTATACCCTCTTTTAGTTTGGAGGAATTTGCAATTCCATTCCTTCCTGTCTTTTGCTCTTTTAGATCACTTCTTGAATGTATCAGAACATTCAAGTCTCGGACCATCCTTGTCCTCTTTTGCTGATGAAGGATAGGGTCTCATGTGATAGCTGCATATGCCCACATCATCAGGAATAGTCTTACTATGTGACCTACTCATTTCCATTTTCAGCTCAATGACATATTTTACTGGATCTGTCAAGTTGGATAGCAAGCATTTTCCTCTGCATCTTCCTGTGGTAGATCTGGATAGTTGTTTTTTGTTGCTCAGTTAATGATTATTTGACCTACAAGTGACGTCATTATAAATTGAGTACTATAGCCATCTATAGATTTTATGATAATTATAGAACAGCATATCATGATGACCAGTTATAAAACTACATCTGTTTAATCTGTCTGGAAGAAAGGGTGGGGGGAAAGTTTGTTTTTGTTTTTAAATAAAAAATGGAATAATGTAAAGTATTTTATAAAAATGTACTTTAATACCAGGATAAGTAAAGGATTGGATACTACAACCTTCTAGATTTTTATGCTGAATGACTAATTAAGAAACTATTTCTATTTAATCTGTCAACTCAAAAATTAGCTCTTTCCTGAAAAAAAAAATAATAAAAGTATATTGATGTACAGTATTTTATATAAATTATAGCTAGAACATTAAAAAAAACCAGAAAAGATATAAGTTTAAAATTTCACAAGGCTATGGCAGTTCCAGCACTGTTATATGGGAGTGAAATTTAGACACTACGAGTATAAAAGGGAGATTAGTCAGCAGAAATTAAATTTTTAAGTTCCATTAAGAGATGTTCTAAATTAGATAAAATAAGAAATGAAGATATCTGTAACGATATCAACATCTTTCCCTTAAATTAAAAAAATTTGGATTGTAGAAGTAGGTGGAATTCCAGTGTTAATTGAGCAGTAGCGGCTTTTCAGGTGAAGTGAGTGAAGTGCCAATTCACCTATATTCTAATTATATAACGGTACAATTATTTTATTTTATTATTTATTTATTTATTTATTTATTTATCATCATCCTCTGACAAAAGAATGTCTATTTTACATCAGCTTCTTAAGAACAGTGGTTCCTGGTAGTTCACATTGTGTCCGCTAGAGCGTTCCAACCACAGTGAACTGAACTAAAATTTAATGGGTTATAAAGGTTATATCTTCGACACTTAACAACTTTGGAAAAAAAAAAAAAGCCTTCTCACGGTTGCTAATGTCAACAGATATTAAGAATATCCAGACCATAGAGAAACAGTTCGACTTCTGAAATTATTCTCACTGGGGTGAAGACGTGGTGTACTTTTTAGCGAAACATGTCAGCGTTTAAATTGTATCTGTGTTGGACAGTTAGGGTGGTTTGGTTTCATACTTTGTCTTCAATTGGCGCTACAGTATCTACATTTCAGATTTCACTTCAGTTTGACTCAATGGTGGGCATTTTTGTATCCTCGCGGCATAGAAGAGTTACAAAATAATGATATTTTTGCGCGATAGTGCGTTTTGTCGTACTTACAGCAATGGCGACCATGATTGAAAGTTCAACTTCCTACATTTCGGGATTGCCAACCTAAATAACTATACTGTAATATTTCATTTACACCCACGTGCGGGAAGTAAAACCACTGCCCTCTATGTATACTGCGTACAATGTATATACAAAAAATATCCAAAAGGTAGTGTTAATATACATTATACGAAACAAATCACTGCATTTTAAATGAACTGAACTATATTTGAAACTATATAAAACGATAAATACGAACTTGCGGCCATATTAACAATAATTGGTCTCAAGGCCTTCTGTTGTTTCAACTAATAAACATTGCCCACGCTGTTAACGTTAGTCAGTTGTTTGTAATAACACAAATATTTCCAACAAAGATATTATTTTACTATTATTCATTATTTTGAAAACACTATCGCGCAAAAAATAATGTACAGAATCTCGGGAATTAAAGACCTCGCTATCGCTCGGTTTTTTAAAACTTTCCTCGTGTGAAAACCACTTCCCAACCTCGCATCGTAATGTACTATTTTAAAATTGTGTTTTTTTATACCTGGTCTAAAATTATATTTACCACAACTTCGGTATTTATATTGAACGCAATTAAGTGCTATACATTTATCATACAAAATCATTTTTGACTTTTCTGAAAAAAAAGAAAGTATTTTTTCCAATTGATTTGAGTCTTCTACTAAATCTATATGCAACCCTTGAACTGATATATCTTGAAGAAGGTCTATATTTTCTGACATACCATTGTATGATACAAACATCATACAGTTTGCTGTGATAAGGTGGTTTTTAAGAATAAAAAAATATGTAGCTGAATTTCTCAAAAAGTAAGAACATGAATTTAGTTTTAAATGGGCGAGTAATACAGTTTCTTTCTCTCTCTCTCTCTCTCTCTCTCTCTTTCTCTCTCTTTCTTTCTCTCTCTTTCTTTCTCTCTCTTTCTTTCTCTCTCTCTCTTTCTCTCTCTTCCTCTCTCTCTTTCTCTCTCTCTCTTTTTCTCTCTTTCTCTCTTTTTTCTCTCTCTCTTTTTCTCTTTCTCTTTCTTTCTCTCTCTCTCTCTCTCTCTCTCTTCCTCTCTCTCTCTCTTTCTCTCTCTCTCTTCCTCTCTCTCTTTTTCTCTTTCTCTCTTTTTCTCTCTCTTTCTCTTTCTTTCTCTCTCTCTCTTCCTCTCTATTTTTTCTCTTCCTCTCTCTTTTTCTCTTTCTCTCTCTCTTCCTCTCTCTTTTTCTCTCTTTCTCTTTCTCTCTCTCTTTCTCTTTCTCTCTCTCTTTCTCTTTCTCTCTCTTCCTCTCTCTTTCTCTCTCTTCCTCTCTCTCTCTCTTCTCTCTCTTTTTCTCTCTCTCTTTCTCTCTCTCTCTTTCTCTTTCTCTCTCTCTCTTTCTCGAAGATTGTTAATTAATTCTGGGAAAAATATTGTGACGCCGGCTCCTTCCGGCTAGGTCCTCGAGATCAAGTCTCGGTCACTCCATGTGGGTTTCGTGGTGGACGAAACGGAGCTTGGACAGCTTTTTCTCTGGGTTCCTTCCGTTTTTCTCTGCCACAAATTTCATTCCGCCGTATCTCGATACTTATTTCGTTTCATTTCGTTCATCTGCCCCTGTGACGTTGGGTCGACACCCTTGTCGTTCACAGACCTCTATAAAATATAGGGGTTTCATCCCATCTCATCTCTCGACCAGATCCCGACTTGGACACGAGTTGAAGATATTGTATTATAAAATGAATGTGATTCAAACTCTCTTTTATTTATTTATATGGGTCTGAAGATATCATACCGCATTTCATAATTTGGTAGCTATTAAGAAATTAGGACTGGAAGTAAATATCAGTAAATCTAAATATATGGTCACATTTAGAAATTCAGTTTATAATGGAAATGGACAGCTAAGGACAAATGAGGGAAATTTTGAGGAAGTGGCTGAATTCAAATACCTAGGAACAATAATCACAAATAGGAATGAGATGCACAAAGAAATTAAACATAGGCTCAATTCTGGAAATGCGTGCTATTATGCATTGCAGAGACTTTTGATGTCCCAACTCCTTTCAAAAAACGTTAAGCTGAAAATATATAAAACTATTATTCTACCAGTTATATTATATGGGTGCGAAACATGGACTCTTACTTTAAGGGAGGAAAGGAGATTACGAGTATTTGAGAATAAAGTACTTAGGAAAATTTTTGGACCAAAGAGAGATGAACAGACAGGTGAATGGAGAAGACTACATAACAATGAACTACATGGTCTTTATAGGAAGCCAGATATAATAAGAACAGTTAAGTCTCGTAGACTGCGATGGGCAGGACATGTTGCGCGTATGGGGAATGAAAGACGTGCATGGAATCTTCTTGTAGGAAAGCCAGAAGGAAAACGCCCTGTTGGTAGACCAAGAATGAGGTGGGAGAACAACATTAACTATGATTTGAGGGAAGTAGATTATACAGGGAATGATCGGAAAGCATTGGCTGAGGATAGGGATGTATGGAGAGCTTATGTCCGCGCGGCCATGAACCTACGGGTTCGATAGTGCCAGTGAGTAAGTAAGTATCAGAAACGTATTATAGGCCTACATTTAGGATAATTATAAAGAAAAGATTCGAACAGCAAAAAATCTTGGAACTAATCCATTAACATGAAATTTCTCAGTGTCTAGCTTCCTGTACTCTGTGCGGTTTAAACTACGTAAACTACATATGTCTGGGTATTTGAGATATCAACTCACTTTATCCCATTTACTGACTTGCCTAATTTTCCCTCCGTAGTTTCCAATTGAGATGTTACTTTTTTTTTAGTTTTTTTTGGACATCCCTGAATTAGATCTCTCTAGTCTTACAGTAGTCGTATTTAATGTTTGAGAGCCCTTCTACCTTGATCTTAACAGCACAACATTACCTACTAATACAATTTAAGTACTGTTTCTCTCCTCTAACCCTTCCTGTTACATCCCTATATGGATTATTTATTTACTCCCCCCACCCGCTGTGTCATTAAGTGTAAGTGGTTTGCCACTGAAGGCCTAACAAAGTCATTTTTGGTGTAGGCAGTCTAACTTCCTACTTATTTTTTTATGGGCCCTATGTAAACAGGGCTGGACATAATTTATCTTGGTCTCCATAGTGTCACAAATTAACGGAATTGCAAAAGAAAAGTGAAGTAAAGTAAAGCAATCTCAACACAGACCTCACGAGCTCTTGGGATAGTAGGAGAGATGTCATCTGACCCATGGGGAATCGAATACATGATCTTCCGGCTTCTAGCGTATTATCTTAACTGATTACGCTATGATATCCCATGGTAATATATTTATGTGTACCTTGATTTACTGTGTACTGTAAATACAAAATACGTAATGAGTTGTTACAGGGATTCAGCCATTTTGTATCGGAAATATGTGGTCTACAAACTCGTATTTCGAAATTATATGAATTTTTAAAACTAATGTTTATTAATCGCATGTGAGTATGAAACACTTGCTAAACATGCCATGAAATCTCATGGGGGATATAACCCAATGATTCACTTATTCCCAGTAAACAAAACGAGATGGAGATAAGGTTGAGCATTATCCGGTAAAATGTTATCTGCATCGGCGGAAGCAATATCGACAAATTTAGCTCAGATTCTTATTTCAGGCTTCAGATTTTCTTCCCTCCCGTGTCGTTAATTTCTAACATGGGACTTACAGCATACATTCCAAATCATATTCAGAATTAGTGTTATTTCGTCCTGAAATTTCCATCTGTCCGTCACCTGGCCGTGCTTGGTAGTGTCTCTACCTTTTACTCCAGCAGATCAAGTTCGAATCCCAGCGGGATAGGGGATTTTATTCCACCTTGGGTCTGAATGCGTGTCTCTTATCTTCTGTTGTACTTTCTGTCTTAGGAGGTTGTCCTGTCATTACAGTCAGTCACAAATCTGGGATGGCCTATGTGCCTATGTTTTAGAATTTCTGCTTCCTCCCTATAGGTGACCATTTCCAAGATTTTAAATCCAAAGAGAGTTTTACAAAAGGAGGGAAGTTAAAAAGAATAAAAAAATAAGGGGGAGAAAATATCGATTCTAGCCGGTGTGCATGTATCGAATCCATAGATAGAATATGTCATCATCATCATCATCCAGGGATTAAGCCTGTTGGCTCGTCCCGGTTTCATGAAAGCTAGAATTGTTAAAATTGTTCAGACCATCTTCTGTGTGGGCGTCCAACATTTCTCCTTCCGTGCGGTTTATAATTTAGCAATAATTTTGGAAATCTTCCTTCTGGCATTTTATCAATATATTCTTTCCAGTCGTTCCTATATTTAATTATTCGGTCTGTAAGTTTGAAAATATTTAGTTCCTTTCTTATATCTTCATTCCTTTTCTTACCCAGCAGAGTATATCCTGCTATATTTCTTAAAAATCTCATCTCAGCTGCTTCCAATCTTCGTTCTTGTCTTTTAGTGATCGTCCAACATTCTGATCCATACATCAATACAGGGAGAGCCATTTCTTTATAAAATTTAATTATATAGAATGTGTGTATGAAATTAAACAATCTTTAGTAGGTATTTTTGAACTGCCTACAATTCTACCTTCGTGAATAGATTGGAAGGTGCAGTAGTGAAATTACCCGAACTTGATTCTGTAGTGGTAATGAGGTATATAATTTCCGGATCTGTTTCCGTTCAATTTGATTGCTTTGCAGTGCTATCTCGAGAGTAGGATCGAAAGACAACTTTGTGTTAAAACAACCGTGGATATGTATGTCTACAGTATTTTACCACGCGTGCAACATAAATCACCATCATAGTTTTACATTTAAAAACTATATTTACTCATTTCTGCTATAAGAGACCACGTTAAATGTAGTGAATTTCGATAAATTCCAATCCATATTTTTCATCACATGTAACAATATACAAAAGGGGACCAGTGTGTAGGTATATCATTACCTCCTTTCTTGTCGTTAGAGGCTTATCTCGGGGGGGGGGAGAAGTTCCTTTACTACAGAAATATGGAAGTTACTGGAGCTAAAGCATATAATAAAATTCCTGTATTAAATGACTTAAGTAAAATAAAGCATATTATAAGTAACCAAAAAATACCTGACTACAGGACATAAACAAAGCTAATAATAAAATAGGATTGCAAGACCGGGACTGGGAAAATAATAGAGCTTTCGACGAAAAGAATAAGAGCGAAGTGAACATTCGTCAGAAGAGGAAGATAGGCACTGAAAGTAAACATCATGTACTTCAACCTCTTAATTCTGCACATCATTGAACATGTGGTGTCACCCTTAATTCTTCTTCTTCTTCTTAAACATAATTTGTAGGATTTTCATCCTGTTTATTTCCAAAATCACTCCTCGGAGGAAGACGTATTGGATGTGCATTCACTGTCTATCCATCTCTTGGCTGGTCTTCCTCTTGTTCTTCTCCCGTTCATTGTTCTATGTTCTTTAATTCTTATCCTTAATTCGAGTTAAAGAAATATGTTTCAACCTTTGTGATTGAAATATCCTTCAACATACCAAAAAAATTGAATACCTTAATATAACTTCAAATTATTGAAAAAAAAATATATAAATTAGATATGATACCAAACAAAAATTAAAATTATGACGTATCATTACTTTTCGAATTATAACCGCGATTAAAATAATGTTCATATGTATAGTCCAATTTAGGTGATTACTAACTTTAGCACACTGGGTCGTGATATTTTTGGAGGTTAATGTGCGTATTCAGTGTGACTTGTAATTCCTTCATTTGTTGGAGATAACGTTTCAGAACTGTCTGAACTCTCATATCCATGTATTATTTATTCTCCGCCATTAGACTCACAATCACTTCTTATCCAATGTGTCAAAAAATAGTTTTTTTAAGTCCTGATAGTGTTTTTGCAGTACATGCAAATGGCTCATTATCCAGTCCAATTACATTCTCATTATTCAATGTAGAAATTCGAAATACCATGTCGTGCAGCAGGTTAACATTGAGTGCTTAAGGCAAGATGCCTTGGCGCAGAGCTACGGGACTTGCGCTGCGCTGGTCCGCGTCTTCCATGGCCAGTATGGAATCGGTGCGCACCCAGCATTGTGAGGAATTTGGGCAGCAATCCCTTGTTGAGAAAACCAACTATAACGGCTTGGGGGACCCGACATGCTGATCACATGGCATCCCTACATTGGCTAGATGATCGTCTACCTCTGTGATTAGCCCATGTGGATGTGAGGCCAGCAACCGGTTGGTAGGCCAAGGGCCCTCTAGGCCTGTCGCGCCATGGAGAAAAAATATATGTAATGTTGGTGAACAAATAGCATTGGTCGTAAAATTTTATATTACTCAGTATACTTGGTTTTTTATCTGCCCGCGTATGTGAGATGAGAGTAGGTTTCGCAGATGGTATAGAGTAATAAATCTTTTTAAATGGACGTATTCAGTTTAGCAACTATACTCTTGTAATGATGAACATGCGCAGTACGCTTGCCAGAATCTTTAAAATCGTTTTAATGAATGGACATTATGAGAATTGCAAATTAAACAGTGGCTTGACTTTTTATATCCCCTTCCTGTTGCACCCTTCAGTAAATATTTGCTCCCCACTCATAACTTTTTATATTATTTACTGTCTCAACGGGTTACCATATATGAGTCATTGTCATTGCGTAACGTGGGAAGAGAGAATTTTTATATGCATGAAACTTAATCGTACGAGAAGAGAAGTTGTTGAAGCGATCTTGTAGAAATGCTTGTGCTTTTTTAAGAGGCGCACAAAAAATTCATACTTCTTAAACAGTAAGTTGTTAATATCTTAGACGTAAAAAACCAAGTTTATTTAATGAAGCTTGCAGGTTTTAAAATAGTTTATGGTCTTTAAAATGTTAAACTATATGTAGAAAATAACACTAGAACTGGAGTAAAAAATAGAATATAACAGCAACAATAAATGGAGGTGTAAGACAGGGATTTCCGCTTTCATCCTCCCTCTTTAATATTTATATTGACTATTTAACTCGTGCCCCCAAATGTGAGTCAATGACCAATCACATTTAATTGATTTTTGATTTACAACCAATCAAAGTCGTGTTTCGCCTCGAATTTATCAACTGAAGTTTGTCATATTAAAGAAAACTCCTCCTTTTTAACATTCTGAATAAGGCATAGCATTATTTTGCAGTGACTGACTCTCTAAGAAATACGGCTACCAGATTGTATATATAGTGCATGAATGTCAGCAGATAGCGCATGCGGGAGATAACATAAAAACATTTGTAGCAATTGATTATACCACAAAAAAATACACTGTTTGCACTTTCTTAAACGAATTATTTTCCAGGAAATAACGTTGCAGAAAAATGTAATTGGCATGTTTACATCATAGGGCATCAGAAATTAATTAATACCTATAATGTTGGTTATAAATTTCTCCACTAGGGTGCATTCTTACAATATTGCAATAAATAATATGATCTGGTTGCAGTGATGAACAAAAGCAAATGAAGCGTACCAATCGTTTCTCATTTGTTTTCAAACATCACCATTTACATGAAATATATAAATATTTTAAAATAACTATAGTTAAATAATGATTTGCGAGTAAACAGCTTAATTTTATTCGTTAAATAGTCCTAACAAATCTCACTCTTGATTGGCAAATTCTCTAGGTAAATTCACTCCTCACTTCGTGAGTCGTGAATTGATCGTTAATTTGGAAATCACTCGTGGCATTACTTATGACGATATCATATGTAATTGGCAGATGAATTTGGACTCACATTTCAAAATAAGAAATAAGATCTTAGACACCTTACTTTTTGCAGATGACCAAGTTCTAATATCTAACTCAGAAGATGGACTACAGAAATCACTCTTTCAATTAAATAACATTATACAGAACTATAATTTCAAAATATCAATAAGCTAAACGTAAATCTTACCTTTTAAAGGATCTGATACCATAAGAGCTAAAATAATTCTGGAGGGGAAACCCGGTGAACAAGTAAACCATTTTAAGTACCTGGGTTATGAAATATCCTATTTTAAAAATGAAGATACTAAAATTTTATAAAGCTGTGGTAGTCCCCTTACTGGTATGAATTTTGGGTTTTAACTAAAAGAGAAGAGAAGATTATAGAAGCAGCTGAAATCAGATTTCTGAGACGTGTAGCTGGCTGCAAATTTCTAGATAACAGAAGTGAAGATATTAGAAATGAGCTAATATTTTTAAACTTTTAGATAAAATAAAATAGAAACTCATATCGCCTTCGTTGACTTCATAAAGGCTTTTGACAAAGTAGACAGAAATATATTACTACAAATTTTAGCTGATGATAACGTTCCACAACAATATGTTACTAATATCTTCAACATCTATAAAGATAATGAAATCTCTGTTAAACAAGATGGCAAATTATCTTCTTGGGAAAAGATCAACACTGGAGTAAGACAGGGATGTGGACTTTCACCGGTGCTTTTCATTATATACATGAATAAATTAATAAATAAATGGAGGAAAACACAACGAGGATATATACCCATCAATAGGAACCTCAAACTCGATGCTATTCTTTTTGCAGACGATTTAGCTCTCCTGGCACTTTCCGAAAATGATTTGCAACGATCAATTTATAATTTACAAAAAATAGGTGCCAAATTTAATATGGAAATATCAATTAACAAAACTAAAATTATGGCATTTCATGGGAAGGACCCCATACAAAGTAAAATCTGTCTCCAGAATAAAATTTTAGAGAGATCTAATCAATTTAAATATCTTGGATATTATCTCTCTATCTGGGATGAAAAGGATATCCCTGAAAAAGTTACTAGTTATAATAAAAGTTTAGGAATTATTAATCAAGTTATGAAACCATCCCTTGTACAAAAAAAACACCAGATTACGTTTATATAACACTTTGGCTAGACCAGTGTTGACCTATGGTAGTGAAGCATGGACACTAAAAAAACAACATGAAAGCAGAATAACGGCTTGTGAAATGAGATTCATGCGCAGAACAGCGGGTTACACCAGATGGGATCGGAAAAGGAACACCGATATCTTAAAAGAATTGAAGACTACGCCAATTTTGGAATATATTAAACAGTACCAACTAAATTGGAAACACCATCTTGAAAGAATGAGTTCAAATCGGATCCCCAAAGCTGTTTATAATTATATACCAAGAGGACGAAGATCACTGGGCCGTCCTATGAAACGCTGGAGGGAAAATTTTCTATAGGATCGTAACAGGCCTTGGCCTAATACTTGGAAGGAAGAAGAAGAAGAAGATAAAATAAAAGTATAGGAAAAACTGGAAAGAACATGTTCAAATAATGAAAGATGAACGCATACCAAAAATTATACGTAGTTACAAACCAAAAAAAGATAGAAATATTGGTAGATCGAAAAAGAGATGGATTCAACTTTTTGAATGAGAATCTATGAGACCGGAACAAGTCACATGGGCTTAATCCGTGATTGTTGATGATAATGTCAAGTTTTTAAACTATTTAGTGTTTATTTTTTTCCATTTCTTCTTTCCTTTATTTTCTTTTCTTCTCCAGAAAAGCCTGACCAGAGGCTATAAAGATGGCAGCCCCATCACCGGTCTTGCATTCCTTTGGCCAGCAACCAATCGAAGGGACTATTATTATGCTTTCAAGTCTTATACGAGAATTTCCCATAAGGGAAAATTTTCTATAGGATCGTAACAAGCCTCGGCCTAATACTTGGAAGGAAGAAGAAGAAGAACTTTTTATGTATAGAACGCGGTTGTAATTAAATTGTAGTAGATTATGATGTGCTGCAAGTAACAAACTCTATGGTTTATGGAATCGGTAGGTTAATAGCAGATTCAACAAAGACATTCCACTATTAGTAAAATTAAAAGAGAATCTGATCCCTGTATAATAACACTGGTCGACATGATTTTTGTCTCATGAGTATCAATAGTTGTACTTAATGCAGTTTTTTTATCGTGTTTTCAAATACAGGGCAAGTCAAAATGTTGTGCAGGTTTTCAGAAATTTATTATGTGAAATGTAATGAACATATAATATTGTGAGACATATTGTATGAAAGGTAAACTCTCAAAGTTTTTTTTTTAAATATTCACAGATGTTCTATGTGAGCGCCTTTTGTTACACGACAGATGTCAAGCCGATATTCAATCTCCTGCCAAACTTTCTGTAGCAGTCCGCGGTCGATATCAGCAATGGCTGCTGTGATGCGGGCACGCAGTTCATGCAGTGTTGTTGGAAGTGGTGGTACGTAAACATGATCCTTTACAAGACCCCACATGAAGAAATCACACGGGGTTAGATCTGGTGAACGAGGTGGCCAATGAATGAGTTGTTGATCACCCTGAGATGCACGGCCTATCCAGCGTTGTGGTAAAGCCGTATTCAAATGGTCTCGAACACTGCCATGGTAATGTGGAGGGGCACCATCCAACTGCAGAATGAAATCTGGACTATCCGCTTCAAGCTGCGGAAGGAGCCATTGTTGTAGCATATCAAGGAAAACATGTCCGTTCACAGTACGTTCATGAAAGAAAAAGGGCCCATAAACCTTTGCATGGGAAATGGCACAAAAGACATTCACTTTCGGAGAATCGCGTTGATGTTCCAGAGTTGCATGGGGGTTACCAGTTCCCAAATCCTTACATTGTGTCTATTCACTTTTCCTGAAAGGTGGAAAGTCGCTTCATCACTGTAAACTACCCTCTCATGGAACTCATTCTCTTCCATTAATGCGAGAAAATCAACACAGAAGGACGCTCGCAAAGCATAATCGGCGGGTTTTTAAGGCTTGAACCAGTTGCAAGTGGTAGGGTTTCATCTGTAAACGTTTCCGGAGAATCCGCCATACAGTTTTTTGTGGTAGTTGAAGTTCTGTCGCTCTCCGGTAGGTGGATTTCTGTGGACTCCGCACGAAGCATGTGCGAACGCGTTCGACTGTCTCTTCACTCGTCGACGGACGGCCAGTCGATTTTCGTTTACAGATACAGCGTGAATCCCTAAATTGTGTGTACCACTTACGAATGGATCTCCCATCCGGCGGGTCTTTATCGTATCTGGTACGGAAATGTCGTTGAACACTAGTCACAGAGTTGTTTACATGGTAATCAAGCACACAGAAAGACTTCTGATCCCCAGTCAACGCCATTTTCCTTTACTGCTCTGCTGTTGACATCTTGCGGGTGAACGCGGAACTTTAGAAGTGGACAACTAAACTTTGAGAGTTTACCTTTCATACAATATGTCTCACGATATTATATGTTCATTACATTTCACATAATAAATTTCTGAAACCCTGCACAACATTTTGACTTGCCCTATATGTATTCGGAATTTCTCCATCACCCCACAGATTTTTTATTCCAATTTCAATTAATGGATTTAAATAATTATGTTTTTAATAAACTTGTTTTCGTCCATTTGCCCATTGAGCGATGAACACGGAGAACACTTTCATCAGGAGATTTCAGCTTGGAAAACAGATATTAAGGCAAATGGAATCCTAATATGCTGACCGATTATTGTTGGACCATCAAGAGGGATGCTCCACAGGCGAAATATAGCAGAAAATCGTCATTTCTTACTTTCTAGGTGAGTCCGAATGTTCGAATATTGTGTAGTTACGAATGTAGGAAATATTAGTGTTTGCAATTATAAAAAACTGTCTCTCGGAAACCTTGCGTGGTCGAGAAAAACCGATATATTTGAATTCAGCAGAAAAAATACTGTCAGAATCACATATTTTTCTTTCTGACACAAAAAACAAAGTTTTTTTTTGTTTCTCAGTGTAATCGATATGGTTTTCGTCATGCTAATATGGTCCCAATCAGCAGCCAACTGAATCCAGCTCACATTTTCGATATCTAGTTCCTTAAGAAACATCCGAAAATACAGTGGCGTGCATTCAATTCCAACACTCCTGGGGTGTCCAACGCTACGGTCTCGATGTAGCGTGCTGCCATGTCATGCAGCGGGCCCGGGTTCGGTTCCCGGTCGGGCTCTTGGGTGAGGTTTTTTCCGGGGTTTTCCTCACCTGTAAGACAAATGTGAGGAAGCTTAGGGTCCAACTATCCCCGAAAATCATTCGGCCATCATCATCATCATCATCATCCTTATCATTATCATCATCCTTCACCGGTGTGGAAAGCAAGGCGTAGCTACCATACCTATAATCCCCTAGTAAAGCTGCAAAGCATAGCATGTAAATGATTGCATTGAAAGACCTGCTCTCTGGCAGAATTACTATAGATGGACTATTGGGGTGATTAGTATATTCATAATTTTGGATTAACATAAAATAATACAATTGTCAAATTTCATTCAAATCAGTTATGCGTGAACATTAAAATTCAAATTCCCGCCGTCCTAGCAGACATCTATCGCATTCGACTTGCTGCAGCCTCCTGCATTCTCCTGACCCGAAGGATCAAGGTCACTCTATACGTGGCCGTGATCCGTAGTATGCTATTGTACGGCTGCGAATCTCTGAGTATCCTTGCGAAATGCCACAAAAATAAACTTCAGATATTGCAGAACAAATGTCTCAAAATTATACTTTCGGCACCGCGTTACACAAGGATAACGGAGATGCACGAGGTCACGAAGGTACCATATATTGATACTATCATAACTGAAAGGGTTACATCCATGCTCCGAAATATAAATTATCATGGGAACCCGATAGTACGCAATATAGGATACCTTCCACAATGGCGTACTACACATAGAAACATATTCGACACATTAAACCACCCATAGTATTCAGTATGAAATAACCAAGATCAGAGGGGTCAGCGCAGATTGGCGTGGCTCATTCCGGTCCTGAAAGTTATCAGCGACACGGTTTCCGATGCCCCAATTAAGCGAGATCTATCTGCCTTGGAATCAAACATCCACATTATATCAATAGCACATGCTAAAATAGAATCAATCCCCATATAACCGCCGTATAGGCTAGGGAAAAACAGTGAAACCCAATACTGCACACACCTACGCGAATTCGCCGTCAAGGGACAAATAACAGTCCCAGCAAAAGGCACACTGGGCAGCGCAAACAGCTGTCAACTACAGTCAGTCAGTCCTGCATTCTCATTATCCACACAGAGGAATGCACAGAATGTTTCCTCTGCGTTATCCTTATGCTACGGTTTATTATACAGCGTGTCGCGCCCGTGATGCTGGTTTCGCATGGAGCGCATACGCTACAGCGCATATGTTTATGGAATTGTCGCCAGATGGCACCACATATATGGAAAATCAAAATGACCAACGTTCATAATAAATTTCCAAATGTGTTTACAAAAACTAATGTATACAAACCTGTCCCTGCATAACCTAATAAAATAAATTACATACATACTATTTAGTAAACTATAAACTAATTTGATGTACACTAAACTAACCCATCGGAATCTAACAAAATGAAGTGATTGAACATTTAATATGGTTTGGAATTAAATGCAAATGTTGGTCATTCACACATATGTCCTGCCATCTGGTGGATTTAATGTTATGAGCGTTCACGTATGCCAACTTCAATTCTAATAAAGAACTTTGAAAATAAATTGAGAGGAAAAGTCATAATTTGTCTTCATAGATAAACATATTAAAATTCTTCATAAAAAAAGTTTCACGTGTCGTTACAAAACGATTAAAATAGTTCGAAATATTAGTAAAGACAGGAAAAGTAGCTAGAGCAACAGAATCATATGAATGTTTATGGAAAATTATAGAATAAATTATTCTTTAGTTCTTAAATAAACAGATGGTTGATGAATATACCAGGTTTTAGAATACTTCAGATTTTCGCCTGAGCAGTTTTATCAGGTTTTGAATTTAATAGAAGACAAGATACAATATTTACAGCTTTTATTTATCTCTTGACTAAGTTCAAGCCACAATAACTTTTTTCTATACATCTCTGTACTCCTTCGTGCTCATATTGTATAAAATATGTATAGAACTCAATGATTTGCAACAAAATCATGTAACTTTCGTCGTTAAAATTGGAAAGTTATAAAACAAGTACTGTATTTCCGACATTTTGTTATAAATTCTTAGTTTGTTTTTAGCAATTATACCAATGAGTACGGGTAATATCTTCTATATTCTTTGTTTGCGCTGGCAAATTGCGTCCTGGATTCAAGAGATTCCAAAACACGACGCGACATGTCAGCGCAATTTTTTTTGCGCCAGCAATTTGCGTTGTAGATAAACCACTTCCATTTAAATACATGGGGAGCAATTTTTGCGCTGGCGCGTTGCGTCGTATATAAACCACAGCATTACTAATGCTATGGTTTATCTACGACGCAAAGCGCCAGCGCAAAAATTGCTCCCCATGTATTTAAATGGAGGTGGTTTATCTACAACGCAAATTGCTGGCGCGAAAAATTTTGCGCTGACATGTCGCGTCGTGTATTGGAATCACTTGAATCCGGGACGCAATTTGCCAGCGCAAACAAAGAATATAGAAGATATTACCCGTACTCATTGGTGTAATTGCTAAAAGAAAATTAAGGTATTATGACAAAATGTCGGAAATACAGTACTTGTTTTATAACTTTCCAATTTTAACGACGATAGTTGGATATTTTCGTTGAAAATCATCGAGTTCCATACAATATGAGCATGAAGGAGTACAGAGATGTACAGAAAAAAAGAGTTATTGTGGCTTGAACTTAGTCAAGAGATAAATAAAAGCTGTAAATATTGTATTGTATCTTGGGGATATTATGGATGTACATAAATTTCGTCTTCTATTAAATTCAAAACCTGATAAAACTGCCCAGGCGAAAATCTAAAGTATTCTAAAATTTGGTATTTTCATCAACCATATGTTTATTTAAGAACTAAAGAATAATTTATTCTATAATTTTCCATACAACATTCATATGATGCTGTTCTAGGTACTATTTTTGTCTTTACTAATATTTCGTACTATTTTAAACGATTTGCAACGATACTTAAAACTTTTTTTATAAAGAATTTTAATATATTTATCTATGTACACAAATTATGACTTTTCCTCTCAATTTATTTTCAAAGTTCTTTATTAGAATCGAAGCTGGCATACGTGAACGCTTATAAAATTAAATCCACCAGATGGCAGGACATTTGTGTGAATGACCAACATTTGCATTTAATTCCAAACCATATTTTAAGAAATAAATGTTCAATCACTTCATTTTGTTAGGTTCCGATGGGTCAGTATAGTGTACATCAGATTAGTTTATAGTTTACTAAATAGTATGTATGTAATTTATTTCATTAGGTTATGCAAGGACAGGTTTGTATACATTAATTTTTGTAAACACGTTTGGAAATTTATTATGAACGTTGGTCATTTTGATTTCCCATATATGTCGCGACATTTGGCGACAATTCCATAAACATAAGCGCTGTGCCGTATTCGCTCCATGTTAAACCAGTATCACGCCGAGCGTAACGCGAGATTGCGTCACGTCGGGCGCGACACGCTGTATAATAACACCAGCTCTTACGATGCAGTTTAGTTCAAGTATGCGCATTAGGACTTTTGTGAAATAAAATATTTCGTGTACAATGAATGGATGAACTTATACTTAAAACCATTGAAAAAGGCCTTCATTTCACTGAGCTTCAAGAAAAGGTCACCCCCAAATATATTTATATATCAATATTTAATGTTTTCAGACACTTTTGAAATCCAGAATGGGTTGAAGCAAGGAGATGCACTATCTCCTCTACTATTTAATTTTGTACTAGAGCATGCCATTAAATCTTTAGAGAATGAGGAAGGCTTACAACTCAATGGTATTAATAAGCTGTTAGTTTATGCTGATGATGTAGCACTACTGGCCGATAGCGAGGAGATACTAAAGGCCAACACACACACACTATTGAGTAACACTAAGAAATTAGGACTGGAAGTAAATATCAGTAAAACTAAATATATGGTCACACGTAGAAATTCAGTATATAATGGAAATGGACAGCTAAGGACAAATGAGGGAAATTTTGAGGAAGTGGCTGAATTCAAATGCCTAGGAACAATAATCACAAATAGGAATGAGATGCACAAAGAAATTAAACATAGGCTCAATTCTGGAAATGCATGCTATTATGCATTGCAGAGACTTTTGATGTCCCAACTCCTTTCAAAAAACGTTAAGCTGAAAATATATAAAACTATTATTCTACCAGTTATATTATATGGGTGCGAAACATGGACTCTTACTTTAAGGGAGGAAAGGAGATTACGAGTATTTGAGAATAAAGATCTTAGGAAAATGTTTGGACCAAAGAGAGATGAACAGACAGGTGAATGGAGAAGACTACATAACAATGAACTACATGGTCTTTATAGGAAGCCAGATATAATAAGAACAGTTAGATCTCGTAGACTGCGATGGGCAGGACATGTTGCGCGTATGGGGAATGAAATACTTGCATGGAATCTTCTTGTAGGAAAGCCAGAAGGAAAACGCCCTGTTGGTAGACCAAGAATGAGGTAGGAGAACAACATTAACTATGATTTGAGGGAAGTAGATTATACAGGGAATGATTGGAAAGCATTGGCTGAGGATAGGGATGTATGGAGAGCTTATGTCCGCGCGGCCATGAACCTACGGGTTCGATAGTGCCAGTGAGTAAGTATCAATATTTAATATTAATTTGGGGGTGACCATTTCTTGAAGCTTAGTGAAATGAAGGTCTTTATCAATGGTTTGAAGTAAACGTTCGCCCATTCATTGCTCAGAAAATATTTTATTTCAACAAACAGTCCAAGAAGTTAAACCCTGTAGGGTTATAACTTTTTGGACTTTTGTGAAATAAAATATTTCGTGTGCAATGAATGAGTGTAAAATATTTCCTGTGCAATTAATGGGTGAACTTTTACTTAAAACCATTGAAAAAGGTCGTAGTTTCACTGAACTTCAAGAAAAGGTCACTCCCAAAGCAGTATTAAATATTGATATATAAATATGGACTAGTAATTAATATATTTATTATAACTTATATAAATAAGTGAATATATATATATATATATATATATATATATATTAATTAATTAATTATTTAATAACATTATATTTGGGGGTGGCCTTTTCTTGAAGCTCAGTGAAATGAAGGCCTTTTTGAATGGTTTTAAGTGAAAGCTCATCCATCTATTGCACAGGAAATATTTTATTTCACAAAAGTCCAAAAAGTTATAACCCTTATGCATTTCGATATGTATCTGCTAAGGCCAGCGATAAACGCCCTGAACGAAGCTGCTGTCTAAATCCATAGATTTCTTGTTGAGTACCAGCTAGCTGTATCTGGCATACATCATAACTTGAAAAAATGTACAAGTTAATCGATAACCATAGGTCGAATGAAGTTTTGACATATCTATTATTGGGACATTCCTTTGATGAAGAAATGCCATTGAGAGATACGTGATTGGATATTTATGGAAACGCTAGTATCTCAACAATACAATCTTTCGAAATAACATTTTAAGTCATAATATTTAATTTATGCTAGTTACATTTTTACAAACACAAAGAAACAATATACAATAAAATTATGTGGTAAGTTATACTGGCTATTTAACTGATACCCCAAATGGGAGTCAATAACCAATCACGTTTCAATGAATTTTGTTTTACAACCAATGATAGTCGTGTTTTACCTCGATCTTTATCGAATTCTCATTATCGCTTCCTTCTTCTGTGACAAAGGAAACTCTTTCTTTTTAACATTCTGAACAGGTCAGAGCACTATTTTGCAACAAATACATTGACTATAGCAAATAATGAACGGATTCCTTCGAACTACACATTTGATTGTTGTGTCTCACTAATCGTGTTTTTAAATAATGATTGTACTGAGTTATTTACTAAAAAATAAATTAATAACCTGGAATGTTGGTTATTATATAGAGTTTGATCTTTTTAATTTTTTCTCCACAAAGGTGCATTCTTACAATATTGCGATCCTATTTGGCAATAAATAATATGATCAAGTTGCAGTGAATGATCAACTATACAACCACACATTTCTGATTTGTTTTCAAACATCGCTGTTTACATTAAATATATAAATATTTTAAAATACCGTAACTATATTTAAAAATGACTTTCGAGTTAACAGCTTAATTTTATTCGTTAAATAGTCCTAACAATTTTAATGCCACTCTTGATTTCCAAATCCTCTAGATAAATTCACTCGCCACTTCGGGACTCGTGAATTTATCGATGATTTGGAAATCACTCGTGACACTACTTATGATAAAGTGATTTGCCATGTTACCGAAAATGGAGTGTCTGTAACATTGGCCTACACAAGATATTTTTGTGCAGATTTTCAACGAGAAAAATATCATACAAGTAAGCACCTGTATACAATCTACTAGATATCAGCTTTTGAGAGCCTTGTCTGCTTCACATTTTAAGTGTGTATCGCTTGTATACAACTGAATTATGCGTGAGTAAGAATTTTAAAATGTTCATTTTAATTTGCCATACTTTAGAAACAAATTTCCAATAATAAACGCTTTTACTATTTGTAAACTAAACAATTTGAAATAGAAAATATTAACTGTAAGACATATTTTCGTCGTACTAACTCAATGACACTATCGAACCCTTGGTTTACGGTCGCATGGACATAAGCTTTCCATTTATCCCTACCATGAGCTAATGTTTTTCAATTGACATGGATTCCCATTACTAGTCTCCGTCCTGAGAACCGAATGGAGGACTGTTAACTCCGGAAACTTATACCCCAATGGAACAAACCTATGTCCGCGTTTCTTGACGCTTGTATTTTTACGGTGAAATATCGTCACTCTTTCGACAAAGTACTTTTTTCGTCTGACTTATCGGCTTCGACTGTTCGGTATGGGTAACCCTTTTGGCAGCAAAGCTACCGCCGGCGTGGGCATTTTCGTCATACAGCTGGGGTAATTGCTGTGTCCACCGCACACCACTGCGAAAATAATCCTTCCACCTATGACTTTATAATGATCCTATATCCAAGAGTTACCCAATAAAGAAAAATAAAACAATTCATCTGTCATCTATATTAGCTAGATTATCATCCCATTACACAGTCCACCGCTGTGGTCTCGAGGTAGCGTGCTGCCTTGTCACGCAGCGGGCCCGGGTTCGATCCCCGGTCGGGACAGTTTTTCTGGGTGAGGTTTTTATCGGGGTTTTTCCTCACCTGTAAGACAACTGTCAGGAAAACTTTAAGGCCCAAACGGTCCCCGAAATCATATGGCCATTATCATTATCACCGTCATCATCCTTCACCGGTGTGGAAAGCAGCGGGAAGCTACCACACCTACAATTCCCTAGTAAAGCTGCAAAGCATAGCATGAAAATTCTATGATTGCAGTGAAAGACCTGCCCTCGGGCAGAATTACTATGGATGGATGGATGGACAATCTCTTCGACTAACTCTGGAACAATTAGCATAAGAAATGAAAATGGTTGATTTCTTCATTATGGATTTTTCTCATTTCTCTTGCCGAATATTCGCCTTAAGATATTATTTACGATTAGAGAACTTCCCTGTAATTTGGACCAGTGTGTTATTTGGACCAATATATTCTTGATTTGGAGGATCGTTTGCAAAACGTTATCATATACTATTTTTGCAACTCCCCATGTAGTAGAAAACTGACCATAAATACCACAAAGAAGGGGTGGTGTAAACAGGTCATAGAGATCTTAATCGTATTATCCTAAAATTTCTTAAATATTTTTACTTCAGTTTGAGAGGAGGTTGTGTGAAGACGTGTATGAATATACCTGTGTTTTGCATACAGTATGAATAGCAAGCTTTTAAGGTAAGTTCTGTTAAATTTACATCTAAGGGTTTCATCAGTTTTTACGAAAATACTTTTTAAAAATATATCGGACACTTCCTATAATTTGGACCATTTTATATTATATAATATACGGCTTCGAGGCACGGTGAGGTCAGAATTTTTAAACTGATCCAAAACTTCAAGCGACACCTTTGGCCTTGGAGTCTACTCAACCTCTAATTGGAACGAGTGTCAGACGCATGTTCCTGGGGTAAAGGCGGTCGTCACGCAGGGTTGTCTAGAAAAAAGTGGAAGCCTTAACTTCCTACTACCCCAACGGCGTCTTATGGCCTGTAGAGTGGTCATATATGTTTTAAATATATGGTGTCATGCCCCAGCCAATCGGTTTAAAGAATCATGCCGCGGAGCAAGTTGAGAGACTTGCGTCTGTTCGAGTCCCCATGGTGAAATTATTGTCCATTGCGTAATTAAATAAATTATCAACAGTAATCTAACAAGAGATTGTGATTTTGTCTAATGAAAAACTCAACTTCTGTTGATAGCTCAGAGTCGTGAGGATGTGAAATACATGATGAGAAAACTTCTAAATGCTTTTGAAATAGGAGGATTAAGAGTAAACATGGAAAAAACTGACTATCTTGTAGTAGGAGGAAGTGGACGAGATATATCCCTATCCCAAGGAATTATTAGAGCTGTTAAAAAATTTAAATATTTGGGATCACTTATTGATGAATCAGGGAGTTGTAAAGCTGAAGTAGATAGCAGGTTAGTACCTGGTTAGTACAAGCACGAAGAGCCATAAAAATGTTGAATGGAGTACTGTGGAGTAGGACCATGTCAAACCACACGAAGAAGAGGATTTTGAAGTCTGTTGTGGAAAGCATAATGACTTATGGTGCTGAGGGATGGACTTTGGTAGAGGGACAAAAAACTAAGATCTTGGCAGTGGAGATGGATGGAAGAAGATGCAGTGCCAGGGTGTCTAGGTTGGAAAGAAGAAGAAATGAAGAAGTGAGGCAGATGATGGATATGGAGGAGACAGTGGTGGAAAGGATCAAAAGACGAGCTCTTCAGTGGTATGGCCATGTCAGGAGAATGATAGGTGGCCCAAAACTCTTTTGGAATGGTCACCTTCTGGTAGAAGGAAACGGGGCAGGCCAAGAACAACTTGGAGAGGAGAGATCCATAGATTGATGAACGACCGAGGTCTGGAGGAGGAGGAATGGCGTTATCGGCAAGAATGGCGAATGGGAATACAGGGTAACCGCTGAAAAGTGGAGAGACCCTCAAAAGTAAAAGTAAGAAAAACTCAACTTCGCGTTGGATTTGGAAAGACTATTTAGCGAATAATACATCAGAAGCTAAACATAATTATAATGTTTAATATTTACCAACTGCGAGGTTATGTATTTTGATCTTACTTCCGGGAGATTTGTAAGCCAGTTGTATAGTTATAAATAGCATATATTTACTGTTAAATCTCTTTGGGCTTGGAAAAAATCAATAACAGTTGATTGTATGAGAAATAACTTTTAACAATAATGCAGATCCATTATACACTATTTGATATTTTTTTAGAGCAACAGAACTGATAGTCAATACTAGGTTTTTTTTGTAATTTTTGAAGTTGTTTTCTTTTGGCATTCCTTACTGTACCATACTGATCGTACATTGTTGAATCGATATCCTTGTCAAAGAAATTAATCTGCGGATATATCTCTCATTACGAATTTTAAATGTGAGCTTGTGTATTCCGATCTTTCTTCCGGGCGGTTTCTAAGCCGGCTATATAGTTATAAATAACATATATTTACTGACTGTTAAATCTCTTTGTGCTTGGGAAAAATCAATAACAAATGATTGTATGAGAAACAACTATTAACAGTAATGCAAATTCATTATACAACATATAATACATTTTTAGAGCAACAGAACAAACTTTTTTTTGTAATTTTTGAAGTTGTTTTCTTTTGGCATTTCTTGGTGTTCCATATCGATCTACATTGTTCAATCGATATCCTTGTCAAAGAGGTTAATTTGCGGAGATATCTCATTACGAACAGGAAGAGGCACGATTATCGGCTATGAGTTAAATAGTAATTTTCAATCGATATCCTTGTCAAAGAGGTTAATTTGCGGAGATATCTCATTACGAACAGGAAGAGGCACGATTATCGGCTATGAGTTAAATAGTAATTTAAATAAACAAAATTTAAGTAGTTAATTGTGAATTAGTTACCTGGTCTAATTTACACGATCTTCTGGTCCATATTACACTACCCCGGTCGAAATTTCACGGCTACGAAATCGTGTTTAAATTTTATTTCTGGGTCATTAATCTTCAATTTAGTGATATTTTCTTATACCTGGGATTTCCTTATCTCATGCTGCTACCAAATATGAAATAAGTTCTTTTTATGACTAAGGACAGTGAGTTATCACAGTGTAAATTAAGGTTGTACAAAATATACGAACTTCCTTTAATTTTAGTGTTTTCTTTTCCTTAATGTAAAAGGCAATGTTTCTTATGATCGAGTACCATAGGTAAGATTATCGTTTTACAAATTTTAATATTTAGATCAGATACGCCCTAACTACGGCCAGCGGGCTGTCACATCTCATCCTGCCCCTGTACAGCATTCTAATAAAATAAAATTTCCTAAGTACAGGCCTTTAATATTATTTGTATCTGTAAGCATGGGATAGGACAGGCTGTGAACTTGCAAATTATGTTGACATATTATAACGACATAATAATTATTTTGTAATTATGAGGCCGCGGTGGACTACTGGTTATGCTCCTTGCCTCTGGTCCCGAGGGTCGCGGGTTCAAATCCGGCCAGGGTCGATGGATGTTTTTAGGATGGAAAAATCCAAGGAGCAAGTCCTCCGGGAGGGAGTTTAATCCGAGGATCCCGAGTCTGAAGATTTTCAGGCTCGTAAACGAGCCTTAAGCCTGAATGAAAAGGTCTCTTAGGAAAATTTACCGAATTTTCCGGTCCTAATACTACCTTGGTTTCCTAGATGTCAGTATGAGGCGGAACGCTGACCACGGACCACTCAAATGACATCTATACGAAAACAAGTGTAGCTAAATTAGTATGCTTCAAATTCTTCCATGTAGGGGTGAGAGCGCCTAAATCTCTGTTAAGGGAAACATGGGCTTACAAGATACAAGAAGATCAAATCCTACAATTCTCTGGTCTGGAGTGTTTAATTTTGTAATTAGCAAATCAAGACATGCTTATAATAGTACCTGATAATAATAATAATAATAATAATAATAATAATAATAATAATAAGCATCTATAACAGCTATAGTAGAACCTGTGTCTCGCGCCTCCTTGTTGCTTCTTACAATTGGTGATACAAAAAGTTTGGGCATCACTGATTTAGATTGTTAGAGAGTAGCCGGCCGAGAAAGCAGAATGCACTGAACTGAAAAATGTAACGAATTTCCTGATTTAAGTCGATATTTAATTTCCCCCTTTGTACGATTAAGTAGACCTAGATCACATTTTTAGTAATAAACAGATTTCAGAAAATGAATTGGAATATAATGGCACTGTACATCAACTATATGTAGACTTTAAAAAGACATTGATTAAATTAAGAAGAGAAGTTGTATATCATTCTCCTGGAATTCAGAATTCCTAAGCTTACTAAAGTAATTTGTTTACATACAATAGTAATATCCTATAATGGATATTTCCTGGTATTCGAAGAGAAAACAAAGTTATGGCCAGGTTTACAAATAACTGCATAAATGAAGAGTAAAACATATAAATATTGGAGAGCTGTGTTACTAAAACATGCAATTTCTAATTATTTAAATGGCGTATCATCTAGTAATTCAATTAAACTCTACGCCAACATTTCTCGTGCACAGCTGTAATATAAGTAGAATAAGCTAGGTCAGCCAACTATTTACAAGGTCATTATATTTAATTCAAAATCAAGTCTCATTTCACCAGGTCAAGTTTAGTTTGGAAATGTCGCAATGCTCAAATTGCGGGAATCAATGATATGGGCTTGCGCACAACTAATTAAATTGTGGTGATACAACAATATTTCTGCAACTAAAAAATAGTTCACTCTGGTAAGCGATATACATTATTTACAATAACCTTAAAATTATAGTGTTCTACCCTAGGGCATGTCCTTCACTGCAATCATAGCATGTTCATGCTATGCTTTGCAGTTTTACTAGGGAATTATAGGTGTGGCAGCTTCCCGTTGCTTTCCACACCGTGGGATGATGATAGCCGGGATGATGTTCGGGGACCGTTTGGGCCTCAAAGTTTCCTGAAATTTGTCTTACAGGTGAGGAAAAATCCCGAAAAAACTCACCCAGGAAGCTTGTCCCGACCGGGAATAGAACCCGGCCCCTTTGCGTGACAAGGCAGCCTCGAGACCACAATGGTGAACATGTAATATGCTGTTGTTTTCAAATGCTGGGCCTTGGCAACGAAGCCATTAGCGTTCTTGCTCTCCAATATTTCTCTATGGTGGATCCAACAGGTAATAAATACTTCACAGGTTTATAAAATGTCAAAAATCAGGTTCTGTAAGCAGTCTAAATTTTGCTACTGTAGTTTTACGTGGAATTTCTGGAATAATGTCTGGCTTCTTTACTAAAATATTCCATTTTTTGTCTTTGACTTTATTACATGGACATGAAATATATATATATATATCATAATTCTGCCCGAAGGCAGGTCCTTCACTGCAATCATAGCATTTTCATGCTATGCTTGCAGCTTTACTAGGGAATTGTATAGGTGTGGTAGCTTCCCGTTGCTTTCCACACCGGTGAAGGATGATGATGATAATGGTAAGGATGATAATGATAAGGATGATGGCCATGTGATTTCGGGGACCGTTTGAGCCTTAAAGTTTTCCTGACATTTGTCTTACAGGTGAAAAACTGCCCCGACCGGGGATCGAACCCGGGCCCGCTGCGTGACAATGCAGCACGCTACCTCGAGACCACAGCGGTGGTCATATATATATCTATAAAATCACTTATTTTATATGATTCTAATATGTAAGCATATATCTAATACTGGAGCCAAGTCACTATCCATTTCCATGAAAACACTACTATTTTTTTTTTTTCTTTTCGTTGCATACACTGTTAGCTTAGTCCAACATGTTAGCACGGAAGAACGGGTTGCCATTGTTTGTGCACGGGTATGCGTATTGTCATTATGTCATATGAAGATGTCAGAGCTGAATGTATAGTCCACAGACGAAGAGAATGAAAGCACGGGACGAAGGGGGGCACGGGGAATTGCAAACGATACAATGGCATTCTACCTGAGAATAAAGGAACACTCATGACGTATGAAATACCTACTGCTTTCATTCACCTCGTCTGTGGACAATACCCATAAATTCTGTAAACCAGCCCCAACAAAGGCACGCATTCGTCTGCTTGTAATCAAATTTAAGCGTACCGGCAGTGTGTGTGATGAGGCATGTCATGGACGACCACCCCTGTCAGCAGGAAGCAGTCCAGCAGGTTCAAATTGATAGTCCGATCGCATCAACTCGACGCCTCAATACGGAGTTGAATGCCTCTCGCAACACAGTGTGGAAAATTCTATATCTCCCTTATAACGTATGCTTGATTTACGGAATCGTATCACAGAAGCTGCAGGTTTCTTTTTACGGTTTAAGGGCCAGTTTCACCAACAGAGGTAACTGTATTACGCCAGTTTTCCCCATATATAATACATAGCTTAAACTGGCTTAATACAGTTACCTCTGTTGGTGAAACCGACCCTTAATGTTAAGGTCTGCATTTCGTTTCATAGCTGAAAGATGGAGTAAGTGTTTTCACCTAGATGGCGGTCATGTAGAAAGACAGTAGAATATATGTAAAACTTCATAATAACATTGGTGTTTCAATCATTGCCTTCCTTCGTTTAAATGGATAGTGACTTTAGATACACCCTATATTATTAAATGGGAATGGAAAAACTTAACAAATTAGACAATTTTTGAGAACTTAGCGGAAATCAAATACCTGGAACAACAAATATTACCAACAGGAATGGGGGTATTCTTGTAAGCCCATATTTCCCTTAATGGAGATTTAGGCGCTCTCCCCCTACAGGGAAGAATTTGAACCATACTTATTTAGTTACACTTGTTTTCGTATAGATGTCATTTGAGTGGTCCGTGGTCAGAGCGTTCCGCCTCATACTGACATCTAGGAAACCAAGGTAGTACTAGGATGGGAAAATTCGGTAAATTTTATTTAGAGGCCTTTTCATTCAGGCTTAAGGATCTTTTACGAGCCTGAAAATCTTCAGACTCGGGACCCACGGCTTAAAGTTCCTCGCGGAGGACTTGTTCCTTAGATTTTTCCATCTTAAAAAAATCCATCGACCCCGGCCGGGTTTGAACCCGCGACCCTCGGGACCAGAGGCAAGGAGCATAGCAACTCCACCGCGCACAGGAAAAAATTAACATAGGACCAATTCTGGAAACATATATGCTATTTATACACGACAGGGACTCATGACATCCCAACTACTCTCAAAAATGTTAAACTAAAAATGATACAAAACGGCGATTCTTCCAGTTGCTATGTGGGAATGTTTTTTTTTCTTTTCTATACCGGTACCCATTGTTTGCTCCACAAGGACCGTTTCTTCTTTTCCGTTTTTCTTTTGCAGACAAGGACAAAAGCAGCCATATCGCGATTCTTCGTCTGTACCGGATATCCTCTGAACATGAACCGATGTTTGTGCAAGCATGCTTGTATTTTGGAGGCGACAGATATTTGTGCCTTGTGAATGCCAACCTTTAGGGTGCTCCTTGGGTTCAAACCCCAATGCCGAACAATCTGATCGAGGATTCTTTCCACTGGTTTCAGATAAATGTGGGTTGAAATTTCATTACCATGAACCGTTTTATCTTATCCGTCATTTCACATAACGACCGTTGGCAATGAAAACATCGTAACTCCATCAGTCATTGAAAACCACATAACTCCAGTAGCCAGCACAGAAATATGTGACGCATAACCTGTAGAGAAGAGGGACTTCAAATTTATTAATAACTTGTATTCTGTAGTAACATATGTGGGAACTATTGCTATATCAGGTTTCATAATTATTTAAAACAGTTATTTGTTTTTCCTGTAAAATTTACCAAAATGGAGTTACGAGGTTTTCATTGTCCACCATCGATAAGCCTCCATCCATAGTAATTGTGCCCGAAGTTCATAGCATTTTCATGCTATGCTTTGCAGCTTTACTAGGGAAGTGTAGGTGTGGTAGCTTCCCGTTGCTTTCCACACCGATGAAGCACGATGATGATGACGGCCATACGATTTCGGGGACCGTTTGGGCCTTAAAAGTTTTCCTGACATTTGTCTTACAGGTGAGGAAAAACCCCGATAAAAACCTCACCCAGAAAAACTGCCCCGACCGGGGATCGAACCCGGGCCCGCTGCGTGACAAGACAGCACGCTACCTCGAGACCACAGTAGTGGACATGGTATGTATAAGAAGCCAGATATAATAACAGTTAAGTCTCGTAGACTGCGATGGGCAGGACATGTGGCGCGAATGGGAAATCAAACAGGTGCATGGAAGCTTCTTGTAAGAAAACCAGAGGAGAAACGCCGAGTTGGTAGATCAAGAATGATTTGAGGGAAGTAGATTATACAGGGGATGATTGGAAAACATTAGCTCAGGATAGGGATGTATGTAGAGCTTATGTTCGCGCCGCCATGAACTTACGGGCTCAATAGAGCCAGTGAGTTAGTTAGTTAGGGGTATCGATTACCATTTGGCATAATATTTGTTGTTTTACAGTTAAACCAATCAGAAATTAACAGTTAAAGATTGCAATTTACATTTTGTAATTTTTTAATGTCTCTTAATGTCTCTACTACATACAGATGGGAGCGGTAATCATCCTTTGTTGTCTTTACCGTTATTACATTCCCTCATGCAACTCTGTACCTTAAACAATCGAACAGTTCTATTTAAGAAATGTTTATTGTCCTGCTTACAATCACCATACCCCACCAATACAAAAAATGTTATTTGGTGGAGTTGAACATAACCAGGTATTTACTAACGCAACTTAAGACTTTGTAATGCAATTTATTCCATTACTAAGTGACATTTGTAACATTTATCCCCGGAAAATTACCATCGTGAAAGAATGTTAATATAATTTGAAATTTACGTGTGGAAATAAGTTTTTACGTTGTAACCGTCGGCCATTTTGAATTTCCATAGAAGATGTCATTTTTTTACGTATTTAAACACATTTGAAATGTAACGAACCTAAAAGCTAACCTATCCTAATTCAGTTACTCTAACCTAGGTGAATCCCATAAAACGCCCCCCCTTTTTTTGTTCTTGTTTTACGCGGTTAAATATGTATATTTGTTTGTGTTTTACGCGGTTAAATTCGGACATAAATCAGTTATTATCACCGAGATGCTGTGTTATCGACAGAGCCGTGGGTTTATAGCTGGTTATTAGTGTGGTTATCGCTGGTTATTAGTGTGGTTTTCGCTGGTTTTTAGTGTGGTTTTCGCTGGTTATTAATGTGGTTATCGCTGGTTCGTATAATAACTGTTGTAATCAGAGTGGCCACGACAGGAAATAGCCCCACTTTTTTTTCCATATTTACGAGTAAAACGAGTTAAAGATAATTAAATTCCGGGGCTAAATATTTTAAATATATTATCTTATAATTATGTATTGCATTTAAGTAGTGTTTAAGTGCGTAATTAAATATCGTGCTAGATTCCACGGCGCCTCTTATTTGATGTCGGCCCCGGAGGAATAGTGGCTACCATTCTCGTCTTCCTCCGCTACCAAATTTAGCGTCTATAAACCAGGCCGATGTCAAAGGACTTTCGCTTTCTATATCTTAATTTAACATCTGTTTGTAGCTAAATTTCCATCTGTTACGCCCCTCTGGCCTTATAGGGACCGACCTGTCGGAAGAGGATTTTAACTCTTGATCACACAATACTTTTTTGAACACGCAACAACTTGGAAGCACCCTCCCCTGGATGAGTGATCAGCTCAATCCCAGGGCCACCCCCGAGACAACACAAACATTTAAGATAAGATTCACCGTTCACTCACATTCATACTAAATAGCCAAATATGATATGGATGACTGTTTGGAGACTATTTGGGATTTAAAGATTCTTGACATTTGTTTTGCAGGCGAGGAAAGAACCTACCTGATCGGGGATCGAATTCAGATCCGCTGCGTCTAAGACAACGACGTTACCATTACATTAAAGCGGTGGACCAATGGACTTTTTCAAGGCGTAAAATTCCTGGGTATGGTTTCCTTCGAAAGGGAAGTGAAAGTCTTGAGTCCCTCCCTTGTTGTAAATTTACGGAACGTAAAAATCTCAATCCTGAAATAAACCTCTGGACAAAGTTATCGGTCCTTTCACGCTCAGTATGGAATACAAAGGTAATGGCCTGAGTTATTATTAAATGTCTTTAAATATAGTACTATTACTACTGATGTCTAATTATTCACTACTATAATGACTATTTAACTCATAGACCGATAATCGTACATCTTCCTGTTGACTATTTAACCCGTGCCCCAAATGGGAGTCAATGACCAATCACGTTTCAATGATTTCTGTTTTTACAATCAATCAGAATCGTGTTTTACGAAATATTTATCAGTGTTAAATTTACCATATTAAAGAAAGCTCCTCCTTTTTAATATTCTGAACAGGTCTGACCATTATTTTGCAGTGACTGAGGCTGTGAGAAATACGGCTATCAGAGTGTAAAATATATAGTGCATAGATGTCAACACATAGCGCTTGCAGGAGTTAATATAAAAAACATTTGTAGCAATTTATTATACCACCAAAAAAGAAACCACTGTTTGCACTTTCTTAAATGTATTTTTTCCTAGGTAATAATCCAGAAAAATATAATTGTCATATATACATCATACGACATCAGAAATGAATTAATATACAGTTTGATGTGTTTCATTTTTTCTCCACTAGAGAGCAGTCTTACAATATTGCGTTCATTTGGCAATAAATAGTATGATCTGGTTGCAATGATAAACTAAAGAAGCAGATGAAGCGTACCTATCGTTTCTCATTTGTTTTCAAACATCGCCGTTTATATTAAATATATAAATATTTTAAAATAACTATAGTTAAATAATGATTTGTGAGTAAACAGCATAATTTTATCCGTTAAATAGTCCTAACAAATGCCACTCTTGATTTCCAAATTCTCATAAGTAATGCCACGAGTGATTTCCAAATTATCGATAAATCCACGACTCACGAAGTGAAGAGTACATTTATCTAGAGAATTTGGAAATCAAGAGTGGCATTTGTTAGGATTATTTAACGAATAAAATTAAACTGTTTACTCACAAATCATTATTTAGCTATAGTTATTTTAAAATATTTATATATTTAATGTAAACGGCGATGTTTGAAAACAAATGAGAAGCGATAGGTACGCTTCATCTGCTTCTTTTGTTTATCACTGCAACCAGATCATACTATTTATTGCCAATAGGAACGCAATATTGTAAGAATGCTCTCTAGTGGAGAAAAAATGAAACACATCAAACTGTATATTAATTCATTTCTGATGTCGTATGATGTAAATATGACAATTATATTTTTCTGGATTGTTACCTGGGGAAAAAATACATTTAAGAAAGTGCAAACAGTGGTTTCTTTTTTTGGTGGTATAATCAATTGCTACAAATGTTTTTATATTAACTCCCGCATGAGGCATGTGTTGGCATTCATGCACTATATATACAATCTGGTAGCCGTATTTCTCGCAGGCTCAGTCACTGCAAAATAATAGTCAGAATTGTTCAGAATATTAAAAAGGAGGAGCTTTCTTTAATGTGGTAAATTTAACACTGATAAATATTTCGTGAAACACGACTCTGATTGGTTGTAAAACAGAAATCATTGAAACGTGATGGGTCATTGACTCCCGTTTTGGGCATGAGTTAAATAGTCTAGATAAATTGGAAATCACTCGTGGCATTACTTATGATAATTTATTTACTTATTTACTGATCTAATATCTACTTTAGTAAATAAATAATTGTTTTGAATCGGTACCGGTGGAGTAGTGTTTACCGATGTTCGGAGGTTCAACCCGGGCGCATTAGATATATTATTTTAGGTCGTGAAAATCCTGTATTTGGCTTCCTTCGAAAAATAAATAAAGCGTGGTACCGTGTCATGAGTTTTTAACATAAAACCTGAAATAAGAGGGCTCTGAGCAAAATTTGTCGGTCGTTTTACGCTCAGTATAGAATTGCGACTCTAATGAACTAAATATTTAAAAGTGTCGTTTAATAAAAGAAGCCTACTGCTTACCTACTAGGCCTACTTGCTTTAATTAATTAATTAATTAATTAATTAATGCACTGTTTTTACTGACTATTTACTTTCTTATTGGTACATGCCTTACTCTTTAATGTTTTTTATAGCATGATCGGCAAGTCCATACTTCCATTCCGGCGATCTGGGTTCGATTCCCAGTGAGATAAGGGATTTTAAATTTAAATTTATAACTTTTCTAACTTGAGTCTAAATGTGTGTCTTACGCTTGTATATGTATGGAAAACGGTAAACAAGTAAAACAAAAAAAGAGGAAAACATTAAAACGAAGGAAAAAAAGGGGGAACGTTTTAATCTCCCCAAAAGTTGCCAACTTTATGTATTTATTCATTAATTTTTGTTTACTATTTTGTGGTTATTTGCGTTCTTTTTATGTATTTACTTACTGATTTGATGAATGTTTTATTTATTTACTGCTATTTTAATGACCATTTACTGTTTAATGACTATTTATTTATAATTTTTACTTACTACTTATGATAATTTACCTAATTTAAAAGTAGGTCTAAATAATGTAATATAGTTTTCTATATGTAAATAGACCGGTCTTATTAAGGTAGTTTGACTTTTCTCTAATATGCTATCGTTTGTCTTCTATGTATTAAGGGTTATACGACTAATCGCACAATTAATGGTTATTTTTACTGTTATTTAACTCGGAACAATAATGAACTAACCTAGATAAAGATAAATGTAGCGCCATTAAAATAATTTCGATACTACGTAATGAAAGTATTTAATATAACCTTCTCTCTAAAAATTAATGAAATATTTTTCTTTTAATACTTTTTAAACTAAGTCAACATTGACGGCAAATGAATTACATTAATTTGATGATTGTGTGATGGGAAACTGATGTTGCTATACATTTTATTAATGTACTGTATATAAACGCAAATGTATTTAATATCCATTCAAGATATAATAAATAATTTAATGCTGCAAAACGACACCCCTTGTAAAAAAAAAAGTATTCTTTTATAATTATATGTGTGTCGAAGCTCTCACTGCACGTAGAACTTGCATAATCCTGTATTTTGTAATTAAAAATGCCCTGATGAAATGTTTCTGTTAATTTAGTCTAACTTCATCTGGGATTAACAAGGTGGTTGAATTTACTTCAGGATACGGGTAACATGCGGTGTATCCCGAATTTCATTTGTCGGCCACGCTAACCAGAAATTCTGACTATTGCGTGTTATTACTGCGTAGTAACGTAGACAATGTTTTGACATAACACAAGAGTAAATGTAGGTCTACATTTGAAGCTAGTGGTTAACATACAACAATGGCAAAGTTACATAACTTCTCACTTAATAACTTGTATGTTCATCGCCCACTGTGCTCTGTAGTCATATACTAACACCTCTGCTAATGTACTTATATATTTCAGCCAAACCAGTATTTTCATAATATAATACATCATGCGACTGAAGTTTCTCAGAACTTATGTACGGAAAATAAAATGATGCCACACTTCATTATTTTTTTCTTTCTTTTTGTTTCAGGTGAGTCCCGTCTTGCACGAATTTTGAAGGAAATACAAGCATAAATATGATGGTAAATTATTATTCTCAACTTTTTAAAGACATAACTTACTTAAGCTGTATTGATTATAAATCTAATACTGTGTTAATTATATGAATCCTCCTTTTTACTGCTTTCATGACAAATAATAAGAAAAATCAAAATAAATGCTGATAGAGAATTGGATCTCCTCCAAGCACTGAAATTTTATCTTTCGGATTTGCTAGATTGGCTTTACTCATCCTTTAACTCATGCAGTTTTAGATATAGTGAAAATGCTTTTTTAATATCTGTGAATATTGTAATTCAACATTTAATAAATTCGATGTAAATAGAATATTCATAATTTGTAATATGTATATTTGAAAAAAAAATGTATAGGTGCTTAATAAATTAATAAAATTGGGATTTTATAAATTCTGTTTATCAAATTAGGTTATTTTAGGCCTTAAAATGCAAATTAGACCTTTTAGGTCCTTTAGATTATATTAATGAGTCATTGAAACCTGAAACAAAATTGATATATTGAGAGCATTCAGATATGAACGCAAGAATTCGTGAGATATACACGGTGTAATGCGGTAGCATTGCTGCCGATAGGGTTACCCATGCCGGACTGGTCGAAGGTGATAAGCCAGACGAAACAAAGTACCTTGGTCGGAAGAGTGACCATCTTTTACCGTAAAAATACAACCGGCAAGAAATGGGTCCTGGGGTAAAATTTTCTGGAGGTCAAATAGTTCCCCATTCGGTTCTCAGGGCGGGGATTACTTCAGGGAACCCATGCCAAAGGCTAGGGACATGATCCTAGGAACATGGAATGTTAGGATTTTATACAATAGCGGGGTACTAGAGGTATTAACCCGTGAATTAGATAAATCGCCCTTGGATATGGTCACTTTACAGGAAGTTAGATGACCAGGAGAAGGTAGTCAGGAAGCTTTGCATTATACTACGGGGGTGCAGGAAGACCTGAATTTGGAACGAGTTTTTTAGTCCGAAGGAGGACCCTATCCGCTATCCGAGATATTCCGATTGATTGAGGGTCTTTCCACTTTTCAGCGGTTGCCCTTTTACCAGCCGGCTGCTGGCCCTTCACATCCACATGTGTCAATCACAGAGGTAGATGATCAACAGCCAGTGTAGGGGTGACATGTGGTTAGCATGTCGAGTCCCCCAGCCGTTATAGCTGGTTCCTCAACCTGGAGCCGCTACTTATTGTAGCTACCCAATTGCCTCACGATGCTGGGTGGGCACCGGTCCCATACTGGCCGAAATACCATGAGAAAATTTCTTCCCCCATAGAGACTCGAACCAGCGCAAGTCCCGTAGCTCTGCGCCAAGGCTTCCTACCATAACCGCTCGGCTATGGCGCGGGACGCTATCCGAGATATACAGGGTTTAATAAGACCTCACCGACAAAATGATAGGCCATGCAGAGGGGATCATTTTTTGTGAAGGAACATAATTATAGTCGCAAACACGTCGTTTATGAGTTATGCGCAGTAAGGGTCGGAATTGAATACAAACAATTGTACACATATCATTTTATTGAAAAATACATTTTTTTACAATAAGTATTCAAACAGTCGACATTTTGCCTCATTGCATGTTTGATATCGTCGCAGCAACGATCGGCCAGCACGGCCGATCATGGCAGGATTATTTTTTGATGTCAAAACACTTATTGTTTGAACGCTTATTATAAAAACATGTCTTTTTCAATAAAATTATACGTGTACAATTGTTTGTATTCAATTCCAACCCTTACGGGTAAACACCTTCATCTGCGCATAACTCGGCGTGTTTGAGACTATATGTTCCTTCACAAAAACTGATCCTCTCTGCATGGCCTATCATCCCTATCATTTTGTCGGTGAAGTCCTGTTACACCCTGTATATATAATACTTATAATATTGACGTTTTATTTGCATATTTTCTGAAATGGATAAATAGGTTACGCACCTGAATAAAGTGGAAGTATTACAGATATTATTCTCCTGAGAAAAGGATGTTTTTATAATTTTAATTTACTGACAAGTCATCTTGCCAGTTAAATTAAAATGTACACCTGGTCTTTTTCCTTCTTCCCATGAGAAGTTACGATAGGACGCTACGGGCTATAGTGATCCAGATGTTATTTTAACTAGAACCTAGTCTGGTTTTTATAAATTATATTACAATTTAAAGAATCCACACCACATTCGTTTATTTATTCTTGAAACTTTTGTGGAAAAATGTTACATGCCACAGGTATAAAAATTCCATTTCATCATCATCTTGAACAGTTACCGGCAACTGTTAAGGTATTCTTTGATCTGTTCCGTAAGTTTTCTTTGAGCCTATTTCTAACCTTAGATAAAATATCCCTTGGATACGTATCCATCCTGTCGCAAGGTAGGTTCAATGTTGAGGTCGCTACCTTCATGCTTCAAAACTTGCATGTTTTCTATCATGATATGCTTCTGAGACGATGTCCAGTTTTGAGTTGCTGAATATTCACCTTCGTCCTCTCCCGTTTGCTACAGTAGAACTGCATTACCAAGGACCAGGACGTGAAAGCAAGAATTAGAATTTACTAATTGAGATACTGTCGTTATTGCAGGCAACTTTTACCCAGAATTTGTGGGAAATATTAATCGGCATCTTATGGGCTCTATCCCTTAAGGTCATGTCTGTCTTTGATTCCATTTATGAGTTAATATGTGTAAATTATTATAATAATTGTTAAATGTACAGTAATAGTGGTGATAGTAATAACGGCAGTAAAAGGGCCTATTTAACAACGCTCTTTAACAACTCAGGACATCAGCGTCGCAATTCAAAGCTTGGAGTGAAATCGCCTACACATTTTACTCAGAGGTCTGTGATTTTAAACTTGGAGTTGTTTTACGTTACGAAGTAAAAACTAGAAATCTTTATGGAACCATCTCTAAAATTAGATCCTTAGAATAAAACCTTGTCGAAAGGGGCATACCGCATAATGCAAAGTTCGAAATTATTAAACAAGACGATGTTAAAGGTGTTTGGAAATATAGATATAATATATAAAAATGTTTGTTTGTTCGTTCGTTCGTATTTTATGCGCTGCCATATGTTCATTCGATTGTGATGGGTTTTTTTGCAAAATGTTCAGGAGATTCCCGGGATGAACATAGGCTACAAGAGAGTTGTGATACACATCTCCTACATCCTTAAAAATCATCCTTTATAATGAAAAACGTGAAAAAAAAATCAATTTTTATGACTTATAATGGCTTACGCCCCCTAAAACATAACAAATACACCAAATTAATGTAAACAGAATTGAATATCTAAAAAAAACTATAAAAAAACCCGCGACAGCATATGTTTATCTTTTATGGATAACTCACAATGGTCATTTTTGTCGTTCATTGATGCCAAGAAGATCGGGATAAATAGATTCCCGGGCAAACAGAGCAGCAGCCTCGGATAACTCGAAATAACGAATTTTGTTTTACAGCTCATTTATGCCAAATACATCGGGATACGTAGATTCCCGGGCAATGCCGGGTAATCAGCACGGGGTATCTAAAAATATTGATATAAATTTATAATTATTTTTCATTTTACTTATTCAACTAAACGTAAAAACACATTTTTTTAGGCATAGCAGCGCACGTTGGGTATTAGCTAGTTTCCTATAAAATGGGTATCCTGAGAATCCCTCATTGATTGAATTATTAATCAAATATACGGGACCAATCACTTTGTTTCCTGAAAAAAAAAACAGTTCTTCGACACCGGCCGAATTTGAACTCGCGTACTTCGGAAAGAAACGAGTATGGTAACCATTAGTTCACCGGAATTACTTACTAACAAACTACGAGAAAGTGATTCGGATACTCCATGCGTTGTGACTAGGTTGCAAATACTCCAAGGAAATTCAATTATTTTTAAGCTTTTTAAATTCCTAATGTCAAGAGAACTCTCCTGAAATGCAAAATCAACAATAAACATTTTGGTTAAAATATTTAACATTTGTCCATTTTATGAAATATAGGGTATTAGAGGACCTCCCTCACCTACAAACTTTTAGGAATGTTAGGTCATACAGAGAGAATATTTACTTTTTCGTTAAAGAACATTATACTCCATAACACATTTATAAATGTTCCTCATTGAATAAGGTGCTCGCTCATAAAGTTCGGACAGTGAATATAAACAATTACATATAAAATAAAATTTTATTAACAGACATGTTATAACAGTTTACAATGTGTGTTCAAACATTTTGCCATGTGCTTCATTAGATAATTCGCAGCAACTACCTTCCAACACTATCGAGCGTGGCAGGATTCTGCCTGATGTGGTGAAACACATTATTTTTTTAGAGGAATTAATCCCAATGGCTACAGCTTGGACACATACATATACCCAGTCCCAAGGTTGAGATTTAAAACAAAAAATCCCTTACCCCGCCGGGAATCGAACCTGGGTCGCTGGAATGGAAGGTAGGGACTCTACCGACTACACCAGGGACGGACACATTGCACCGTTCTGCATTTTAAAACTTATTTTTTTGTTTTTTAAATCTGATAGGTGTTTCTAAACTGATTTTTTGTGCTGAATTCGGAAATGATCTCCATTTTCTTCTATCACGTCAAGTTTTCAAAATATTCATGAATAACTAGAAATGAAAAATATAGCTTTGTAAAACGTATTAAAAATTACTTTCAACAAGAATTTTGTTTGAAAAACTGGGCCAGAATTTGTTATTTGCCACTAATGAATCATTAATAATAATAATAATAATAATAATAATTAATAAGCATTCCAGGCATACTTCACTTTTCGACTCATAGTATTCTCGAACTGACTGTCCATCATCAGTTTTCGAATTTGTGGGCCAACGATTACAACAGCTTTAGTTTTTTCATAGGATGATGAAGGACATGTAGCGCAAAGGTATTTAAAGCACTCACTGTCTTTATCTAGATTTTTCAAATTGTTTCATTAAACCTAATTTTATATGGAGAGGTGGCAATAGTACTTTTGAGGGATCAATTAGAGGTTCACTTCTTATATTTTTTCGCCCGGTATTAAATTAGTCCTACGTGGCCACTGTTCCCTTTCCCAGTATTCTGACCTAGCTCTGCTATCCCATTCTCATACGAAACAAGGGTATTTTGTGAAACCAACTTGCTGACCAACTAATAGTCCAATAATCACGAAATCTCCACAGACTAGCATAGATGGTTTTCGTACTGCAGTTTTTGTAACAAAAACTTTACATTTTAATATGTGTCCTTTAAAACAGAGTGTGTTACAGGAATGGAAGGATGAATGTTTCCATTATGATGCAAAACACCTTTAGGACTTCTTTGAAGAAGAATCTATGAAGAACCTCCACTGTTTGGAATTATAGTTTATGTTATACGAGGGCGGATCGGAAAGTAACGCACAATATTTTTTTTTAAAAGTTTAATAGTAAAAAAAAAGGAAAAAAAATCACAAATGAACTTACATCTGTTACCAGTTTCAATATGCCCTGTTCGTAGAAGTCCGTTTGGTTGGAGTGTAGCCATCTGCGCACTGCTGATGTCACTTCCACATCTGTCTCAAAGCGTTTGCCGGCCAGGAATTTCTTCATGGGACCAAACAGATGAAAGTCCGATGGTGCAAGATCCGGACTGTTTGGTGGATGCTGGAGCACCTCCCAACCAAATTCGGCGATTTTCTGACGAACGACAGCAGCAACATGGGGGCGAGCATTGTCATGAAGAAGTTTAACGTTAATGTTGTGACGTTTGTCACGAATGGGACGACGCAACTTCACCAAAGTTTTAATGTAGGCCGCAGCATTCACAGTGGTCCCGTGTTCAGCAAAGTCCACCAATAAAACACCATGCATATCCCAGAACAATGTCACAAGCACTTTCCTGGCAGATTGAGTCACTTTGAATTTTTTCTTTACTGGGGAACCAGCATGTTTCCACTCAATTGATGCCTGCTTTGTTTCGGGCGTGTAGTGGTACGCCCACGACTCATCACCTGTGACGATTCCTTCCAGAAAGTCATGTCCTTGTGCGGTGTACCGCGTTAAGTGGTCCAAGCTTGCCATCATTCGCTGGCCCTTGTGGTCGTCTGTCAGGTTCTTAGGCACCCAGCGAGCACTAACTTTACGGAATTTCAAATTTTCATGAACAATATCGTACACCGCACCATAGTAAATGTTGAACTTCTGCGATAAGGCTCGCAGTTGCACACGCCGGTCGTTCAGAATTGCCGCCTCAATGCCTCTGACATTCTGCGGGATTGCTGCTGTTGTCGGCCGGCCGGAGCGTGGCGAATCACTAAGGTTCACGCGTCCCTCTTGGAAGAATGTGCACCACCTGGAGACATTGCTACGGTCCATACAATCATCCCCATACACGCCACGCATGTCCCTGTGAATTTCACTGGGTTTATGCCCTTTGGCCCACAAAAATCGAACAACACTTCTCTGTTCCTCACAGGTGGACGACTGTAGCATGCGCGCCATCTTTGTTGCATAGTTCAAGCTTCTCTCGCAAGAGGTGCACCTGAGAAAAAAATACCATCTGTAGTGAAAACTTCAAGCTATATCTCTGTGAAATTTCAACGTTCTAGCTGCAATACCAAGGCAGAAAAAAATTATTGTGCGTTACTTTCCGATCCGCCCTCGTACAATTTTGACAGCAGGGATGTCTTGACGATAGGCCTACACTAAATTTTCTTCTTCAGCAAAAAAAGGGACAAGTTCCTTCTCACGATGCCTGTAACATGAAAAATATGTACCCTCAGCCAATACTTTATTTTCTTTTAACCTAGAGCCTACAGTTCAGCTGGTTATTTAGGTAAATTTAAATCCCTCACTAAATCATTAAGCTCACTTCGATTAAAACATCTGTCATGATCAGAATTATATGGTTCATCATTCACAGGAGATTCAGTGCAGACGGCAATGTATCTGATTCAGGGTGTATGGGAACCAGAATATCAGGGCCATGATGTAAGGGCAGAATGACAGAGGGAATGTTAGGACGTACAATATATTTCTTGTTTTTAGCATTATATCGTGCTACCTTAACTGTGCAAAAATAACAATCGTCTCCGTGATTTATAGGTTCTCTCCAAATCATAGGGATACCAAAGGGCAATGACTTCTTTTTTTCAATTTTTCTAACTCCTCAACTCTGCAAACACAACTACGACACACTTTGTGAGGGCACCACGATTTATCCTGGTCTCGTAACTTAATACCAAAATATTGAAAGTAAGTTTTCTTTACAAAAGCAGTTATATTATTTGTTTTACTGAAGTATGTGACCCACATATATAGCAAAACAGATTTTGATAATTTACACAACAACAAATTTTTGTACAGACCTAGGACGGATATAGTTAGTAGATTTTAATAAATATAAACATAATAATAGTTATATTATTTCACACTTTAAGTAATAAATTTGAAATTATAAACTGTTGTGCCTTTATAACAAACGATAAGTACACTATAATATTACTACAGTACGTATATTACGAAAAATATTCAAAACATAACATTTTGAATTGTAAAAAAATTCTGACGTGGTACCCGAAAACGGATTTAATTTTTGTAATCAGTGTGAAATTGTGATTCAGAAACGCAAATTTATTAAAAAAAAAAAAAAGCAAAATCCATGCAGAACGGTGTTATTGATTTGGAAAATCGGCTGAGTGGCAACTCGAGTTTCATACACAATAATTTTGATATGGCTCAAAAAAAATGGAAGTTGGGTAACACGCGTCTTTATCAATGCATAGATCTCAAACTATGTGATTGGAAATAAGTTATTGTCCCTTTCGCTGTTGAGATCCCACATTGCACTGCGGCCGACTTGAATCCCTTCCATAGGAGCGCGGGAGTCACTGAATCAGTCGCACAGCTCTTTTGTTTCAGCGAGATCGTGCTTTGAAGTGCTTCATGTGAAATGTTATTTCTGCATTACACCCTATTCAGGATGTCTATAGACTGGATATAAACAAATGCAACAATTAAATTACTCGATTTCAGTTGTTTTTATTATTAAAAGTTAGAACATTTTAATTTGTTTATCTCCACTCTATAGACATCTGTATAAAATGAAGTGTTACACGTGTTATTGTGCTTGATATGAAATGTTTTTCTGTTTAAAATGGAGATAATAAAATGCAACAGTTTAGTTGATTTTCATCATTGGCGTGACGGTCCTTTTAGTTTGACCTTAGCCTCCCTCATAACAGCCATCCATTCTCTTCGGTCAGTGGCCTTATTTCTCCAATTTGTTATGCTAATCTTCCGTAGGGCCGCCTGTACATCATCTATCCATCGTAACCTAGGCCTCCCAACTTTTCTCCTTCCATCCAGCTTAGCGCTTGATATCCTGGGTAAACGTGTCTCGTTCATTCTGCAAATATGGCCAAACCATTCGATAGTCTAACTTTAATATCTATAACTATATCGTTGTCTGAGTTGATTTTTAGTTGATTTTATTATTAAGAGCTAGTAAATAATTTACTCTACTTCGGAAGACGAATAAATGCGTGTAAATGCACATTTCTATGACCACCTTGCTGCAGAGGTTTTGCTTTCGAATTGCCGGGAACTGGGTTATCAGCGAATTTCGAAAAGAAAAGTATACCAAATTTATTGCTGATGGTTATCTATATCGAGACACATGTATCTGGAATTCTACTGTGAAAAAATTCGATTACGTGTTATAAGATTAACTCTCTTGTGTCTAGGGTTTATGAGTGGGAAACAATATTTAACAGCGAATAACGTGGCACGACGACCCACTGGATATAAGAAGTTACGTATATTTGAGACAACAATCTCAAATTACTTTGAAATAAGGTGAAATATGTATGTATGTGTGTGTGTATGTTGTATATCTCAACCACTATTCCTGATCATCTGAAAATGACGGTCCCGATAGTTATGATACTCGCCCCTGTACCTGAAGTTCCCTGCGAGGACTACGGTTTTTTCATGACGTAATAATCCTATATACGACATGCAAAAGAATATCAAGTCAGAAATTAGAGATCTCCAAGGGATATAGAGCGACTTACTAAATAATTATTGTTAATTAAATAAGTCTGTGGTTTATGGAACCCGTAGGTTCAATACAGCGTTCACTAAGGCTCCGCATCGGTCCCTATTCCTAGCCTGTTGATTTATCTACATATATTCGATATCCTGTTTTCTAAGATCCACCCTGATTTTATCACACTACCGAAGCCTATGCGTTCCTAATGGCCTTTTCTCCAAGAATTTCTGAATAAAAAATTTGAATTTGACCTATTTGAACTAATTAAGTCATATTATCAATCTACCTAAGCCTATGCCTTCCTAATGGTCTTTTTCCCAAGATTTTCTTATTAAAATGTTGACTTTCACTCGTTCGAGCTAATTATTTGTTTTGTATATAAGGTTTTTCACGTCTAGAGAATAGCATTGCTGTTATGGAGAAATTCTTGTTGGTAAATGTGTCTTTTTATGTGAGATTGATTTATTATGTAATTCATTTCAAATAAATAATTTGGTTAAATCGTTTCACTTACAACTTTGCCAAGAAGGTGGATGCCCGATAAAAAATAAACATTATGGAACGTATAATTATCACCCACCATTTAATAAAGTAGTAAAAGATGAACAGACAGGTGAATGGAGAAGACTACATAACAATGAACTTCATGGTCTTTATAGGAAGCCAGATATAATAAGAACAGTTAAGTCTCGTAGACTGCGATGAGCAGGGCATGTTGCACGTATGGGGAATGAAAGACTTGCATGGAAGCTTCTTGTAGGAAAGCCAGAGGGAAAACGCCCAGTTGATAGACCGAGAATGAGGTGGGAGAATAACATTAACTATGATTTGAGGGAAGTAGATTATACAGGGAATGATTGGAAAGCATGATCTCAGGATAGGGATGTATGGAGAGCTTATGTCTGCGCGGCCATGAACCTACGAGTTCGATAGTGTCAGTGAGTAAGTAAGTAAGTAAGTAAAATTTAATAAAGTTACTAGAACAAGTGCTTAGTGGGGATGCCTTGATTCATCCTTTTTCAACGAAATTTGTAGATAATTATATGTCCATCTCTGTCATTCAGTCTACGGCGTTAAATGGCAACAGCGTTCCCATAATAGCAATGCAATTTTCTAGATATGAAAACCCCTATTGATCATTTACTCCTACCTAAATTCCTAAGTACCGACCAGATCTAATCTACACATTTCCAATTAGCTAGTTTACTCTATTTAATGTCTTTCGTATACAGAACATCCAGTTCCCTAAGTTACACCCAAATATTGTCAACCTACCTAATCCTATGGCTTCCCAATAGTCTTCTCCTCAAGAGCTTTTCATAAAAAAATCGACTTCCATCTTCTTCTTCTTCTTCCGAATGCAGTATTGGGTGATGGTGCCCGTTCTGCGACTACAAAAACAGACTTCCGTCTATCCGAGATAATTACATATTTTGTATAGATCGTCCCACGTCCATCTAAACTCCTATCTAATATATACCTTTCCAATTCGTAAATTACTTTTTTAATGTTTTTGCCTATACAGATCCCTGCCATTCTAAGTAAAAATCCCAAGTTTTATGGTTTGTTGTGTATATACAATACATACTGTTGTTGTATATACAATATATCGTGAAGTTGAATGTTTTTGAATATATTTGTTTTTTGTTTTTTTTTTCATGATGAGATTCTTACCATCACGCCAAACCCCCAAGCTGGAAGACCACCCTTTGTCGCCTTTCCACGACTGATTATTTAATATATCTGTAACTACCCCACAATCTGAAAGCTGTGTCCTCGATCCGCAACTTGAGGACGCGCCGCGCCGTGCTCTGGTGACAGATACCCGCATTACGTGAAATTATTGATAATTAGATTTGATTGTTAACTTTGACCTTTCCTTGGATTACCTTGAAATTTGAAGAACGACACGCTATAACTACACAGTTTGTGCTTCCGGATTTCCTCTAAGTCTAATATGTTAGTGAAACAACAGTACATATAACACATGTGCAGTTCAGATTTTTATGAAATTATTTCTTTTTTATATTATTTAGTAGGATCTAGATCTACATACAGAGCAATTTAGTTGCCATGTTTTGGGAATAATAGACAAGATCATTTTATGTATCGTGTCTTAAAACGTCTCGACAGGTTCAATCATTGATATGTTTTGTCAATATGCTATCTGTAACAGATTTACAAATTAACAACAATAATAATTATAGTTTTATTTCGTAATGTAGCCCACAAGACAGTGGAGTTTCCATCGCCCTCAAGAAATTCGCCTTCTCCTGTTGTAGCGATCCTGAACGTCAGCGGTCCCAGTTCACTCACACTTCATCTCACACCATTAATCCAATTTTCTTTTAGGTTTTCCCTTTCGTCTTTTACCATCTATTTTCCACTCTTAAGATCTTCTTAGGGATTCTATCAGACGTCATCCTCTTGAAGATGTTTCTCCTCAATTGTCTGTAATACATTTATTTAAACTTTCATAATAATAATAATAATAATAATCCATCCGTAGTAATTCTGCCCGAAGGCAGGTCCTTCACTGCAATATACATAGCATTTTCATGCTATGTTTGGCAAGCTTTACTAGGGAATTGTAGGTGTGGTAAGCTTCCCGGTTGCTTTCCACCCACAAACACCGGTGAAGGATGACATAATTGATGATTATGATGATGATGGCATGTGATTTCGGGGACCGTTTGGGCCTTAAAGTTTTCCTGACATTTGTCTTACAGGTGAGAAAAAACCCCGATAAAAACCTCACCCAGAAAAACTGCCCCGACCGGGGTTCGAGCCCGGACCCGCTGCATGACAAGGCAGCACGCTACCTCGAGACCACAGCGGTGGACACAATAATAATAATAATGATAATAATAATAAATAATTGTTTATACTAGCAGTTGAAGCTTCTTCAACTAAATCAACTACAATTTGAAGTTACAGTACAAAATGCGGATGTATATAACTAATTTATTATAATTTTTTATTAATAAAAACGACTCTTCCACTCAACCAATGATAATAATTAAAAATGCACATTATAGTATTATACACAGTTAAATTATTATAAATATAATTAGTACTCGTAATAATGACAATATTATGTACATTAATGGATAATTAGTCAAGATATACAATAATTTTCCCAGTCGACGTGGCTCAGGCGGTAGCATTTGCGACTCGTATTTGGGATGTCCCGGATACAAGTCTCGGCCACGATCAACCAGACTGAGGTTTTCTTGGTTTTTCTTATTCATCAAAGGCAAATGCTGGATTGAAATTTCATTACCAGGGCCCATTTCATAATTTTCACCCTTTCATAATGCGGTACCATTAAATACTTGCCTTTTTACCAATGCCACCAGATTGTCTTTATGGCATTTATATTCTCTCCTTAAATGGAGGAAATTGTAACCCACTTACGTTGGGGCGCCTGGAAGACGGAGTTACGTTACCCCGATGATTTGATAGGTGATGAATGATAACGAAGCACAAGGTGAGCCCTTAAACCTAAACTTAGTTTAAATCGAGACCATGGGCGACCACAATAACATAATAATTCTCATTTAAGAAAAAAATATTGTGGTCTGACCTAGAATCGAACCTAGGACCCCATGAATTGTGGTCAGAAGCTCTGACCACTAGCCCACGAGGCTGAAATAAAAAAATAAATAAATTATGTATGACGCAGATGTTAAGGTCGCATTTAGGTAAGAAAGAAATAGGGCCTAATAATGATATATCACTATAAACAAAGTTAAATAAAACATTAACGGACGTGGGATAAGTAGCATTAACATTTTACATAAAAACATTAACTTGCATTTCGAAGGGCGCTATTGTCAGGGGTTGGAAATCAATATCAGTAAAACTAAATATTTGGCCATGTACATGGAAATACATTACTAAATAGGAATGGATACTTAAAAAATTAGGGAAATTTTGAAGTGACGGAATTCAAATTCCTAGGAACTATAATTACGAACAGAAAAGATGTGCGAAAAGAAATTAGACATATGCTAAATTCTATAAATTGCATGCTGTTGTGCATTGAAGGGACACTCGAGTCATACCAACTTACCTCTAAATGTGATTCTTCCAGTTTTATGGATTCAAAACATGATCTCTTAATTTAAAAGAAGAGCAAATATTATGTGCCGATATACGAGAATAAAGTGCTTAGGACATTTTTTGGACCAATGGAATAATGTTAGATTTGGATAAGTTACATAACTAACTAACTCACTGGTACTATCGAACCCGTAGGTTCATGGCCTATCCTGAGCTAATGCTTTTCAATCATTCCCTGTATAATCTACTTCCCTCAAATCATGTTAATGTTATTCTCCCATCTCATTCTTAGTCTACCAGCTGGGCGTTTTCCCTCAGGTTTGCCTATAAGAAGCTTCCATGCACATCTTTCATTCCCCATTCGTGCCACATGTCCTGCCCATCGCAGTCTACGAGACTTAACTGTTATTATATATGGCTTCTTATAAAGACCATTTAGTTCACTCTTAAGTAGTCTTTCAATTCACCTGCCTGTTCATCTCTCTTTGGTCCAAAAATTTCCGTAAGAACTTTATTCTCAAATACTCGTAATCGCCTTTCCTCCCTTGAAGTAAGAGTCCATGTTTCGCATCCATATAATATAACTGGTAGAATAATAGTTTTATATATTTTCAGTTTAACTTTTTTGAAAGAAGTTGGGGGGATCGGCCGCGGTGGACTAGTGGTTATGCTCCTTGCTTCTGGTCCTGAGGGTCGCGGGTTCAAACCCGGCCGGGGTCCATGGATTTTTTAGGACGGAAAAATCCAAGGACCAAGTCCTCCGGGAGGGACTTTAAGCCGTGGGTCCCGAGTCTGAAGATTTTCAGGCTCGTAAAAAATCCTTATGCCTGAATGAAAAAGGCCTCTAAGCAAAATTTACCGAATTTTCCCGTCCTAGAACTACCTTGGTTTCCTAGATGTCAGTATGAGGCGGAACGTTGACCACGGACCACTCAAAATGACATCTATACGAAAACAAGTGTTACTAAATTAGTATGGTTCAATTTCTTCCCTGTAGGGGGAGAGCGCCTAAATCTCTGTAAAGGGAAAACCTAGGCTTACAATACAATACAAGAAAGTTGGGACGCATAATAGCACGCATTTCCAGAATTGAGCCTATGTTTAATTTGTTTGTGCATCTCATTCCTATTTGTGATTGTGAGCTATATTATATTTATAGGAAATCAGTTGTAATACGACCAGACAAGTCTCGTAGAGTGTGATGGATATGAGAATAAAGTGCTTAGGACAATTTTTGGACCAAAGAAAGAAGATCAGATTTGGATAAGTTACACAACAGTGAGCTGAATGATATTTATAGGAAATCATATGTAATACGACCAGACAAGTCTCGTAGAGTGTAATATGCAAGTCAAATGTAACGAATGGGAATGGAAGAGTGACATGAAAGCCTTTTGTATAAAATCCAGAGGGAAATGTAGAAATATTGCATCATAACTTATGCGACTTAAAGGCTAAGTAACGAGAAAAAAATACTTCAGTCGGTTGTTGGGTCTTCATACTTATCGTGTCACGAGTTTATCCATTTTACAAACAAGATAACATTTATCGCTAGATGATTTAGAGCTTCAGTTTTTAACACTGGAGAATCCAAATATTATGCGAGATTTTATGTCAAAACTATCAAAGGGCGGAAACCGTACTCAGGATTTGTTCACACATAAAAATCATCGTCTCCTGCAAAGTTGTGATCCACAAATCTCGGGATAGGAGGAAAACATGGTAACTAATAATCCACTAGGGTCAGTTACCTCTGTTGGTGAAACCGACCCTAAGTCACTAAATGTATATAAACTGTTTTACTTTTATGATTCATGGGTTAAATGCCGCCGCTTCACTAAGGACCTCCGTTAGTCCTTATCATCAGTATTCAATTCTCCAAAATACATTCGAATATTATCCTCCCCATTAGTCTAAGGTCTTAAGTATCCAGTAGGCGATGCAATTTTTAAAACATTCCACACAAGTTTTGTCAAATTGTAAAGTTTATTTTCACTTTCTAAGCGCTTTCTAACGATTATTACAGCTTTTTTTTATTCTAAGGGTCAATTTCACCAACAGAGGTAACTGTATTACGCCAGTTTTCTCCATATATAATACATAGCTTAAACTGGCGTAATACAGTTCCCTCTGTTGGTGAAACCGACCCTTAATGATATACAGTAACTCCTATTCAGGATGGTGCAACCATATTTTTATTCTTTGGAGCCAACATATACTTCCAAAGTTCCTATAATGACTTCTGATTCCTGCAGCCAAGATGTAGTGTTAAGTTTGTATTTTCTATTCTATAATCAGACTGTTACCTAAGACAAATCTGGATAGAGTGAATATTTTTTTAATTTTCGTTAGCTTTTTAATTTTAAGATTTTAATATTGGTAATGGACCGTGTATGTTAGCAGCATTGCGTGATTCTGAATTATATACTAACCGCAACGAAAAAAATAATGTGGAAATAAACAAAATTCACATGAATTCAACCACATCACATGTTCCCTTTCCGTCTTTAGTTCGCAGAATATAATCGTTGATTAAATATCGAAGTACGACTACAATAACGTGTTCGGCGAAATGTTAAACATGTAGCATCAATGGCGAATGTTGTATTAAGTAATCATTTGAAATGTTACTGTCCACAGTTAATATTAAAAGCCTAATGTATTTATTGTGTTGTACAGCTAGTCGGGGGGAGAGGGGGGGGAGTAACGTATATTTACACCATGGAGTGATACATTACTTTATTTTTTCGTTGCGGTTAGTACATCCACTTTTATTAGCTGGTACATGCGTGTGGTGTCTGCTTCGGATTTGAGGGGAAAAATTAGATTCACATACTGGAAACTATATCCAGCTTAAGTTTTCCTAAAGGATACATTAATTTATTTTTTCGTTGCGCTTATTACGAGTATGTCCACCGCTGTGGTCTCGAGGTAGCGTGCTGCCTTGTCACGCAGCGGGCCCGGGTTCGATCCCCGGTCGGGGCAGTTTTTCTGGGTGAGGTTTTTATCGGGGTTTTTCCTCACCTGTAAGACAAATGTCAGGAAAACTTTAAGGCCCAAACGGTCCCCGAAATCATATGGCCATCATCCTTATCATTATCATCCTTACCATTATCATTATCACCATCATCCTTCACCGGTGTGGAAAGCAACGGGAAGCTATCACACCTACACAATTCCCTAGTAAAGCTGCAAGCATAGCATGAAAATGCTATGATTGCAGTGAAGGACCTGCCTTCGGGCAGAATTATTATGGATGGATTACGAGTATATCCACTTCTATCTGCTGGTATACTCGGACCAACGGATCTGCCCCTAGAGCGCTGACATCGTTTTTAGAAAAGTACACGTCTGTACTCACACCATTTCACCGCACTCCCCTCCCACTACGTCAACTTATCGAGTAGGGATGTTAAACTTCCCCAGTGTCATGGCTCTGGACAACTGGAGTGCAAGTGCAAATAATGTCCCGCAAGAAAGCTCAAAATTGTGAGTAGTGGGAGGGGAGAAAGAGAGATATAGAAGAGAGAGAGAGAGAGAGAGAGAGAGAGAGAGAGAGAGAGAGATATAGGAATGCCGGGAGAGAAATGATTTAATGAGGCAGAAAAGGAAGTAGGTTTTAGTTCGCATATCATACAGGGGCACAGATCCGTTGGACAGACAATACATTTGTGTGGTGTCTGCTTCAGATTGGGGGGGGGAAATTATCGTCACATATTGGAAACTATATTCAGCGTAAGCTTTCCCAAGATTTTCCAATTTAAAAAATTAAAATATTTCTACTGTCGCCCATTCAAGCCACATAACCTGAGAATCTCGATCCCCTATATTTACTCTAATAACTACTTTAATTCCATGGCGCTACAGGCGTAGAACGCCTTGATCTACTAGACGGCTGGTGACGTCACATGTGTTAATCACATTATCATCCACCCAGTATAAGGGTGACATGTGGTCAGCAGTTGGGCACCCCTGGCCGTTATAGCTTTTTTTTTTACCTGGAGCTGATTATTATTTTAGCTATCCAAATTCTTCATTATCCTGGGCGGGCACTGGTAGCACACTGGTCGAAATTCCTTGAGAAAATTTCCCCTATGGAGTTTCGAAACAGCGCAAGTTCGTAGATCTGCACCAAGGCATGATGCCTTAAACCGCTTGGCTACGGGACATATTTACTGTAAAAACCCTAACAAAACTAGGATAAAAATGCAAATTACTGTACAATGTTTCTCATTATAAAGCTTCATCTATTCTCATCCCTGTGGACAAAATATTCGTCTTAGGGTCCTGTTTTCTTATACTTCTTGCTTGTTCTTTTTATTAGGGCCTAATGTATGTTTCACACCCATAGAATACCACAAGCAAAGTTATCGTTTTGTGTGTGTCATGTGTGTGTGTATATATATATATATGTCCACCGCTGTGGTCTCGAAGTAGCGTGCTGTCTTGTCGCGCAGCGGGCCCGGGTTCGATTTCCGGTCGTACAGGCTCCTGGGTAAGGCTTTTTTTCGGGGTTTTTCCTCACCTGTAAGACAAATGTCAGGAAGCTTAGGACCCAACAGTCCCCGAAAATCATCTGGCCATCGTCATCATGATCATCCTTATCATTATCATCATCCTTCACCGGTGTAGAAAACAATGGGAAGCTATCTCACCTATAATTCCTTAGCAAAGCATAGCATGAAAAGGCTTTGATTGCAGTGAAAGACCTGCTCTTGAGCAGAATTACTATGGATGGATATATATATATATATGATAGATATTTAATATTTAGATTCTTAGACAAAAGCCGATCGACCGCGGAGGACTAGTGGTTATGCTCCTTGTCTCTGGTCCCGAGGGTCGCGGGTTTAAACCCGGCCGGGGTCGATGGATTTTTTTAAGGATGCAAAAATCCAAGGAGCAAGTCCTCCGGGAGGGACTTTAAGCCGTGGGTCCCGAGTCTGAAGATTTTCAGGCTCGTAAAAGATCCTTAAGTCTGAATGAAAAGGCTTTAAGCAAAATTTACCGAATTTTCCTGTCCTAGTACTACCTTGGTTTCCTAGATGTCAGTATGAGGCGGAACGCTGACCACGGACCACTCAAATGACATCTATACGAAAACTAACTAAATAAGTATGGTTCAAATTCTTCCCTGTAGGGGAGAGCGCCTAAATCTCTGTTAAAGGAAACATAGGCTTACAAGATACAAGAAGAAGACAAAAGCCGAGAAGAAACTTTATGTATACTTTTATATATAAGACTTTATATAATCATAAAATGTTATTTTTAGGGAGTGTCAGATGTCATTAATTCTATGGGGGTGTAGCGAAACCTTTGTATATATATATATATATATATATATATATATATATAAAACAAAGATCCAGAAAATGCCTTGCCCTCTCCGAACGTTAGCACCTGTGAAATGTTATAAAAAGCTCGGACATGTAGGCCTATCAGTTACATTGCAAGAACTTAAACCGTTGTTATTCTAAAAGACATGCTAGCCGGTCGTCAGCTGCTGCGGTAGCACGCAATGCAAGCATTCCGTAGTGTCGAGCCTCCGCGATCAGTCGCAAGTTTTGTGTAGTGCGGTGAACATTGTGTGCTCTGATCATATACAGCATTTCAAGAACTCGCCATAAGTGTTAAAGTGTGTATAGTAAGTCTTCAGGCGAACCATCATACTCTAAAAGTGCTATTCCTTACTTTAAAATGTAGGGTAATTACTTTGAAGAAATTATTCCAGTTTATTGGATCCTACGAATCTTCCCCCTCCCTTTTTTTTTACTGAGATATAATGACTCTAAGGTGAATATAATACATCAAGTCAGTTATAGTTATCTGCTTTTTATGTAAAACTTGTTGTGGACAGCCTATATGATAAATAGTGTGTTTGATAAAATACTTATGAAGAGTATGAGTTCAATTCTCGGCTCTTAGAATTTCTCTTTGAATATAGACTCTAGAACGAGGACCACTCAGTTTTCTGAAGACAATTGACCAGTTACAGAGGAATCTGGTTAAGAAAACTGCGTCTAAGGAAAATTATTGTGTTACTTCAAGATCTTGATTTATTGCATTGTCATTTGCTACAGTGTAATGACCACTTCAGATGGACTGATATGTTCAGCTGTCATACGTAGGCCTATAATTTGTTAATTCGTTTTAGACTTTTTTTATTTTTGATGGAATATTTTTAATTTAATCATTTCTGGATTAACAGTTTTCACATTAATATTAATTATCTCGACATTAATTAAATTTTGTTTTTAAGCTAAGTTTGAATTCAGTACAACAAATAGGCTTACAAACAATAAGATTATACTAAATGTTATCATACTTGTTAAACTCCATTTGAGTTTAGATTTTGAAGTAAAATGCAAGGTCATTTAATGTGACGAAACAAGCAAATTTGAAGCAGAGCTTAATGACACTCTAATGAAATATATTTATATTCTCTTTTTCTAATTTTATCTGCCCCTTTTGTTGGATAAGTCACCGTCTGTGAATGAGATAATATTTTATAGTCAACAGATATATGACGATATGGAAGGAATCTTCTGTTCTGTAATCAGAATTGCGTATGAGCCATATATAAAAACAACAAATACTAAACACGGAGATTAAGAACGCTCAGGCTGGATTTACCTAATACAAACTCCAATATAGCATTCTCATTAGCATGTAACAAAAGAAAATAACATTATGTGCAACGTGAATTTGAACCCTGTGTTTTACCGTGAATCCATTTTGCTCGTATATTTATAAAGATTTTATATAATAATTTTAATTTCCAACACGCTTGGGATAAAATTAAAGTGGTCAACAAAAAGAAATCATCTCCAACACATCTAGAATAACTAGAATAAAACTAGAGTTATCTACAAAAAAATAATTTTACCTTCAAAAAGCCTGGGGTGCTCTATATCAATTAATACATTTGATAATAAACAGACTTTGGTAAAAGTAAAGTCTCTAAGAAGAAAACGTAAAAAACCATAAAAAGCACTCTCCGCTTTTGATGGTAAAAATATATATTTTTTTAGATAACTCTAGTTTTATTCTAGATGTGTTGGAGATGATTTTTTTGTTGACCACTTTAATTTTATCCCAAGCATGTTGGAAATTAAAATTATTTTTCATTTTTTTTAGTTTGATTTTCTAATAAAGTGTGTTGTTTTAGTTTTTTAAAACTATTATTTATTTTTATTTTTAGTTTGTCATAAACCGGAATTCCATGAAAATTTAATTGCTTAATACTCTTCTAAAAAAATCCTATGGGCCGGATTTGAACCAGTGACCTATGGATTACTGAAATTATATACCACTACATTCCACCACTCTACCAACTGAGCTCTTACAACTATTGACTAAAAAGTCGATAAGTCCGCAACCTATTATACCGGTTTTAATTTTTAGATGTCCTGATTATTCTGGCCAGGATTTTAGAAAAAAGTTATGAAATTATTGTATTGTCATTGGTCCTTTACAAGTATACAAAGTTTCAAGTCGATCCAATGTTTTTAAGTGGGTGAAAATCGTGTTCAAAGATTCCGTTACATAGATACAGATCAAGCTAATATAAAGCGTGTAAAAATATCGTCATGTGCATTTAATTGTATTTGGCTAATGGTGTCTAAGCCATTTATGTCATATCGTGTCTAGGAGTTTTAGTATCTCATAGTTATTTAATGAAGTCCAAGCGTTTTATGTCATACCGTTTCTAGTATTTTTAGTTATGTATTGGACCAATAGATTGTTTGCTTGTTATTGTATTTAGTCATGCGTCTGTGTGTTCATTAAATTTAATCTTATGAATTGTTGTGGGACAAATAAAAATATATACAAAGGGAGAATTAAACTAAGAGATAAGGGGACGCTAAAATGTTCCTATAGAGTAGATGATAAAGTTATAAAATTTGTTGTAGTTCCAGAAATTTTCATTATCCTTGTAAAGTTTTATTTTTAAGGCAGAGGGAGGATGGAAATTAGGTCTAATGATGAAATGGTTCGTGGTACTAAAAATCCATACAGCATATGAATTGACGACTTAGCAAAACCAAAGAAATGCCCAGTTAGGTTGCCGGTTCTGATATTTGAACCCATAACCTCCCGAATAGTGGTCTCAAACTCTAACATTCAAATTCTCTTAATACATTACATTTTTCTATAATTTTAAAATTTCTTGAGAAAAATGTTAATTTCACCGATTGTATAAAAAGTTAGTACAAATCTTGTCAGTGCATTGTAAGCAATCACTTAGATCTAAATTTGTGCAAAAATTATAACTTTTTAAAATATTGCTCCTAAGAGCTAAAATATGACTTAATTTAGAGTCCATAAAAAACCAGAATGGATTAAATTTATGGTAGTTAGCTCTCTGTTGTAAAACAATTTAAAAATACATTACCAGACCATTCAATAAGTGTTGGAAACATAGTTGGTGTTTCATATTAATTATTTTTTGTACTTTTAGCATTACATACATCAAATACAATCTCCTGTAATTTCAATAATAGGTTGCCGTATTCTTGGAAAACGTCTCATATGCATCCATATTTCTGAATTTCCCTCTCGTTTCATCCAAAACTTTTCTGATGTCAGCTACAAATAAAATGGATTACCTAGCATGCATGATCCTTTGGAAGTAATGATTATTGTGTGTTATGATTATGAAGGCATTCTTTTGGAGGCCTATCGTGTTACATCAATGATTCTGAACTTTTTTAAGTCGGAGACCTACCTTGAAGGATATTAGAAACTTCGCGCGACCCTTAAATTAAATATACTGGTTGACATTATTAAAAAACAGTACTTTCATTGAGCACATGATTAGATTTACCACCGAACTATTATAATGGTTTGGTCTTCTGTTTTTGCTGTATATATATATCATCATCATCTTAAGGCACGACAACTTCAAAAGTGAAAGTTTTGATCTTCTCAACAATCCTCCATGCCAGTCTGTCTCTTGCCATATTCAAATTAGTCACTTTCATTTTCCTTAGATCGTTCATTGTGTCATCCTCCCATCTGATCTTCGGTCTTCATACAGCTGTGCCTCCTGTAGGTTTCCATTTGTAGAGTTTTTTGACCAGTCTCTGATCATCCATTCTTATCAAATGTCCAAGCCAACCAATTCTGAGAGATCTTATATGGTTTACTATGTTCTGATTTTTATATATGATATATAGCCTATGAGGTTCAGGTAAGCCGAGTGTCCCCAGATATTCACATGGCACGAGTGGAAACAATAATATGGGCTTTAGTCATTATTGAATCAAAGCGATTATTAAAAGTTAAAAAATAGAAGTGTAAGAAAATAAATAAAAATATAAATAGATTTAGGCCTATTACAATTTTACCTTGCGGTATAGATGTTTATGGTTCCTTTATCAAGTTGAGGGATTCCGGATCCACCGACCCCCCCCCCTTTCAGAACCTACCGGTGATCGGGACCCATAAGTTGAGAAAAAGAACCTCGTTTATCTTCCATTCAAGTGTAAGTCCTTATGGCCTATTATCACAAAAGGCTGGTGTTTCAATCCTCTTCTTCAGACAAGCCAAAGATTTCTTTCCGTTGTAGGCTGTAATGAAGCATGGCTTTCGGGATTCTGTTCATGGACTTAGGTTGTACATGAGTTTTTCAATTATATTGGTAATCATTTATAAAATGGATAACTGAAGTTCTTGCGGGACCTCTTCATTTATTTTGTGATCCAATCGAGAATAATTGATCTCACGAACTTCATCTCGCTGACTGTGATTCGATTGTTGTTCTTATTTCTCATTGTCCATGCCTCACATCCGTAACATAGTACAGGTCTTACTAACGTTTTATTTAGAAAACTCTGCAAGGTAATAGCGTTCAATCAGTAATTCGACTTTAGAAGAGTTTTAATTATAAGAAATATATCTAGAAATGATTGTGGAGATTAATTGCACTGTATTCTAAATATATGTCACAAATTGACACGTAATGTCAAAAGTAACCAAGATTATTGTAATGTTGACATTATTTGAGCGAATTAAAGTTATACTGGTGTCGAAGTTATATTTCTTTGTTTTCCAGAAATTAGCATAACGCAAAAAATACTAATAAATTTTAATATTTTGATATTGTAATGTTATCTTTCAGGAGAGTTGCCTGGATCAAAATTTAACATAGAGAATTAAATCGAATTTGTGCAATGGTCATCATTTTATTGATGATTCAAATCGTTACACAACCGTAACTTAACCCCGTCCATTTATTGAATACATTTTTTATCATCATCTCCCAAACACAAAAGTTGTTTGAGGAGAACAAGAAAAATGGGACACTCTGTATAGAAACAATTAGTACCGAAAGTTTAAGTGGTATAATTACCTCTTGGAATGATTAGTGCTTTAGTTTCTAGAATATCTTTATGCTTCAGATGTTGCCTCTGCATTACGGAGAAAGTATACTAAAGTTTCTGTAAACATGAAGTGTGTACGTTTCAATCTTAAAAGAGCTTGAAATCCATGTCACTCCCAATTCTCTAATGTATAAAACTAATAAATGTAGACATTCATGATTTCTACAAAGCATTGGCATTATGGGTAAAGTTATAGGTGAAATGTTTCACTGGAATTAATTTAGGGAAATAATCAAGAATTATGAAAAAAAAAAAAACCAATCGCAAAATTCTTTTTGTATACATTTCTTAGGATGATGACTTTTTAAATGCCCATATTGGAGAACTAAAAGTCAAGAATTTTAAATATATGTAACTGCAGAGTAATATTAATTGTCACAAGATATTGACCAATATCTGATATTTTTGACATTTACTCGGCGTTTTGGTTATTTTCTAATTTACACTAATATATAAATCGGCATCTCTGCCTTGTAGCGATGGAACTGCGTGTACCAATGATCCCAGGTGTTATACCGACTGTGGCATAACTACTAATAGGGCCTCCCATGCTGGAAAGTCAAGGGTGAGGTTCCAGAATGAGAGAGATAGAGAGGAGATATATATCCTCTAGGACTGCTGGGGGTTGGTCGTATGGCTAACAGCCCAACACCATATAACCTCATTGTTACGAAACCCCAACTTCAGCCTCGAACAGGACACTCAAACAGAAGACGACTAAACCAAAGGTTATGCGGAGGCTAGGAACAGAGTAGAATGGAGGTAGAGGATTGGGAAGGATAATGTTTATTTATTTTAAAAGTTTGTTATTTTTGTACCTTGTGTATCAGGGTTAATAAAAAAAATTTGATAAGAGTAGTCTCGAGGTATTTGGAACTATTAAATTAATAAATTTATTGTTTTAAAAATATTAGTAATAGCTTGCTAGGGCTCGAGTCGAGCCATATGATGGATGGATGGACATAAATCAATTAATCGTAATTGTTTTATTCAAACTCAATGTTCGGCAGATTTAGTAAAAACATAAAACTCATGTAATTTGTAATTCTCTAACCGTATCCGAGCTAGTAAAGAATATAAATAATTATTTAATTAATCCATTGCATGTCATTTGGGTAATGACAAATTTAGATAAACAAACTAAAATACGATTCAATTATCTATGTGGCACAATTAAACGTACTTTATTGAATAAAACTAGAAAAGAAACTATTTTAAAATTTTACAAAGTATTGGCAGTTCCATCTCTTATCTATGGATAAAATTGGTCAAATTTCAAAAACTTATAGGAACAATAAAAAGCATTCTTTTCCGAAAAGTACGTCCAGATACAATTCTAAAATTTTATAAAACAATGGCTCTTCCAACTCTACTTTATGGTTCTGAAACCTGGACTCTTACTACAGGTAAATTAAATAGGATAGTAGCTGCAGAAATGAAGTTATTAAGACCTTTAGCGGGTTATACGCTTTATGATCACATGCGTAATGAAGATATCCGCAAAGCTCTCAACACACCAGCAATAACTGAAATCATTCAAAAATATCAAAATAATTGGCATGAACACCTTCTAGGATGCCAAACAATAGACTACCTCTGCAGCTATTGAACTACAGACCCACAGGGCGAAGAGACCCAGGAAGACCTAAGAAGAGATGGAGGGATCAATTTCTTTCCTGAAGCGGAACAGGCCAATTAGTTTAATCCATGCCTGCCATTGATTGATGATGATGATCTATGGATGTGCAGAAATGAAGATGTTGAGAGCAATAGCAAGTTACCAAAGGACCGATAAAAAGAAAAACGAAGATATAAGAACAGAACTTAATATATTTAATCTCTGCGAAAGAATAAAATACTATCAAAATGCTTACGTATTACGAATGAATGAACAGCGCATAGCAAGAAGAATGTATAATTATAAACCAAAAGGGAGAAGATTGAAGACCATTGAAGAGATGGAAGGACCAGTTCGACCTATAATGAGATTGGAACAGGCCATTGGGCTTAATCCTTGTTGATGATGATGATTAATCCATTGCCACTATTGAACTTCGAGGTTCATGGCTCAAATCAGTGTTATTTGCCCATCTCAATCCCGACCTTCAGAAGTTCCATGCCCGTCTTTCATTCCCCATTCATGTCATATTTCTTGCACGACAAAACTGATTTGACTCTTCTTTACATCTGAGCTAACACAATTTATATACAAATGTAACAAATATAAAATTTATTAAGGTGAATAACCATCCCTAGAGTAAACCATATATAGGCCTGTATCTTAATAGAATGCAACTTAATAATTTAGCTTTAATTTGTCTGTAGATTAAAATAAGGGTTTAATTCAATTTTTTAAAAGTTGCATGCATATCTTTACACATATCCGTGTTATGGAAAAAGTTTTAATAATCAAAGCGACAGTCTTGTGAATTGTGCAGGAGTGTAGAAGTTCCGCGCTGAATCATTTTATGACTCAAGTTTGCGCTTTAATCTCTGGATTAATCGAAATGTTGATAAAGCTAATGGTAGAGCAAACAGGAAGCGAGCTCCACTTGCCACGAGATATTCAACAGCACTTATATTAACGTTCGTATAGACCTACAGTAATAATTATTACTAACTCGACAGTCTCATATGTCATTTACTCGTATATAGTAAAGATTCCACCGCTGTGGTCTCGAGGTAGCGTGCTGCCTTGTCACGCAGCGGGCCCAGGTTCGATTCCCGGTCGGGGCAGGCTCCTGAGTGAGGTTTTTATCGGGGATTTTCCTCACCTCTAAGACAAATGTCAGAAAAACTTTAAGGCCCAAACGGTCCCCGAAATCATATGGCCATCATCATCATCATCATCCTTCACCGGTGTGGAAAGCAACGGGAAGCTACCACACCTACAATTCCCTAGTAAAGCTGCAAGCATAGAATGAATCTATGATTGCAGTGAAGGACCTGCCTTCGGGCATAATTACTATGGATGGATATAGTAAAGAATGAAAGGGTTAAAAATTGATTCAAATAGAGACGAACAAACAGGCGAATGGAGGAAACTTCATAACAGTGAGCCCCATGATCTGTATAGTAAACAGATGCATTGAGAACAGTAGATTTGTAGACTGCGATGGGCAGCACATTTGGCAGGATTAAAGAATGTAAGAGGGACAGGAAAACTTGCAAGACCAATATCTTATTATTAAATTATTAGAACCTAACTAACTAACTAACTCACTGACGTTATCGAACCGGCCGCGCAGACATAAGCTCTCCATACATCCCTATCCTGAGCCAGTGTTTTCCAATCATTTTCAATTATTACTGTTAATACCGTTCGAGTGTAAAAATCATGGACAGTTGTTAGTTTTGTATTCTTATTCATCTTATTAATTGAATTATTCCACGAGTGAATCAAGGTTCTCTTGAATGAGCTTAAAACCAGAAGGAAAGTGCCTAGTTGGTAATCCAATAACGAGGTAGGAGAATAATATTAAAACCATAATTTGTGGAGATAAATTATACAGGGTTGTCTCTTTAACTATCTTGGTACTATGGCGAAATTTTCTATAGGACATGACTGTTCCATTTTTTCTGGTAAACTAACTGGACACATATTATTTAATTATCAAAGGATGATATATTCCATATACCAGCAAAATTGGACCATTATTCGACTTTTTTAATGAATTCACTTAGTTTATGCTGTTCTGCACAACGGACTTTTTTAGAAATAAGATTAAATTTGAAATTTTTGAAGAATAAGAAGTGAACAATCTCTTAACATCGTTGATTCAAAAGCATTCGTATAGTGAACTGTTGAAATTTAAACTTCTATCAGCAGTGTAATCATTGCCAATTGGCAGTTATGAAGTCCAATTATAGGCCTATATTAATATTGCTGTTAATGCTCAGTATTCTTCAATTAAAATATGAAGTTCCAAACAGTTTACGTTTACTCACTAACGTTATTTTAATCGCCTAGTCATTTTGCGGCCCATTTTAATGCAATTTGCGAAATGCGCCATTTGCATATTACAAAAAAGTTTAGAATGTTATTAAAATTTTCCACATTGAACATGTTTAGTATGAAAATATGTGTGATGGTGTATATCGTTTAATGTTGTGTTGTCTCGGAGAACCCTGCCATTGAGCTGATCCCTCCATGTCCTTGTATGGTCAAAAAAGTATGTGTGTGATGCATAGTTTAAAATCCCTCTCCCGACAGGCCGTGGTACTGTAAGGTCCCGGATGGAAAGTGACATGTAAAAAGTACCTATAAGGTAAGAGGTTAAACTGAGTTAATTGAATTTAATGGAATAAAAATAACTACTAGCAGATATATCACATTCAATCCACTGTGTAATGTCTCTTTTCTCAAAATAATTGAAAGGCCGTTTTTTTTTTGTTAAACGCTATTATTATACACCGTGTCCACAAATATATACCCTGTTCGCTCTTAAAGCGATCCTCGTCAAAACAAAACCGTGTGACCTGCTCGCTTTTCATTGGTTGTGGACACCGACGTACGTTGTAGAAGCAATATCCTTTCGCCATTCGCGCCACGATCACTGCCACTTTTGACAGGGAGATGACACAGCAACAGAAGACTCGATACTTTCAGCCATTTTGTTTCATGAGAATCGACTGAAGCATGACTCAGATGCATCACCCATCTGTAATAAACTATTTTAAGCTGTAATTAATGATTAAGTGTATATCTATGTTTAGAATATTATTATTTTCATTCACGAAGAATAACAAGTATCTTCAGAAGACATTTTTAATTTAATGAAGGGAACTACCTTTTTGCGTACTTATTGCTTCTACATCGTACGTCGGTGTCCATAACTAATGAAAAGCGAGCAGGTGACATGGTTTTGTTTTGACGAGGGTCACTCTAAGAGCGGACAGGGTATAGTATCATATTTAAACTACTATTACGTCGCTTTGCCATAAATGAAATTAGTGACAATCAAAAGAGAAACTCAAACATTTTTGCTATACCTCATAGACATCGAACGTGACCCCCCACGAGTGACGCTTGCAGACCGTCAAGTCTGCTAAATATCCAACAATGAACCCATATCGACCACAAAAACATGATTAAATTTAGTTTAGTTTCTATATTGTTGTCCATTATTCTCCATTGTTGACATTATTAACATGCACAAAACTTTTTGAGTTTCTCTTTTGATTTTCACCAATTTCATTTAGATACGATTATCCAAAGCGACGTAGTAGTAGTTTAAAGTATGATACTATATTTGTGGACACGTAATTTGATTGGCCTATTTATTACCCTGAAGTGTGACATTTTTATAAATCACTTTTAGCTATTATTTAACTGTTATGTTGAAAATAATTTAAACTTATTGTAAGTTGTGATAATTTTTGTTGAGTTTAGATTGGTTACTAAGCATTGTTACCAGCGGATCCGGTTTCGATCCCCAGTCCGCACCAAATAATTCCTGAACACATCTAGCCATCATAACCAGTATTGAAATATCCGCCCTGTTTAGTACGAATGCATGAGTGAAAGTGTGTCTTATCTTTAAATGTTCTTGCTATCTCGGAGCTGTTCACTCATCTAGGTAGGCACTTAATGGCCTTGTAAAAACAATATGTGATTTAGTAGAGTTAAAATTACTCTCCCCACAGTTCATGTCCCTATAAGGCCCGGGATTAGCGGGTATTCCGACGTTTCCGATCTCTTGTTGGCTCCTACTTCTGAAGTGCTTTTTAGCTGGAGAAAAAGAATATATTAGATTAGTTAAACCCGGCTTGCACTGCTACGCGAAAATAAATGAAATACCGGTATGTGCTTTAATTTTTAGTTGAATAAATAAATAAAAGAACATTAAGGGTTAATTAAATTGTATGGTATATATTGCAATGAACCAAACATAGTGGTTGCTAGAGTAAATTTTTAATTTCGGATTTCAAGTAAACCTCCACTTCCAATGTTAGATTTTGCTGATTTTTTATTTAATTCCTAGCATGCGCTGCTATGCGCTAAATAAATTAAATAGGAGTTAATTAAATGATATGGTATACACTGCGACGAATCAAACATGGTGGTTCCTGGAGTCAATTTTTTATTTCGAATTTCAGATATACCCCCACTTCTAATGGCAAGATTTTGCTGATTTTTTTAATAATACCTACGTCGGTTTATTTTAATACCTTACACTGAGTTTTGTTGTGAAACATTGAAAATTAAAACCGCTAGAACGATTTATAAATGTTCGTTTCAGACGAACCCCTACAGTTAAAGGGTTTTAGAACCTAATAGATACCAGGTATCTGAAAACCTGTATGTATCAATTTTCATGAAGATTAGTTGAGCGGTTTAGAAGTCTATTAATCTCAGATATACCAATAGCCATATAGGTTATATATATATATATATATATATATATATATATAACCACACACTAGAAGTCCCGGCCACGCGTTGCTGTGGCTAAGGTATACGTTAAAAATTTAAATTAAGTTGCTGTCTTTCAGCCAGATTACTTAAAACTAATACTTACACACGAAATTGATAATATTGAAAATAAAATAAACACTGAACACACTTAAATTATGAAATAATCAATATTTGTAATTCAATTGAAATTCACGGTTGCAACAAAAAGCACAGCCATCTGGATCTCTCTTTGTTAAATAATAAACCAATTACCTTACCAAATTACCTTACACCGCCATCTGTTAGAATCGTATGGAACTCACAGATAATTATAACTCTTTGTTAAATAATAAGCAAATAATTTGCAATAAAAATAATGCGACTATAAATTTAGTTATAAACTACCCTAAGTCTCAAGTTGGATCAAACTGCACACAGTGTGCAAAATTTAGGATTCCATCGCGGACAAACAACATGACACGAAATTTTTATATATTAAGATATATGCATTAGATAAATGAATATTAAGCAAATACTAAGAAAACCATTGCAAAGGAGTGAGGATTATTGAGTTTTGTATTGAATTCTATTAATCTCAGATATACCAACATCCATATAGGATATAGGCCTATAGCCTATATATATTAGGTACATGGATATTAAGCAAATACTAAGGGGGGGGGGAATTGAAAAGAGTGAGGAATATTGAGTTTGTATTGAAGCACTTGCCCCCTTGGCAGAAAATTGGACGATGTTATGCATCAAAAAGCTAAGCGCCATTTAAAGAGAAATTGAGATTTTGATGCTTTCTGCACTGGCTCGTGAAGTAGTGTACGCACACTTTAAGCGCCAAATCTTTAAATACAGCCTTATTATTAAAGAAAAATATAAAAGCTTGAGTCCTAACTGAGATTCTGTGTTTTACAACAAACTGCTATGAAACTGCATCTTTATAAATGCTAATCTAAATTTTGCATCATGCAGCTAAGCGCCAAATGTCCCCGCTCTTAGATTGTTGTTGCATAAATGAGTGATGTTAGTTTGGCGCTAAAGTATAAAATTAAAAAAAAAACTTTAAACTTTTTCTCGAAACTTACATAATGACGCATAGCCGGTTGATGCATAACGTCGTCCAGTTAGGAACTATCATTTTTACAAATATTAAATAACTTAAATGTTATTTTATTTCGTATATTCTTGTATCTTGTAAGCCCATGTTTCCCTAAACAGAGATTTAGGCGATCTCCCTCTACAGGGAAGAATTTGAACCATACTAATTTAGTTACACTTGTTTTCATATAGATGTCATTTGAGTGGTCCGTGGTCAGCTTTCCGCCTCATACTGTCATCTAGGAAACCAAGGCAGTACTAGGACGGGAAAATTCGGTAAATTTTGCTTAGAGGCCTTTTCATTCAGGCTTAAGGATCTTTTACGAGCCTGAAAATCTTCAGACTCGGGCCCACGGCTTAAATTCTCTCCCGGAGGACTTGCTCCTTGGATTTTTCTATCCTAAAAAAATCCATCGACCCCGGCCGGGTTTGAACCCGCGACCCTCGGGACCAGAGGCAAGGAGCATAACCACTAGTCCACAGCGGTATATTACTTATTTTAAATGGATGGTTGCCTTCCTTAAAGTCCCTCCCGGAGGACTTGCTCCTTGGATTTTTCTGTCCTAAATAATCCATTGACCCCGGCCGGGTTTGAACCCGCGACCCTCGGGACCAGAGACAAGTAGCATAACCACTAGTCCACCGCGGTATATTACTTATTTTAAATGGATGTTTGCCTTCCTTTTTCTGCCTGGTTGGAAGTTATGTACTGTACATTTGGGATATCTAATTAACACTATGGCCTAATGCTTATGAATAACTTATAACATGGTCTATAGGATATAGCTCCTATCAGAATCCTTGCTTTGGATAAATGAATTGATTTCCTTGCCTACAGATGCGTGAAATGACATGGTTACAGAGACACTAAAGTTATGCACGGTATTATGAAATAGAAGGTAGGCATGAACCTACCTTACAAAGTGTTTGTGATGCAGTGGGCGTTAGAGACCCCCCTCTTGTATCGGGGCGTACTCTCATTACGAAACGAGGGTTTCCACTTGAGGGAATACATTCAAGGGATGAGGGATGGGGCGCACGAGCAAGTATAACGGGATCCCTTGCTCTTTTATCGCCGTTACACTAGACACATTTCGTGGCTATGTCTTATTTCCCAGTGATTGGAGCCGGATGGGGTGCTTTTACGCAGCTCCGAGTATCTTCTGCCCCACTTTTTTATCGCCCATTCGTTCTCAAATGTAAGGTAGCGTTCGGAATGTTAAATGTACTGCCTATGTTATATAAGTAGTCTCGCCAACGTTTTGTACATGAGTTCATGAGCATGCCTAGGTCATTTATTTTGGAAGTAATCGTGCAGACTGTCTTTCATACGTAGAAAGTGTATTTTATACAGGAGAATTCGCAACTTACGCCCCTCTGTTAATTGAGTTCTCAGTTTAACGCCAAATACTCGCGTCACAGATAGATCATTCATCTCAACGGGTGGTACTAAATACACTATATAGTTCAATAGTGAAATTCTAAAGAATAGCGATAATTTGCTGTACATTCATGTAATTGAAGTCTAAGGATTTACTGTGCATAAATTAACATGACGTATTTCTTTATCAGCATACTGTAAATTTAGTAGTACGGTAGTTTTAACCTCAGCCTTAAAAAATAACACCAAAGTAAAAAAGTAAAGTAAAGTGATCCCACGACAGGCCTCAAGAGGCCCTTGGGGTAGTATGAGGTTAAGGTTCCCACTTTTTCTAGACAATTGGCACTTGATGTCAGCCCTGCGTGACGGCCGCCTTTACCCCCACAACAAGCGCCTGGTACTCATTTCCGTTAGAGGCCGAGTCGACCCCAGGACCATAGTACCGCCAGAGGGGCCACGGGGCTCGAACCCTCGACCTTCCGGCTTGTAGCGCAGTGCCTTAACCACTACGCTACGGCGCGTCCCCATACATCATAGTACCGATACTAGTAAAATTCATGGTGATTTTTCGTTGAGGTATTAGTTCACAGTAATATAATGTACGGTTAAAAACTATACTATAGTTACCTTGTAGGTCCGTCTCCTCAACTTAAGTTCTTTTAAAACTCTGTAGGCCTTTCGGGACTAGTCCCATCATCAGCAGAAACAATTTAATAAACAACAACATCGAAGAAATAGATGAATTCGACAATAAAGGCATCTACAAATTAACATGTACAGACTGCAATAAATTCTACATTGGGAAAACTAACAGAAGCTTCAACATTAGATTCAAGGAACATTTCAGAGAGTTCGTTTACAATGGAGGAAAATCAAGTTACGCAAAACATGTAATTCAAGCTGGACACCATATGCATAACATCGATAACACCCTCACAATAGTACATAGAGAAAACATTCCAATGAGAATAAATATACTGGAGGAAATCGCATCCTAAGAGAAATCAACAGCAACATGATTCTCAATGAGTGCACACCTAATCCACACAATCCTCTGTACAAAATTCTCACAACCAAGTCAGTGCTTCAACAAGGGTCAACAAGAACGGACCTAATGCATTCTGCTGATGATGGGACTAGTCCCGAAAGGCCTACAGAATTTTAAAAGAACTTAAGTTGAGGAGACGGACCTACAAGGTAACTATATTATAGTTTTTAACCGTACATTATATTACATCATAGTACATTAGGCCTATATAACATATCAAAGAACATATATCTTGGGTATATTTGTATTAACAAGGGAACTGTCAACGATTACATTACGAAACTTACCTTGAAATTTCTTCTAGAGAAGCGTTGTGATGTACCAAGGTCATGTTAAAAAATCTTTGCTGTTTTTAAGTGCGAGGCACAGAAATCGAAGCCAGAATCGAGCAATGGTAACCCACTGTACGGAGCATATGGACTCCCTTAGTGAATAAGTGCGGCGCGGACGGCAGGTAGTGACGGTTATCATATCTATCAATTCAGGAGTTGTAGGCCTATTACTTCCCTATTGTTTGAATGAGAGATTTGGCGGTGGATTTTAGTTGACACGGCCTAGGTACAACGCTTCTCTGGTATAAATTTCAAGGTAGATTCCGGTATGCAATGGTTGACATTTACATTGTAATTTGGATGCAATTGCTTCATGATCGAAAAATAATTACTTGAACTATGCAGCTTCTCGTGATAGTTAAATATTCAGAATGTTTAGAAAGTTTATTTTCGATAAAAACGTTGAAGAAAACACGATGAACTCTGTTAATACATAGGCGTACTTTCAGTTTCGCAAGGTGAGCAAAGGATGGGTAGGAATAGAGTAACCATAAATTGGTAGGGCCTACTCTAGAACATAACTCGTAGAGTACTTGCTTCTAGTGGTTGTAGAGAAAAATGAATCAAGTTTTAATGAATTATTTTCGGAAAACTAGAATTTCAATATTAAAGTTAATTTTTAGTATGTAGGTTTAGCTTTTAAGCAACTACGCGTATATGAATGGCATCCGAACAGAAAGAAGAAAAGAGGGAGACCAAAGTTAACATGGAAGGAAAACATGAAGACAGTAATGCAAGCTAGAGGGCTAAGTATCGAAGATGCCCAAGATCGTAAGCTTATAACAGGATTGTGGCGGTAGGGCCTGGGCAAGGCATGGACTGTATGTATCTCAGGGTTGTGGATTTTCACCGTGGGATAAGGCGAGGTTCGAACTAAGGATAACAGGGTACTATCAGGAGGCTCACCGAGACAAACACTGGTGTCAATTTGATGATATTTATTCTATCATATGAAGCACAAGACTATTACAGTTCCAATTCCAGAACATTGGATTGAATTGGATATATTCCGGTATTTCTTTCACTTCGGAATGGTCGCAGGAATGCGAGTAGCGGTCGATACTGGACCTATTTTATTATTATCGAGGCGATTCTATCGCGTTTTGGAACACTGATAATTACTGGTCTTCACACGACCTAAAGCGTGATATAACACCAGCACACTGATACTTTTAAAATAAACTTTTATAACTTGCCGTTCTTGGCCTAACACATTTCGTGTATCTAATGGGTCGCTTGCCTGCGACCGGCGAAATATACGAGTCCGCACATCAGCGGACTTCAACAATTAATCCTGCGCGGGAGTCTTACGTAAATTTTGGTTCCATCCGGGAACGCTGCCCGGAGTAGACTACTTTCCCGATATTCGGAATATATCCAACTCCATCTTACAAATACACTTTACAAGACCAATATTTTCATTGGCTGAACATACATAAAAAAACGCCTTACTAGCAGAATACTATTTACTTATGGACTCTGATTGGGCATTACGGTTCCCACTATAGTTCAACCAGAATCTCAGGATAATGATTGGTCGTGTATTTACAGGGTGTGATTTTCACACGCTGGTGAGAAGTTTATTAATTTACTGAAAACAGATGGACATAGTTTTTGGCTACTGTCGCCATCTCAACAGGCGGTCTAGTGATTTTTTGACACACTTAAAGTTGACCGTCATTTATCTGTCTGGAAGGATGACTTCCAGAGCCGGACAAGGGACGTTACATCTCCAGCTGTGAGGCCGTATTATTAGGGAACGATTGTCCCGGGGGTCATAAACCGATTTACTTACATGTGTCCATCTACAAAGAACTTGAGATACAATAGACAGAAATGCCTTTATGTATACTCAAGCGTAACAGATTGGTAAAAGTTTCTCACGAAACGTTTTCTGGAAAGTGTAACTACATATTCAATAATCAGTAATAATATATAATAATAAAATTAATTGGTGCAGTTATTTCTGCTACAAGCTTTAGAGGTTTGGCATGGGAAGACGGCAGCAGCTGTAAAAACCCGAAGATAGATAGATAGGTATAGCTTTTAAAATGTTTTAAAATTTTATTAGTTAATTACCAATACCTGTTTAAATGTAATTACTATTTTTAATTACCATACTATCTCAGGCGGTAGCATTCTTGACTGGCCATTTTTTTAAGACAGTTCTGCCTCAAATGTTTTTGGGCCAAGCACCACTTCTCTCCAAGATCATTTTAATTTCTAGTTAATTCCGTCCCGCCATTCCCACCACAAACATTTTCCTTCCCATTTTGTAGACGTAGGGTACTGTGCTACGTGGCAACTTTGCTTTTATTAACATTGCAGATAGTCTAAAATGATGATTGTGACATGTTTTGCCCTAAAATGTTAATAAAATTTAATATTTAGGTTAGGCTAGTTAGCTGTTGGACGGTACTGACTTGTGCATTTTGAAAATTACGGACGTAAGCAAATCTTTTTTTTCCGTATACATGTTTATGGAGACATAACTGATATGACCTTGTTAGTGGATCTGAGTTCGATGCATTGCGTGGTTGGAAATTTTAATTGTAGAATTGCCAATCTCGAGCAATGGTGATGTAGGCCTACAATTTTTTAATCGCGAGATTGTGTACTTGGTGCCTGTATTAAATTACAAACTCCTCAGCAATACATATTAGACTAAGTTTAGAAGGCATGTCGTATCGATGATAGCGATTCGCTTGTCAGTTAGGGACATTAAAGCCTAGTGATCCCCATGGTGCTTTCTCAACAGGAGTAAAATATGCTCCGGACATCGCGTTTCATTTCTGCATCTCCCAATCATCTTTCCTCATATATCACACGCTACACACATATTTAAAACATACACTCATTCTGTATAGAGTGCAAGTGCACACCAATAACATAAAGTGATGTGTAGGGATGCAAACGATACATCGATGTGAACATCGATGTTTTAACATCGATGATACATCGCTCTTTATGAACGATATCTTGTCATTCCTAGCGCCATCTATTGTATTATTTTTCACTGATCGTTCGCTTTCTCAGTCACAAGCTGTTTACGGGGTAAGTCATAAAAATATTCACCAACATTTGAAATCACAGTTTCATTAAATGCATAAATTGAAAAGGAGGTGTCAAATGGTTTCGATAAACTTTGCTCATTCTTGGCTATCGCAACCGCTCTAGATCCACGCTCCAATCCCATTCATTTGAAAGATGCGACTGCTTAGAGTAAAGTCATCAATTATATAAATACTTAACCAGTATCCGAGCAGCAGTTTTACTGAGTATTCTGATGAATCTGAAAGGGATGAATATAATGAATCCGAACGTATGGAGTTACCACAAAAAATTAACGCATATCATAAAAAATAAAACATCGTATAACAAAAGTAGAATCAGAATTTCACATTTTTATGTCGTCTCCTGTAGGCCTAACTCCTATAAAAGCATAGTCTTTAGAAATGTGGGATTACATGAAAAGTTTACTTCCTGGCCTGCATAAACTGGCGATGATGTATTTGCCTATTGTATCAACGTCGGTGCTGTTTTCAGAGGCTGAAAAAAAACCGCTTACTAGACACAAGATTGTCAAAATTCTTATTTTCAAATTCTGTTTTGCGAAATAAATACATTTTCAAAATTCTTTTGTGTTTTTAATGTTTTAAAACATCGATATATCGTTCATAAACATCGATGTTTTCGATATCGATATTTTACGTTTTAAAACATCGATGTTCTAACATCGAGGTTTTTTTATGAGCGATGTTGCATCCCTAGTGATCTGTCAAAGTGGTGCGTATATTAAAAATATATTACATTAACGCCATCTATCCGTCTTGAGTGAAACCCATATGAGAAATGCGTGGGTGGCATTGGATTACTTTATTTTATAAATTATTGTGTATGTGGAACGTTATTCAATTGAATGAACGTCATAATAATTGTATTGTTTATTTAAGCATTTTATTATGGCAGTAACAAGGGACAACGGACGTTTACTGATAAATATATTTCCTGTGTGAAGCAATAACATAACTTCCTACTCTTGGGATGTCCAAACCTTTTTGGACACAAACAGTTTTCCGTCTCTGTAAATTCGGTATCTCTGCCAACCTGAAGATAAGCAAAATAAGAACTGCCCTTGGAATATTGAAACATTTGGTATTTATACATTTCCAAATACTACTCTCTCTCTCTATATATATTTAAAACTAACTCACTGTCGCTAGTGAACCCGTAAGTTCATGGCCGCACAGACATAAGCTCTCCATAATCCCTCTCCTGAAATAATGTTTTCCATGCATCCCCTGTATAATCTACTTCCCTCAAATCATTCTTGGCCTATTTGCTGGGAAATTTCCATCTCATGGTAGGAAAACCAGGAGTTTCCATTACCCTCTTTTATTACCCATCCGTGCCACATGTTCTGCCAATTGCAGTGTACGAGACTAACTTATTATATTTGGTTTCCCATGAAGTTCATGTAGCACACTGTTATGTAGTATTCTCCATTCGCCTCTCTTCTCTCCTCGGGTCAAAATTTTTTTCTAGGAACTTTATATTATCAAATACTGATAATATTTTATTTTTCCTTAAAGTAAGAGTCCATATAACTGGGAGAATAACAGTTTTATATATGTTCAGTTTAATGCTTTCTGAGAGTAGATGGGACGAAAGGATCCCTGTAAAGCTTAATAATATGCATTTCCATAATTGGGCTAGGGGCCTATGTTTAATTTTTTTGCACATCTCATTCCTATTTGTAATTACACTGGTCAACATGATTTTTGTCTCATGAGTACCAGTAGTTGTACTTAATGCAGTTTTTTATATCGTGTTTTCAAATTGTATTCGGAATTTCTCCATCACCCACAGTTTTTTTATTTAAATTTCAATTAATGGATTTAAATAATATGTTTTTTAATAAACTTTTTTCGTCTATTTGTCCATTGTAAAATAAAACCAAATGCGCTAACTCAGGAGATTTCAGCTATGGAAAAGAGATATCAAGGCAAATGGAATCCTAATATGCTGGCCGATTATTGTTGGACCATCAAGAGGGAAGCTCCATACGCGAAATATAGTAGAAAATCGTCATTTCTTACTTTCTAGGTGAGTCCGAATGTTCGAATATTGTATAGTTACGAATGTAGAAAAATTAAAGTGTTTGAAATTATAAATTCCTCTCTCGGAAACCTTGCGCGATGGAGAAAAACCGATATCATATTTGTATTCAGGAGAAAAAAATACTATCAGAATCACATATTTTTCTTTCTGAGACAAAAAAAAAAGTTTATTTTTGTTGCTCAGTGTTTTTTTTCTAATAAGTTATTTTTTGTTTTGTTTTGAGTTATATAAAATATTCAAATTATTTTGATGAGCTGTTGGGAAGATAAAAGTACCTATATAAAAGAAAACATTTGATCCCGATTAGTGGACCTTACTATCGTTAGAACAGAGACCGCCTGCTGGACTTATTCGCGCGTATTAATACGGTCGGAGATGAATTTTAAGGACATAAAAATCCTAAACATGCTCTTTTTGGAAGAGAAGAAAAGCCGTGGTCCCGATAATAATACTTACATAGTAAAAATAAAGCATTACTTTTAATCATATAATATTATGTAGGCCTACATGTTATGAGTTTTACTTCTTAAATCTTAAAATCTTAACACACAAAAATCGTACACCTGGTAATATATAGGCTATTGTAATCTTAACTGCATGACTTGTTTTATCGTATTTAGTACGGAATGGAAACAGAGAAAGGAATAAATCACAAAACAATTTGTTTTGTACATCGCTTGTTGACGTGACCAACTGGAATTGAATTCGGTATTGGTTCGAAATCCTTTGACAAAATGCATTCTTCGTTTTTATTCCATATTTCAAGCTGTGAGAGGAATGAGCCAATTATAAATCGATTTATACTGCGGGGATAGAAACACATTTTTTTAACAATCCGTTTGTTTAGGACTTAAATGCATAAAATTGTATTTTCCCATATGAATTACTTGATTGCTTTACAAGTATTCGAATTCTTTTGTCTTTCTCTTCTAAAAATAATGATTAATTCATTACACTAGAATATTTGTTTGTTTCAATTTTAAAATACTTATATAAATTAACTATTAAAGTTAAAATTATGCAAGTCATATGAAACTAACCAGATGAGTAAGTTTTCTTTTCGCATTGGAATTTGATGTGTCATCAGATTCTCCATAGAAACCACTATAATTTAGAAGTGTTAAACAGTAAAAGATCAAGTATAGTCATGGGTTTATCATCTCCCAAGTTTTGAATCCAGTTAAAGATGTATGGGTACATGTTATAATCAACTAAAGTATGTTTTCTGGATTTCAAGAAAAAAAAAGTCGTACTCTTCATATTTTCTTTGTTCCCATACAATTAACATAACTAAAAAATACTGTAATGAATTCGAGAACAAAATGTTGTAATGCTTCCATGTCAGAAGTATCACCTGCATCTAAATTTAACAAAGGGGCTTGAATTTAATTTATATAATGGATTACAGTACTTATAATTTTACTGCTGACGAAGGGTTGAATGTATGGGTGTGTCAAGTTCCATAATTTTACTACAATTTCATTTTAAGTTGTTTAGACATGTAACTAACTAACTCTCTGAAACTATCGAACCCGTAGGTTCATGGCAGCACGGGACATAAGCTCTCCATACATCCCTATCCTGAGCTAATGTTTCCAATCATCCCCTGTATAATCTACTTCCCTCAAATCATAGTTGATGTTATTCTCCCACCTCATTCTTGGTCTACCAACTGGGAGTTTTCCCTCTGAATTTCCTATAAGAAGCTTCCAAGCACGTATGGTAATATAATTTCTAGAATATTAGACTAAGTATATATACAGGGTGGACCGCTCGAATGGACCTAATTTCAATTGCTTGTTACTGGCAAACGGTTGTAGATAGAAACTTAAAACAACGTTCATAGTACAGAAAAACTCACCAAGTTTCGAATCCTGTCGGTAGATGGCACAAAGATACGTTTCTCGTTCTTAGATTTAATTGTTTGTGAAAATGGCGACTCCGCAGATGAAAGCGCAAGCTGTTTTGTGGTATGCGGAGTTTAAATCAATCATTAGAGTTCAAAGGGAGTTCCGGCGTGTGTTTAACCGTGATGCTCCAACTGCTAGAAGCATAAAGAAGTGGCGTGATACATTATTAGCTACAGGATCTGTGTTGAAGAAGCATGGTGGTGGTCGCAGAGCATCCGATGAAATGGTAGCAAATGTTCAAGCCGCATTTGAGCGAAGCCCCCGGAAGTCATTAAGAAGAGCTTCGCGGGAACTTCAAATACCAAAATCGACATTACAACGGATTGTCCACAAACGCCTCAAACTGCACGCATATAAAGTGCAGTTAGTGCAACGTCTGGAGCCGAATGACATGCCGAAACGAGTGGAATTCGCCAATACGATGCTGGACCGTCTCGGCGCTGATCCTGACTTCATGACCAAGATTTTCTTCTCGGACGAAGCCACTTTCCATTTGTCAGGCAAGGTAAACCGGCATAATGTGCGGATCTGGGGATCGGAGAATCCTCACGCTATTCAAGAGCATGTTCGTGATAGTCCGAAGATGAATGTTTGGTGCAGTTTGTCACATAATAAGGTCATTGGACCGTTTTTCTTCGCCGAGAAAACTGTTCGTGGTACCACATATCTTGACATGCTGGAGCTGTTCTTTCCACAAATTGAACAACTGCAGCCTAACATCGTTTTCCAGCAAGATGGTGCTCCTCCCCACTGGTCCAATGAAGTTCGTACGACTTTGGACAACATTTTCCCTGGCCGTTGGATTGGTAGGGGAGGACCAATCGCGTGGCCCCCGAGATCTCCCGATTTAACACCACTGGATTTCTTTCTCTGGGGCTATGTCAAAGATAAAGTTTACACCACCCCAGTCAAAGACCTTCGTGATCTTCGTGAGCGCATCATAGAGGCTATTGAGAACATTCCAGAAGACATACTCCAACGTACTTGGCAAGAAATTGTTCATCGCTTTGATATCGTCACAGTGACTGCTGGGGCTCATATAGAGATGTGGTGATCTGGATATCAAAACTTGGTGAGTTTTTCTGTAATATGAACGTTGTTTTAAGTTTCTATCTTCAACCGTTTGCCAGTAACAAGCAATTGAAATTAGGTCCATTCGAGCGGTCCACCCTGTATATATATATATATATATATATATATATATATATATATATATTACAAATGCATTGACATGCATTTTTTTTTTGCAAATGCGTTGACATAAAACATGAAATGAATCAACTAAGCATTTACAAACAAAAAAATCCTGAAGTAGGCCTAATCTCACTCGTGTTGGTCAGCCTCGGATTTTGAACTCGGGATCTCCCGAATACTAGTCTCAGAGGATATTATTGATCCAACTCGTTCAATACATATTTGTGTTATTTAAAAAAGGAACATTTATTTTCATGATTTAAAAAAAATGTGTCATTAGTCAGCCTCGGATTTTGAATTCGGGATCTCCCGAATACCAGTCTTAGAGACCATATTGATTCAATTCTTTCTATGCATATTTATATTAATCGAAAAAAAAAATGATCCACCGCTGTGATCTCGTACGCAGCGGGCCCTGGTCGAGACAAGATTCCTGGGTGATGTTTTTTTCCCCGGGATTTTTCCTCATCTGTAAGAGAAATGTCAGGAAACTTTAAGACCCTAACTGTCCCCGAACGTCATCTGGCCATCGTTAATCATCATCATATTCGCCATGTTTAGTATGAATATCTGTGTGTGTGTGTCTGTTTTGTCTTAATGTTGTGTTGTCTCGGAGGAGGTTCTGACATTGAGCTGATCACTCATTCGTGGAGGCCCTCTAATGTGTGTGATCCATAGTTAAAACCTTATCCCGACAGGCCGTGCCACTGTAAGGCCCGGGTGACGAGTGGCACATAAAAGTACCTATAAGGCGAGAGGTTAAACTGCTTTAATGAAATGGGGGGGAAAAAAACTGAATAAATTTATTTCATCTTCTGTACAATTTGAAACAGAAGATTATCGTGTGGTCAACCGTTGTCGTTTCTTCAGATTGATTGGGCAAGTAAAATCTTGCATATTATTTACATTTGGTTATAATTAATGTTGATTAATTACTTTTAGGAATCACTAGCGTTAAGGTTATTAACTGAACTTGATGTTCCAGGTAGTTGTATTTTTGCTAAATTCATAGTAGCCTATTTCGTGATTTTTTTTTTTTGTGACTACTTTCGCGTTCATGCTCATTAAAACTTATTTTATGTCGCATAACATGTTTAGATTCGATTTATACTATAAAATCATACTTTTATAATCAATATAGGCTATTTATTCCATTTTCATTTTTCTCACAACTGTATTTTAATGCAATCAGTAAATATATACGTAAATACAATATTTTAAATTTGACTTATTACATTTACTAGTTATTATTATTATCACTTTTATTAGTCTGAATTTACTGACAATTTTAAAGTCTTTAAAAACAAATTTCTTCTTCTTTTCCATTTCATGGATTAGGCTTACTGCATGTTCCGTCATCACAGTGTCTCTCTTTCCTTTAGGATCATATTGGTAAGCTATTTTTGGCAGTCTGGTATCTTCCATCCTTCCAACATGTTCAAATCATCTTTTTCTGTGTCTATCCATTCTTGAGTTGATGGTTTGGACTTCTAATTCTTTTCTTATTTCTTCATTTCTAATTCTGTCTTATCTTGTACATCCTTTTGTTTTCCTCAAAAATCTCTTTCGCAACTTTGTATTCTATTAATTGTCCTTTGTGTAGGTACCCGACTTTCACATCCATAAAGTAACGTAGGAAATGCCATAGTATTATAAAATTGCATTCTTGCTCACACTCCAAAATCGAAGTGTAAGGAGTAGGTGGAACTCCATAGCTATGTGAAGGCAATCCACGTAAGGGAAGGAATACCTTAGACAAACCTAATATGCAGCGGGCTGGTAACCCCTTCATAGGGCATTTAAAACACTCAGATTCATCACAGTAAAGGGGAAACGGCTAGTTATAAAAGCAAATTTAATAGAACCTAATCATAACGTATGTTTTGTCAGTTGAAGCACCGAATTGAATAAAAACTGAACAAACATTCGTTACTTTGTTAATCTTATTTGCTACGTAAATAAAGTTGTACAGTAATTAGTTGATAGCGCATGCGGAGGTTGACGGGAAATCGCTATGGTTCGCTGAGGGATCGCGAGGGTTTGTTAAAGAAGTGTTATCATAGGAGGTCTACAAAATAGGAAGTGGTAAACAGTCGACTGTCGGGCTTCTCAGATTAGGGAATTTTTTGTTTATTTATGCTTGCTTCTATTTATGTTCAGTACGTAGAACAACAGGGATGTCCCACTATATGACTAACAGCTTCTACAACGTCAAACAACACTGTGTTTTTCGTAATTGAGGCTTTGCGTCATGAATAACTGCGCCATCTGCAGACAAAACACAACACACTCTTGACAGACTGCATAGTGCCATCTGTGTTATTTTTAGTAATTGTTTTTATTTCCGTGAATTATTAACAATTCTAAAAGTTTTACATCATCCATTTCGTTTTCGTTCGAGAGGTTTGAACTTAGGTCTTATTACGTTAAGGATGTTTTAGCATACTCAAGTAGAACTCGCACAGTCTTACGTTTGTTATATCATAAGCAGTGCCAACAGCATGGTTTAGCCCTATTGACAGATTCCAATCTCATAGTATATCGAGTTGATCATTCCATTTATTCGATGGATGTTAATTTCTTACTTTAGGTTTTTATCATAAGGCAGACTAGGGCTAGACTAAAAGCACCGTGCAGTCACAGAAGAAGAAGAAGAGCGAGGAGTCTGTGGTCGTCCATTCTTAAAACTTGTCCATAATGAGTTTTGATAGTATACTACTAAAGAGATTGCTAGCGTGAGTACATTAATTAAAATATTATTTTCTGGTATTGTGCTATTTTCCCATTAAGGTTTGAATACTTTTAATTATTTTCTAATGTATTAATTTTTTATATCCTGCCCCGGTCACAAGAATCTCATTTCTGTTGACTTTATTTGCCTGGATTCTTTCTTTGTAACTGTATCGTAGGCATATATTCTCTGAATTTATTTATTACTAGTAGTGAATTAAAGAATTATGATTGTGATTCATGGTATGTGGTAATGAATCCAACTCAACAGTTGCTTGATGACTGAGGAAAATCACAAAAATTATTCATATTCGCTGGAATCGGGATTTGTACCTCCCAAAAAAGAGTTTCTGGATCGATTCCCTCGGAGTTGGATATATATATACTTTTAATCCCAGGATGCACATATTAATTATCAAACACACTTTTTTTTTATGCTGACATCTATTTCTAATTTAATTTTGTATATTCTTTTGGATAACTAACTTCAGTTCATTTTTTGTATAATTTCTAATATATTCTCAACCTTATAGCCTCTAGCTAGTTTGATTTGGGCATATAAACATCGGTTTATTCATTTAGACGTAGTATATTATTTAACGACGATCTTTAACAACTTATGCCATTATCTCAATTCGAACCTGGACGTGATCATAGGGCATTAGTGTCGCCATTCGAATCTGGGCGTCAAGGGGCCGACAAATTTTGCTCAATTGCCTCGTATTTCAGGCGTGATGTTCTTTTACGAGTCGTAAAATTACGACACCTGAACCACGCCTTTATTTCATTTTCAAAGGAAGCCATATTCAGTTTTTTTACACCTTTAAAATCCATCGTTCCTGGCCACGAACCTCGGAAACAAAGGTCCACCAGAACCGACAGAAGCAAGACAAGAAGAAAACGAACCCAATGTTTCCATTTTTGTTCATCTAACACAAAACAAAAATTATATTTATCATAAAACTGAGTATGTTAATAAATCGATTTAGTCAGTGATTTATTACATCCTATTTAATATGTTCAAAAATAGTTTATTTGTATCATTAGGTTCATTACAAAACAAAAATTGACATATTGGTAGTACGAAACTCGGAAAAACTGCACTTAAACTTGCGTGAAATGTTTTTAGTCCTATGGAACAACAGTGCGCATGCGCCAGACTTTATAGAGATAACGATAAACCACAATCGAACCACATATATCATCGTCCTCGATTACTATCCGTAGCTATGAAATTTAAATGAACAATATTTGCAATAAATCCCAAAATCTATGTTAAAAAACATATCAATAATATTAAAATTAACAAATGTTTATTAAAAATGAGTGTACACTTACTTATCACTCCCTATCGCCGATCCAACCAGCGATAACCCAAAACAGCGATAGAAAAATCATGGACTAAGTAATATACCCTGTGGAGAAAATAGCAGTTAGCATCACAATATTGTCTAACAGTGTCATAATATTGTGATTTGCGTATTTAAATAAATACTTCAAAATTGTCTAATAATGTTACAAAAATTGTTTGAAAAAGTTTAAAATATTAAATAATGTTAGTAAATACTGGAGGAGAGCTACAGTTTACAACAATATAACTAAAAAAATCAAGCGCTAATAGAAGTGCAGTTGGGCCAATAGTTTAGTTGTATCATTAGGTTCATTACAAAACAAAAATTGACATATTAGTATTACGGAACTGAAACTTAACTGTTTAAAAATCAACTGAAGTTGGCGAATATTGAATTTATAACAGTTTTCTAAAAAAAGTTTCGTTTAAAATTGTATCCATCCATCCATAGTAATTCTGCCCGAGGGCAGGTCTTTCACTGCAATCATAGCATTTTCATGCTATGCTTTGCAGCTTTACTAGGAATTTTAGGTGTGGTAGCTTCCCGTTGCTTTCCACACCGGTGAAGGATGATGGTGATAATGATAAGGATGATAATGGCCATATGATTTCGGGGACCGTTTGGACCACAAAGTTTTTCTGACATTTGTCTTACAGGTGAGGAGAAACCCCGATAAAAACCTCACCCAGAAAAACTGCCCCGACCGGGGATCGAACCCGGACCCGCTGCGTGACAAGGCAGCACGCTACCTCGAGACCACAGCGGTGGACAAAATTGTATCAAAGATACAATTAAACATATTGTACTATATTGCATCAATTTATTTTTACTTGCATTTTTATTGTATCTTCTTTTCTGAGTGTACTTGACTCACCCCTTCTATTTGTGCCTCTTCACCCGTCTCCACATAAAAATACGGTCGTATTTGTGGTTCAGTGCTTCCAATCAACAAAACAGTACTGAATGAGCATAGTATGGTCCAGAAATAAGTCGCGTTTCCAATTAAAAAAATGTAATATAAATGAATCCCTCTCTGATGCCATTCATTACCCTGTTTTGTTGGAGGGCTTGCGTACTTGTATGACCATGAGAGCTAGTACAGCCGTTAGCATTGCTGCCAAAAGGCGAACCCATACCAGAAAGTTAAAGGCGATAAGCCAGACGAAAAGAGGTGCCTTGGTCAAAAGGCTGACGATCTTCACCGTAAAAATACAACTGGCAAGCGCGGATTTGGGTTTCACTGGAGTAAAATTTTCGGGAGATGAAATAGTCCCCCATTCTGATCTTGTGCGGACTACTTCAGAGATTCATGGAAATACTTAAACACGATCCTACTAACATGACATATTACATTACATGTATAGTAGCGGCGAACTAGAATTATTAGCTTGGGAACTAGATAAATCCGCATTAGATAGTGTTGCTTTTATAGGAAGTTAGATGATCGGGAGCAGATACTCAGGAATCTGGAAGCTTTACATTATACTTACTCTACGTATGCAGTGAGACCAAAATTCGGAACGGGTTTTTAATCCGAAGGATGATCCTCTCAGTTGCGATGAGCAGATACGTGGCATGAGTTGGGATTAAAAAAGGAATATGGAAACTTCTGGTAGTAAAACTAAAGGAATTTTAATATTAATCATGATTTCAGAGAGGTGTATTATTCAGGAAATATTGGAAAACATTAGCTCAGGGTAAGAATGTATGGAAAGCACAAGTCCGCGCGAACATGAACCTCCGGGTTCGATAGTGCCAGTGAATTAGTTAAATAAATGATTGCACTGCTGTTCGTCCTATGCATAGTAAAGTTATTTAGTTTTCCTACATTAAACTCCTGGAACGATAAGGGGTAATTCAAATCTATAGCCACATCAATATGTCTGTCGGTCTGCCTTTTTGGAATTGCTGAATCAAGCTAATTTAATTACTCTCATTTACTTGCAAGCATTAACTAATAGCCAAAAAATATATATATAGTAGGCAACTAGGGTATTACTTGTATGGGAAAGGCCGGTTAAATTTTCCTCAGAGCCTCTAATTTAGGTACTTTTATGAGCCTGGAAATCTTCAGATACAGGACCCACGGCTTAAAGTCCCTCCCGAAGGACTTGTCCCTTGCATTCTTCCATTCTAAAAAGTCCACAAATCCTGGCCGATTAGAACTCGGGACCAGAGGTAAGGAACTTCTAAATCACAAGTTAAGACATAAATTCATATATCTATATAATTGTCCACCGCTGTGGTCTCGAGGTAGCGTGCTGCCTTGTCACGCAGCGGGCCCGGGTTCGATCCCTGGTCGGGGCAGTTTTTCTGGGTGAGGTTTTTATCGGGGTTTTTCCTCACCTGTAAGACAAATGTCAGGAAAACTTTAAGGCCCAAACGGTCCCCGAAATCATATAGCCATCATCATTATCATCATATTCACCGGTGTGGGAAGTAACGCTGCAAGCATAGCATGAAAATGCTATGATTGCAGTGAAGGACCTACCTTCGGGCAGAATTACTATGGATGGATCTATATAATATAAAACATATTGTTTAGATATCTTTAAATGCAGCCGGACAGACATTTAACCATGGAAAAATAATGTAGAAGACGGAAGATAATAGGGGCACATTGTTGTAGCGCTTATAGCATGAAAAAGGTTTAGAAGCCATGACGATGTACAATGACTTACGTTAATTTTGGAACACTTTGAATATTATTTAAATATTGCTAAATTGTACTAACAAATTCAAACACGTTCTTGCAAAATTAATTTATAGTTAACTACAACTTGAAACATGATATTGTATATTCATTTCATCTGAAATTTCATTACAATTTTTTTTTTTATTCGTGCACAAAGTAATTGCAAATCAACTCTAGTATCCGAACAAATTAAACACTGTCAAATAATAATTTATAATTCTTTCAAAAGTGTAACTAATATTTTGTTGAAACCTCTTTCTGTCAAACGTTTAGGCATGCTTAGCACAAGTTTTCTAACATACGTAATTCCCTTTTTCACATAATTCTTAGATTTAACTGCTGCCTATTTACTTCGCTTTACTGTTTATCACACAGATTTTCAATGAGTCTGGCTTTGAGGTGGTGTCTCTCAAGCATTTTGGGATGATTCTAAAGCAGCCACTCCTTTACAATGTGTGTTTTCTGTTTGAAATAATTATCGTGGTAGAACTTATGATACCCCAATTTCTCAGTGCTTACATGAAGTTGTCGAAGAATATTTATGTAACCTGCCTTAGTCATTTTTTCATTTAAAAAAAAAGCCAATACTACGACGCATGTTGCACACACTCCCAAACCATTATATTCCCTCCTCCTTGTTCGATTTTAGGCTGGAGAATCTGAATTTTTTCCTCAGTACCCAGCGAATATATTTTCAGAATTAAAGATCAGCAGCCAGTGAGTCTTGGAGCGCTAATTTGTCGATTTGTCTATCTACACCTTACGAATCAATCCACGTTTTTCAAGCTCATTCAGTTCTTCTGGCTGGCTCTTTGCAAGTAGTTTGGATTTTGTCTTCTCAATTCTTTGAATGATGTTAAATATTGCGTGTGTCTACTTATTTTAAGTAATTTTGAGCTTTCACTACTCTTGGTAGGCTACGATTAAAATTATCCAACTGCCTTTGCGCCGTAGCCGAGTGGTTAAGACAAGATGCCTTGACGCAGAGCTACGGGACTTGCACTGGTTCGGGTCTCCACGGGGGAAGAAATTTTCTCATGGAATTTTGGCCAGTATGGGACAGGTGCTCACCCAGCATCGTGAGGCATTTGGGTAGCTACAACAAGTAGCCTTCCAGGTTGAGAAAACCAGCTATAAAGCTGGGGGCCCTACGTGCTGACCACATGTTATCCCTACACTGGCTGGATGGATTATCGTCTACCTCTGTGATGAACACAAATGGATGTGAGGCCGCAGCCGGCTGGTAGGTCAAGGGCCTTCTAGACCTGTCGCGCCATGGAGTTTAGTTCTTTAATTGTCTTTGTCCGTCTTTTCTTCCTCCATATTCTCTTCATTATTGTCGGTGCTGCAATGTAAATAGCACGGTATCATTTAACATGTCCGTCGCCGTGGCGTAGTCGGTAGAGTCCGGCGGGTAGGGGATTTGTAAATCTCCACCTTGGGTCTGGACGTGTGTCCTGTCCTTGTGTCTATGTGAGAATAAAATAAAGTTAACAAAAAAGGTGAATCAAGAAGGAAAAACGGTTTAAACGAAAAGGGGAAAAAATGTAAACAAAATACAGTTAAAAAAAGCAGGTATATTGACTCTTTACAAATATAAGCAATTGATGAGCATAGAGTCTCCACATAGTTGTACGTGAAATTAGTATTTTTTTTTTTTCAAATGCCCCAGGTTGTCTTTCGACATTTCTGGTGTTCTCTCCTGGCATGGCGTACTTGTAACCCACTTCTGAGGTTGGTGCGTCTGGAAGGCGGGGTTACGTTGCCCCATTGATATGGTGGGTGATGATGATAGTGGTGTGCCAGGAGAGTCCCTAATCCTAAGCTTAAATCTAAGATGAGTATGAATGATGATGAATTGCGATGGCCATATGATTTCGGGGACCGTTTGGGCCTTAAAGTTTTCCTGACATTTGTCTTACAGGCGAGGAAAAATCCCGATAAAAACCTCACTCAGAAAAAATTGTCCTGACCGGGGATCGAACCGGGCCCGCTGCGTGACAAAGCAGCACGCTACCTCGAGACCACAGTGGTGGACTGTTAATAAAAAAAATAGGGTCCGCATTTTAAAAGTTAAGCAAAAAACAAATGCTTGGTGACAGCAATTACAATCATGTAAACTATGAAATAAATTTTCTTCCGATAACTGGATTTCTTTATTAGGGCAATGTACGTACTTTTAAATCGTTGAAGATTTATTTTCTAAATCCAGGTTAAATACAATAAACCGTATAATGTCTAAATATTAATGCGATTCGCTGTTTATAAAATTTACAGCAATAATTTGAAAGTTAAGAATGTAAGTCTAGTAATTTTTATTTAATTGTAAACGATATGCAGTAATTGTTCTTACTAATTTTAATTAAATAAACATGCACTAATTAACGCAAATTAGCACTTTCACTAACTTGAATTTTGCCTTTAAAGCTCTATTCTAAAGTCCGATAAGACTTGTACCTTTTTTATGACCTCTCAAATCGCTCTTCTCTTGCACTTCATTGGCTCTCTGATGTTGTTCATTGTAATGATATTGTGAAAATGTCCGCCGTGCCGTGTAGGCAAGGGTTGCATTTGAATCCCTTACAATCAGCAAAAAAGTAATTAGCAGTCAAAAGGTACAGGTACTCGGAATCGAGACACTGGACGACGTATTGTTGCCGTCAACAAGTTGAGTTTGGAAGTGATGTGATTGTGTTTTATTTAAACAAATTCTTTTTGATAGAGAAAAAGTTTACCTTCCCTTCTGTCATGTTCTGATGAACAAGATTGTCAATGCTTTAGAATGTGTTGGTTGCTGCCAAGTGAAGAAAAATGTGTAACAGAGCATGTCAATCCTTTATTTGAATCTTTTGACGGATTTACATTCATTCTAAATAATATTTAGATTTTCCTATGGTGAATGTCAACACAAGAAATTCAGAATTTATATAACTAATATCTGGCCTACGCTATTTTTAACACACTTCTTCTTTTTCTTCTTCCTTTCATGTGATAGACCTAGTGGTCTGTTACGGTCTCAATCTAACGTTTGAAGGGTCTGCCCAAAGATCTGTTGCCAGATGGTTGGCAATTTAAGATTTGACGTGGTATTCTTGTTCTGCTCATTTCCAGTTGTTTCTGTATTTTTGTACATATTCCATGACTGATTCTGTGTGTAATTCTTTGAGAATCTCAGAATTCCTTTTATGGTCTGTTCTTGAGTAACCTGCAGTACGTCTCATAAATTTCATTTCTGCCGCAGTTAATCTTTGTTCATCTACACTGCGAATTGTCCAGGCCTCACTGCCGTAACATAATGGGTCTGGCCAGTGTTTTATAAATTCTAGTTCATGTGTGTTGCTGTACTGTGTTTACACACGAACTGTGAATGTCAACACAAGAAATTCAGAATTTATATAACTAATATCTGGCCTACGCTATTTTAACACACAATTTATAAAATTAGTGAGAATACAAACATGTTTAATTCTGACTTGCGTTATATACGTATTTCTTATTTACATAAGTGCTAAAACTAAACAAAAATAGAAAACACTTTATTTTTTATTTCATCTTAGTTATATAAGCATATGCTTTAACATAAAGGTCTACCATGTCTTATGATCTTTTAGATGTAACAATTATCGTATGGGTTTCTCATGTTTTTCTTTTTAATACGACGAATATGATGTGGATGATTAAGACGTAATCAATTGATTTGATGTTTACTTAATGAGAATCCATGATGTATTTAATAAATAAAACTATCAAATATTTTCGTAAATATTAATTTTATTTATCATTCGTAACAGCAGTTTTAATACACCATATCTTCATCAGACGAATGTTATTAATACATTTTTTTCTATATGATGAATAAACAATGTATTGAAACAGCTGTTATGAACGTTAAATAAAATAAATTTATGAAAATAATGTAAAACTTAAATAGTTTTATTTATTAAATAAATGGACGATTAAGGTGATCAAATGACGTTCGGGAAGTATTTGACTCTTAAAGTTTCTTGGGATTTGGCTTACAGATTAGGAAAAATCCAGAAAACTTGTCCGGATCAGGATCGAATCCGGACTTCTTTGTTCTGAGGCAATGACTTTACCCCGGATCAAAGCGACGAACACATTAAGTATTGATTCATTGTTTGGTACTGAATAGAAAATTATCGAAATGAGTCAGAAATGTTTGGTTTCTCAGTTTAAAAGTATGAAGATATGATAGTAGCATACTAGAGAACCATATGTTGCCTTTTCTGTAATCATTATGGTTATTTCCTCAGACTATTTAACTCATGTCGCAAATGGTAGTCAATCATCAATCACGTTTCAATGAATTCTCTTTTACACCAATGACAGTCGTGTTTCACCTCGTTCTTTATCGACTTCTCTTTATCAGCTCCTGCTTTTGTGATAAAGAAAACTCCTCCTTTTTTAATATTCTGAACAGGTTAGACCATTATTTTTCTCCAACAAATACATTGAATATAGCAAATAATGAATAGATTCAGTGATTTTACTGAGTTGTTTATTCAAAATATAAATGATTAACCTATAATGTTGATTATAATAGTTTGACGTGTTTCATTATTTCTCCACTAGAGTGCACTCTTACAATATTGCGATCCTATTTGGCAATAAATAATATGATCGAGTTGCAGTGAATATACATAACCTCACATTTCTAATTTTCAAACATCACCGTTTACATTAACTATATAAATATTTTAAAACACCGGTAACTATATTCAAATAATTATTTTTTAGTAAAGAGCTTAATTTTATTCGTTAAATAGTCCTAACAAATGCCACTCTTGATTTCCAAATTCTCTAGATAAATTGGAAATCACTCGTGACTATACTTGTGATAACTATTCAATTTTTTTTCTGAGTTAATAGGAACTTCAAATTCATAATCATCTGACAAATTCCGGAGAAATTTCTTCAATCCATTACCTGATTTTCTACGTTTGGTTTCCCTTCAATCTTCCTGGAGGTTACGATTATTAAATAATTATCAACAATCTATCTCTTATTCGCATATGTCTGATTTATTGTTTATATACAAGTATTAAAATATATTAAACTCAAGATCGTTCATTAATCCTGTAATAGAGCAATTTAACGATGTAACTTTGTATAATAACAATTTAGTTAAGTCTGTCGTACACACAAGCGAAGATTAGATTATCTCACTGCTAATTTATCATTCAATAATGTTTAAGTCTTTGTCCATGTAATGTTGGTCCCGTCATCATGGCATTGTGCGTCCTCAGGTTACGAAGATACGGTCTTTAGATTTGGAGGGTAGCTGTGAATATATTGAATAATCTATGGAACAAAGGTTCTACAGGGTGGACCGCTCGAATGGACCTAATTTCAATTGCTTGTTACTGGCAAACGGTTGAAGATAGAAACTTAAAACAACGTTCATAGTACAGAAAAACTCACCAAGTTTCGAATCCTGTCGGTAGATGGCACAAAGATACGTTTCTCGTTCTTAGATTTAATTGTTTGTGAAAATGGCGACTCCGCAGATGAAAGCGCAAGCTGTTTTGTGGTATGCGGAGTTTAAATCAATCATTAGAGTTCAAAGGGAGTTCCGGCGTGTGTTTAACCGTGATGCTCCAACTGCTAGAAGCATAAAGAAGTGGCGTGATACATTATTAGCTACAGGATCTGTGTTGAAGAAGCATGGTGGTGGTCGCAGAGCATCCGATGAAATGGTAGCAAATGTTCAAGCCGCATTTGAGCGAAGCCCCCGGAAGTCATTAAGAAGAGCTTCGCGGGAACTTCAAATACCAAAATCGACATTACAACGGATTGTCCACAAACGCCTCAAACTGCACGCATATAAAGTGCAGTTAGTGCAACGTCTGGAGCCGAATGACATGCCGAAACGAGTGGAATTCGCCAATACGATGCTGGACCGTCTCGGCGCTGATCCTGACTTCATGACCAAGATTTTCTTCTCGGACGAAGCCACTTTCCATTTGTCAGGCAAGGTAAACCGGCATAATGTGCGGATCTGGGGATCGGAGAATCCTCACGCTATTCAAGAGCATGTTCGTGATAGTCCGAAGATGAATGTTTGGTGCAGTTTGTCACATAATAAGGTCATTGGACCGTTTTTTCTTCGCCGAGAAAACTGTTCGTGGTACCACATATCTTGACATGCTGGAGCAGTTCTTCTTTCCACAAATTGAACAACTGCAGCCTAACATCGTTTTCCAGCAAGATGGTGCTCCTCCCCACTGGTCCAATGAAGTTCGTACGACTTTGGACAACATTTTCCCTGGCCGTTGGATTGGTAGGGGAGGACCAATCGCGTGGCCCCCGAGATCTCCCGATTTAACACCACTGGATTTCTTTCTCTGGGGCTATGTCAAAGATAAAGTTTACACCACCCCAGTCAAAGACCTTCGTGATCTTCGTGAGCGCATCATAGAGGCTATTGAGAACATTCCAGAAGACATACTCCAACGTACTTGGCAAGAAATTGTTCATCGCTTTGATATCGTCACAGTGACTGCTGGGGCTCATATAGAGATGTGGTGATCTGGATATCAAAACTTGGTGAGTTTTTCTGTAATATGAACGTTGTTTTAAGTTTCTATCTTCAACCGTTTGCCAGTAACAAGCAATTGAAATTAGGTCCATTCGAGCGGTCCACCCTGTATTACCAATCTTGAAACCTAAGGACTTTTTTCCTATGAATGTCTTCAGGGTTCTTGATAACTGTGGTGCTTATAGTACATCCTAATATTTTAAGCTATCCACTTGTTCTGTATTACTTCTTGCGATTATATAGTGTCTACATTAGCCATCTATTACTCTGGTTTATGGGTAACATCGTTATCTCGCATGCAGACCCGTCATCGATCCCCTGTCGCAAGTAGGAAATTAACCGAAATCCTGAGTAATTATCACGATTTTACCACACTAATTTCCCAGAAACAGTAATTTAAAAATCGTCGCCGAGAAAATTACAGTTACATAAGTTTCATAGGCTAGATTGTTTTTCTTTTTTTCCTTCGTATAATCTACAGGAACTTTTAAGAACTAAATAGTCTAGTCAACATCACCCATGTAAAATTATCCTTATTTACTGTGAATTTTTGAGAGAATGATGTGATTCGTCTTAAATGTCCATGTTGTTTCGGAAGTGGTCTCGTCAGTGTTAACACTCTATGACCTTATATGGCCAAAAGAGTAGGCTATGAACGCGAACCCAACATTGAAAATCTTCTCCCTAAAGATCATTCCTTTCATGCTCAAGAGGCGTGGGTCTCGTAAAAGTACATACAAATAAATTAAACTTTCTCTCTCTCCTCTCTCTCTCTCTCTCTCTCTCTCTCTCTCTATATATATATATATATATATATATATATATTCATAGAACAGGTGAACCATCTCAATTATCTAGGATGTGACATTTCATTTAATTATGATAATGATATAAATAATAAAATAGCAAAATTCCAGGGAATATGTGGTACGATAAAACGAACACTAAATAACAAAACAACAAGAGAGACCCAACTGAAATTTTATAAAATGTTGGCAGTACCGGTACTGCTCTATGGTTCAGAAGCCTGGATACATAAAAAACAAGACCTAAGTAGGATAACGGCAGCAGAAATGAAATTTTTGAGATCTGTTAAAGGGTGCACTAAGGAAGACAGAATCAAGAACACAGAAATAAGACAGGAACTTGAAATATTTGCAATAACTGATAAAATGGATACATATAGACAAAAATGGAAGCAACACATAGACAGAATGAATGAAGATAGATATCCAAAACAAATAACAAAATACAAACCTAAAGGCACCCGAGATGTGGGCAGACCTAGAAAGAGATGGGCTGAAGTCGGAACGGGTCAACAGACCTAATCCATGAATGAAGATGATGATGATATATATATATATATATATATATATATATATATAAGAGGGAGAGAGAATGCAGCTATTAAATTTAAAGCTAAAGTTGGATTTTTAAAATGAATCTAGTTAATAGTCTAGAAATGAAGAGAATTGATCTAATTTCAAAAAGTGTTTACATTTTAAAAAAAAAATATATCCATAAAGCAAAATTTTAACATACTTAAATTATTATACCGTCTTTAATACTCTCTTAAAAGTTAATGAACATCAAGGTTTAAAAGCAAGAAAACGAAGCTGTTGCATTAATTTACAGGAAATGCTAGCTGTATGCTTCACAAACCAGAAAACTGTGAAGAATTAAATGAGGCATTAAATTAACCGAGGTCATTTTATACCGTCATCTTAAATGCGATTAATGTAAACAAGCTAAATAATTATAGATGGAACGCTAATAGAACAAGTGATCTATTATAAGTACCTTGTATAGAGCAGTGTTTTTAAATATCATCCACTTTAATCATGTCACCTAATGCTCCTTTGTGGTCCCGACAATTTCTTGCCATCCTTTTCGAAGGTCCTCCAATTCATCTACTTCCCGTAGGCTGATACTTCAAAGCTTGTGTTTTGGCCATCTAACATAAAGTATTCTTTCATCATGGTTTCTCCACTTGAATGCTGAAAATACACTTTTATAGAAAAGAGAAAAAGGAAAATATGAGGAGAATATAGCATCTTCAATTAAAAATAATAAATTCTACAGCAGTGGAAATAACTGGAAAGAAGCGTATCGGAAAATTGATACTGTATTAAATTAAATTTGCAAGGGTAGCAGGAAATGTTGATAGAGACGACATTAGTTCATGAGACCAGAATGATCCTTGCAAAAGAAATTCATGAAAATATGATTATATTGACTTTTTTCATCTTCATCTAGTTCCTGTCTTCTTTCTGAGATCGAGTTTTTGATAAGAACCACCGAGAAAAACGATCTTTCCATATAGCTATCTTTGTTTCTTTCCACTTCATTTTAATTTTCTCTTCATTTTCTCCATCCATCAACCTCTAGGTCTACGTTATTTTACTTCAATTCTAAATTTTTCTTTGCCGTTCTTTTACATGATCCTATCATCGAATCTTTGTTGATTTTAAGTTGTCCTTAAGTCTTCTATATCTGTCTTCTCTTTTATTATTTATAAATTTGTTCTTATTAATGCTATGTATTACTGTAGTAAATTTAATTCCAGCTCCCCGTAATTGTATTCAAACGTATATTAGTAATATTTAACTTTGTGAGTAATTAATTAATTTCTCATTCTTCCATTTTTGGAAATTTTATTCTTCAGATTATTATTACAGTACTTTATAATATCGTAAATTGAAAATAAAATATTCTATACGTGCTATTATTTTTATTCTTATATTTATTAAAATAATAATATTGATTAATGGATGTTAATTATTAAAAATGTTAACTCTATTGATTATTAATCCTTAAATTAAAAATGTATCCTATTGGATACATTGATTTCATTTAATATAGTTTTTAGATCAATAGAAGAACAAACTAGTAAAAATTACTTAATTTTATGTCAAATTATGTAATAATGTATAATAATAACTTAGTTTTACATGAATTTATTTTCCTTGCGGTCCGGAACATTTAAATAAATGTCACGATAAAATATTATTGACAATTTAAGGGATAACTTCGATTCATCTACTTTTGAAAATTTTAAAGTTATTTTTATTAAATATCATAAATTGAAAACAAATAATTCCAGACATTATTATTATAATCATTATTATTATTATTATTATTATTATTATTATTATTATTATTATTATCATTATTATTATCATTAGTGTACATCGTTATATGGAAGGGTTGTATTGGGAGATTAAGGGGAAGTTATTGCTCTGAAGAGAATGTCTCGGACATTCACAGTATAAATGGAAATTCTGTAAAATTTCTTAAAAATACTTACAAAATTTCTACTTTATAGTATGTATATTTAAATTACAATTTGAAAATTTTTAATGTATTTACAAAATGTACTTCATCAATTTCGAAAATTAATTGTCTGTATCACTTTGTCCTTGAGGCAATCCTCTAATGAGGAAAGTTGTATATAATACATATTGAATTAATAGGAATGTGAAAGACTTAAAGAACATGTTTTCTTTCAAATACTTCTGCTAAACAACATGAAGGTTATTTTTCTTCCTACCTTCTAATTTAGAAGTAAGAAAACAATGGAACGGACTGGAAGTGATGTCATTTGAGAAAGTATTTTATAAATGTTCACATTTCTGAAGTCTGAATCATACAACTTTTAATTTTACAATTTTTTTACTTCACACTTATTTATAGATGCTTTAATATTTAAGGTCATGTCGCGTCTTAGAATATTTGGTTGTACCCATTACGTTATACACATACAGAAGGTCATCACCAATTGTGCATAATAGTGTGTTGTTGAACAAATTGATTTAATTTTAATGATATTATGAAATGGCAATTATGATTAAATGGGTATTGTTAATGAAATTCCAATCTACAGCGTGTCATGAAAGCTGAGGAAAACCAGGAAATAGAGAATTTGAACTTGGGACATCCCGAATACTCTACCACTGAGACAACTCACTTGATTTTTCAAGCTTTTGTTAGCCTGAAATTAGAAAAGTATTTATTCTGCAAGAAACTAATTATAAATTGAGAAGAATATATGAGAATTATTCCATTATTTTTCCGATGTTGTCAATATAACTACTACTACTATTCATACTGATGATGATGATGATAATAATAATAATAATAATCTATGGTGTTTTATGCAGCATGAGTGGAAAAATGATTGGACAGTGGAGAATGGATTGACAGAGATGTGGAGAAGAATGACAGTCTATATTAACTGGGCGCAGGAATACGTTGTGAAACTTGCCAAATAAAATAGAAATAATAATAATAATAATAATAATAACAACGTGTCCACCCTTGTGGACTTATAACGTCGTTGCTTCAAACGCAGCGAGCCCGGTTTCGATCCCCGACATCCAGGAGCCCTCCATGTCTTTTTGAAGTCAGAAAAGTATGTGTATGATCCAGGACTTAAAATCCTCTTCCGACAGATTGTATCCTAGTAAAACCTGGGTGGCAGAAAACATGTAAAAGGTGTAAAAAATGTAAAATAATAATTATGATTATGACGTCTTATTTTTTCCCCCGTGGCTTTCACTGTTGAATTAAACACGAAATGAGCGTTTCTGATTAGTGATTTTAGAACTGTTGTATGTATTTGCATATTTAGGCTATTTTCCCAATTTTTGTCATATCTTGCATATTTTGTCGTTATAAAATGTTAGTTATGTTAGATATTTACTAAATATGTCTATAATCTGAGAATTATGAATTCTGAGATAGAATTACTGATACATTGACGGTCGATGGAACGTGACAGTCCGAAAAATAATGAATTACGCTATAACCAGTGATGGAGAATTGTGCTTTGATGTTTCTGGTACAGTAGTCAAGGGATATCTTCATGCGGAAAACTAAGCATGAAAGGTAAAATTAAGTTATATCAATGAGTTCTGAGAGATATTTTAATACCCATGAAAATCATTTCCTGTGAAATGTATAAAATTGTCGCTTACTGTATATGGAAGCTTAAACCATCGCAAGGACAAATTAAACTTTCTGATTTAGTGTTTAAAAAACGTGATTCAAACAGACGTCCCAGAATCTTGAAAACCTTACCTCACACTACCACGTCTGTGCGACAGTTAAAACATTTCGAACCGTTGCCACCTTTATTATTATAGCTAACAAACTGAGTATTCATATAAGTTCTCTTAGGCATACAATTGATTTTAGAGGGTTTGGCTTATGTCCCTTAGCCGTAAGCCTCTTCTGAGACTCGCGCTCCTGTCTAATTTATGACTGCCTGCTAGGCTGTATCTGGTAGGAGTATAATAGCAATTGTAATTAAATTTACGTATACCCGCTTAGTTGAATTTTTGTATTTTTCTGGTCATATTTTTATGTTTTTGGTCGTATTTGGCTATTTTTTAGGATCATACATGCTTGCATATAACTATCACGTATTAACATATTAACGATGCTGATGATGATAATAATAATAATAATAATAATAATAATAATAATAATAATAATAATCTAATATATAAAAATTGTTTGTTTGTTTGTTTGTTTGTATTTTATGCGCGGCCATACCGTTGATCCGATTGTGATGGGGCTTTTTGCAAAATGTTCAGGAGATTTCCGAGATGAACATAGGCTATAAGAGAGTTGCGATCTCAACTCCTACACCCTTAAAAATCGCCCTTTGTAGTGGAAAACATGAAAAAAGTAGATCTTTGGACGCTTAAATTGCTTACGCTGCCTAAACCATAACACACAAAATTGATGTACACAGAATTGAATATATCAAAAAGCTCTACAAAAAAGTCCGCGACAGCATATGTTTCTGTTAAGGATAACTCACAATAGCCATTTTTGTCTTTCATTGATGCCAAGAGGATCGAGACAAGAACGTAGATTCCTGTGCAAGCATAGCAGCACATGGCGGATATTCTTTTACGGATAACTCACCAATAACAAATTTTGTCTTTCAGCTCATTTATGCCAAGAAGATCGAGGTAAGTAGATTCCCGGGCAACACCGGGTAATCAGCACGGGGAATCTTAAAATAATTACGTTATACATTTATGATTACTTTTCATTTTACTTATTCAACTAATCATAAGAAGTAGATTAACTTTTGTCTTTCAGCTCATTTATGCCAAGAAGATCGGGATGAGTAGATTCGCGGACAACGCCAGGTAATCAGCACGGGGTATCTAAAATATAAATTTATAATTATTTTTCCTCTTACTTAACCAACTAAACACAAAATCACATTTCCATTTATTTAGTCGTAGCAGCGCACGCCAGGTATTAGCTAGTAATAATAATTGTATTGTATTGTAAGCCCATGTTTTCCCTTTACAGACATTTAGGCGCTCTCCCATTACAGGGAAGAATTTGAACCATATTAATTTAGTTACACTTGTTTTCGTATAGATGTCATTTTGAGTGGCCCGTGGTCAGCGTTCCGCCTCATACTAACATATAGGAAACCAAGGTAGTACTAGGACGGGAAAATTCGGTAAATTTTGCTTAGAGGCCTTTTTATTCAGGCTTGAGGATTTTTTACGAGCCTGAAAATCTTCAGACTCGGGACCCACAGCTTAAAGTTCCTCCCTCCCGGCCGGTATTGAACCCGCGACCCTCGGGACCAGAGGCAAGGAGCATAACCACTAGTCCACCGCTGCCGATAGTAATAATAACAAGAATAATAATTTGTAACTAGTTGATAATTGCGTAGACCTTCAATTCTTTCTCCAATCAAAGTCAAGTACACAGCCTTCACTTACATAACTATCAGTAATCAGCTAATCACACATAATGCAATAACGAGGATTAACATTCAAAATCTGTTATGTCCATTTTCGTTGAAAATGTGTTTTACTTTGATTCTTATCACTTTTAATTTCTAGCTAGCTGTACATTTATTTCAAAGTGAATTATATAATTTTCCATCGAAATAAAATGTGTACTATATTGTACAGGCTTTGAAATAATTGATGGCGCACAGATAATTTCCAATTCCCAGAATGAAGCCATTGCGCATGATCAGAGGTCAGCTGTTTGGTTCACAAGTATACAACTATTTGAGAAACTAAAATCCGTTCTATTTCGTTGTGTGTCGTGCAATGGAAAATACTTTCGCGTAAATAAGTAGTGCGGTAAATGCACCAAATAAAAGAAAGAAAATTAATTGAAATAAGGACGAGAGAGAGAGAGAGAGAGAGAGAGAGAGAGAGAGAGAGAGAGAGAGAGAGAGAGAGAGAGAGAGAGAGAGAATATATGCATGGCAGCGGGATCGAACACGCAACCTCGTGTATGGGAAACAGAAGCTCCCTCCACTAGACCATGACCGTCCATGATAGAGACTGTATGAAGCATTACAATACTCCAGGACTTAGTTATATATTGAAATTAGATAATGACTGAATTTAAATTAATCAGACGCATTTTGCATTAGCTGTGGAAATAATCTTGTTATACCTTGTATTTTGTAAACGAAGTCGTTATTAATATATATATATATATATATATGTATATATATATATGAGATGTTTCCTTTAATTAATTTATTCCCTGTATGTAGCGTAGTGGTTAAGGCACTGAGCTACAAGCCGAAGGGCCGAGGGTTCAAGTCCCGTTGGGGTCAGGATTTTTAAACTGACCCAAACCCTCTGGCGGCACTAAGGCCCTTGGTCGACTCAGTCTCTAACGGAAATGAGTACCAGACGTTTGTTGTGGGGGTAAATGCGGCCGTCACGCAGGGGTGATAAAGTGCCGATTGTCTAGAAAAAGTGGGAGCCTTAACCTCCTACTACCCCAAGGGTCTCCGGGCCTATTGTGGGATCACTTTACTTTTTATATAGGACCTAGAAATTTATTTATATAACGAAGCCTGGTAACGTGTAGGCATTATAAAAATTAACGACGTTATTTTAAAAAATCTTGACCAGGATCGAACCTGTGCCTATGTCGTCGCAAGAGAGTATCTTACCGACTGCTCTACTGAAGCGAGCGAACGAACGATACGAATACTGCATGAAGAAAGACTAACTCCGCCGAGTTTGATCTCAAAGGAGACAGCACTCATACGTAACAACTTACTAAGTAGTGTGAATCACTCTTCAAAACTTTAAATTTGCATCTTCATGAGTTGCGCCATCATTTTTTTCAAAGGCTGTACATATTCAGATCTTGTTTAGAGACAATATTCATTTGTGTAATTATACGTTACATAGGCTGCAGGCATATGAGGAGCAAATATTGTCGGTCATGATGGACTATTACTCTGGCCACCATGCTCGCCGTGGTTCCGATACTCGACGGTCTATGGATTTTTAAGGGCGTAAAAATACTGAGAATGGCTTCCTTCGAAAGGGAAATAAAGCCTTGAATCCCTTGTTAGATTAATGCAAGTAAATTAACCTGGGGGACTCGACATGCTAACCACATGTCACCACTACACTGGCTGTTGATCATCTACCTCTGTGATTGACACATGTGGATGTGAAGGGCCAGCAGCTGGCTGGTAAAAGGGCAACCGCTGAAAAGTGGAAAGACCCTCAATCGGAAATTAACCTCAAGATGCCTCCGAGTTAATTTTTCCGGCAGTTATCACTCCTAAATTTGAATTAATTTCTGTTATCCTTTTTTATTTATTTATTTTTTAATTTAAGGATGCTCTTTAGATCTAACAGTGAAGTTCATTAACGCTGAAATTCAAAACTGGGCGTGAAAGAGCCGATAAACTTTGCTTAGTGGCCTATTTTTGCAGACTTCAGTTTCTTTTACATGCCATAAATGTACGACACGGGACCATGGATTTAGTCCCCTTTCAAAGGAACCCATACTCATGATTTTTGCGCCCTGAAAAAGTTCGAGCTCGGCCGGGTTTTAAGTTCTATCCATCTGTAATCTTATTTCCAATCGAACTGTGATTTCCATTTTAAAAAGTGTAAGTGAAAGATGCTCATAACTCATAATGTGCATTTTTGTTAAAAGTGAATTTAACTTAGATTTTTATTTTTGTTAAGCAGAATCCACCTGTACTCTTATTCCAAACTAACTGTAAGGCTTTCCATAAAAGGATAATTATATTGTAAGTGGTTCTTATTTCTGCATATGTGTATGTTTTTTTCCTTGCAAAAAAATTAATGTATATTTAAGAATTATAAATAATGTAATGAAGCTACTTTAGTCCAAAAACATACTCGGATCCCTATTATTAAAGGTATTGGGAAGACTATGGGAACTAGGCGTGGACTCTGCAGAAAACGTAATGGAAGTAGAATTACAGGAAAGATAGGGGCAAAGGGAACTTCGTTATTCCATTAATACGTGTCACTGATTAGAAGAGTCATGCACCGAACAGCAGGCTGTACAGATGGGCTCACAGAGGATATAACACACTTTAGGGATTGAATATGGTCCCCATAATAGATTTTACATCCATAAGAATTAACAGAAATGATGTCAATATGGGAACCATATGCCCAGATACAGGATTCCTAATGCAATTTTATAGTACCAAACAAATGATAAAAAAGATCATTGGGTCGGTCTAGGAAGAAATGGTTGAAAAATTGTTTGTAGTCTTATATATATATATATATATATATATATATATATATATATACTCGTATATATGAATATTCCACAATACAGTGTTTCTCCTTCAACCCAAAGTGATTTGTCGCCAGAGGTTCCTGTCTAAAAAAGCATCTTCTTCCCTCAAATCTCTAGCTTCCATACTTCTCTTCATCCGTCCATCGTAGACTACTCTAGGCCTGCCTCTTCCATTAGCTTTCCAATTAAGGATCTTTATATATATATATATATATATATATATATATCCATCCATAGTAATTCTGCCTGAGGGCAGGTCTTCCACTTCAATCATAGCGTTTTCATGCTATGCTTTGCAGCTTTACTAGGGAATTGTAGGTGTGGTAGCTACCAGTTGCTTTCCACACCGGTGAAGGATGATGATGATGATGATGATAATAAGGATGATGGCCATATGATTTCGGGGACCGTTTGGGCCTTAAAGTTTTTCTGACATTTGTCTTACAGGTGAGGAAAAACCCCGATAAAAACCTCACCCAGAAAAACTGTCCCGACCGGGGTTTGAACCCGGGCCCGCTACGTGACAAGGCAGCACGCTACCTCGAAACCACAACGGTGGACTATATATGTGTGTGTGTATGTGTGTGTGTCATGATAAAAGTACATTTAAATCCTATAGAATATACACTCTTAACATAGACATATAAATATATGCCTATGAATTTAACGTTCTATTCAAGAACCATTAAACAAATGACATACGTTTTATCTGACCTCGTATGTTTGCATAGTAGTTCGTTATGTGCTTTTGAAATTGAGTGAATACTGACGCAACTTTATTCCTTGTAATGAAGCAATAAGTTTGTAACTATGAAACCTACATATAGTTTCCCAAACATTTCAAATCATTTATACGTTTTCTTCGAAATCTCCAGTTGTGTGCATTTTGATTTTCGTTCGCGGAATTCAAAGTCAGGTACGCCGCATTACTATTTTATATTATCCGGTGTGCTTATTAAAAACAGTAACTTGCTGTTTTACAATTTTACGGTTTATTTAATGAGACGGCGTGTAAATCATGTTTCCTTGAATGGCAAGAAACAATTTTGTGTAGGCAAGATTATTATTAGCATTCGCCTATAGAATTGTTATAATTGTTTTATTCAATTGTTTAATACTTGCGAGAAATTGAAGTAATTATAGCTTTACACATTATTTCGAATAATTAACATTTATGCTGTTATGTAATTATAAATGTAATGAAAGTCAAACTCATACACTTGAAGATATTTTCTTTCGTTGCAGCCCATTTGCTATTTCTTAAGCTAAATTTAACATCTCGATTATAAAATACCCAAATGCAAAATAAATTGTTAAACAACAATCATTTTGGAGAAAACAAATAAGTTGAACTTTTGATGCCCTTATATGAGGTCAAAATAGAATTCATAATAATCATGCTTACTTATTGTGAAATTTGTGTACAAATATAACTTTGTTTGTAAAAATTAATACGTTGTCGGGTACACATTGTTTAATTTTCGTATCGAAGACGTTCAGGAATGGATCTCACTAATGTTTCGCAATATTTTACGTTATTTTTCCCCGTTCTTCTTTCAACACATTTTTGTGGACTAATGTCAGTAAACTTAAAGCCAAAAAAGTTCCCGAACTCCATCTGGACATTTTAGTCATCCATATAATATTCATCTTTTAACATAAATGTATGAGTGACTGATGTGTCTTATTCTAAATGTCCATATTATTTCGTAGGGGGCACGCCGTAGCGTAGTGGTTAAGGCACTGAGCTACAAGCCGGAGGGTCGAGGGTTCAAGTCCCGTTGGGGTCAGGATTTTTAAACTGACCCAAACCCACTGGCGGCACTATGGCCCTGGGGTCGACTCAGCCTCTAACGGAAATGAGTACTAGACGCTTGTTCTGGGGGTAAAGGCGGCCGTCACGCAGGGCTGACAACCCGGCTGACGTAAAGTGCCGATTGTCTAGAAAAAGTGGGAGCCTTAACCTCCTACTACCCCAAGGACCTTCGGGTCTGTTGTGGGATCACTTTACTTTACTTTACATATTATTTCGTAAGTAGGCCCGCTATCGAGCTGATCACTCATCTGGAGATGCTCTTCATGCCCTTATGTGATCAAAAAGTGTGTGTATGTTAAGTGAACTAGAGTTAAAAATCTTCTCGCGACAGATACATATCAGTAGTAAAATATCTACAAAGGGATAGGTTAAACTAAGGTGGATAAGAAAACAATTACTATTGATGATTAATTATTTTTGTTAATGAAATTCCAATCCAGAATTTGGTTTGATGACGGAGGAAAACTAAATAACTCCCTCCATTTCAATATTGGTCGGCCCCGGATTGTGAACCCTGGACTTCGACAGCAAGTCTAAAAGCAATGATTTGTGCTAACTCCTTTGTACAAATAAACATGAAATCCAATTGATTATTATGTTGAAATGTATTGTGCAGCATCTTATAACTTGGTCAAGATCGCATGCAGGCAAGGTGAAGGTGCAGAGGGTTATTTTGAGATTTTATCGGGCCGTTCAACTGCTGATTCATATAAACGCAACATGACAGTTATTATATTGTCGTAATTCTTGAATTAACATTTCAGCCGTAAATATGTTCTATTCCTTTGAAGATATCGTTGAATGGTTAGTCATTAAAAAGCATGGAACGTCAATCTACTTCTGCTACATGCTAACAACAGAAAATAATGATGGCGAATATTAAGTCATCTGAAGAAACGACGAACAGAGATTGTTAGTTAAAAATAATATCGCTCATTTGCGAGAAGAGTGACATAACTTTTAAAAAATAGTTTTCTAGATGTATTTAAAGATTTGAAATCAATAGAACTTTGTCTCATTGTTATAAATATCGAATTAAAATACCACTCATTGTATACAATCGCTTATGTTGTTCTTCCAGAATATAGAAATGAGTTTTGTCTCTCATGTAATGCCAATAACTCAAAATCGGCAATTTTTTAGTTATGTCACACTTCTCGCAATGAGTGATATGTCTTGAGGTACGTGAACATTAATAAAACTTTGAAACAAAAATAATACTATATCTATTAATTAAATAAAAATAAAACGTAGTTTTTTAAAATAAATATTGTATTGTTGCTTAGAACAGTTGGAACACAATTCATTATTTAACATGTCTGAAGAAGGTACAGTGTACCGAAACAGCTGTCACTGAATTATATAATAAATATGAAAATCAACTCTGTTCAAAATATACATCCAGCATATATTGGAGCAGTGGAATCGATATTGTGGAGGCATGGGAGTACCAGTCCAAGGTGGCACAATACATTCCTTATTATTTGCAGACGATCAAGTGTTGATAGCTCAGAGTCGTGAGGATGTGAAATACATAATGAGAAAACTTCTAAATGCTTTTGAAATAGGAGGATTAAGAGTAAACATGGAAAAAAACTGAATATCTTGTAGTAGGAGGAAGTGGACGAGATATATCCCTATCCCAAGGAATTATTAGAGCTGTTAAAAAATTTAAATATTTGGGATCACTTATTGATGAATCAGGGAGTTGTAAAGCTGAAGTAGTTAGCAGGTTAGTACAAGCACGAAGAGCTATAAAAATGTTGAATGGAGTACTGTGAAGTAGGACCATGTCAAACCACACGAAGAAGAGGATTTTGAAGTCTGTTGTGGAAAGCATAATGACTTATGGTGCTGAGGGATGGACTTTGGTAGAGGGACTAAAAACTAAGATCTCGGCAGTGGAGATGGATGGAATAAGACGCAGTGCCAGGGTGTCCAGGTTGGAAAGAAGAAGAAGTGAGGCAGATGATGGATATGGTGGAGACAGTGGTGGAAGGGATCGAAAGACGAGCTCTTCAGTGGTATGGCCATGTCAGGAGAATGGAGGATGATAGGTGGCCCAAAACTCTTTTGGAATGGTCACCTTCTGGTAGAAGGAAACGGGGCAGGCCAAGAACAATTTGGAGAGGAGAGATCCATTGATTGATGAACGACCGAGGTCTGGAGGAGGATGAATGGCGTTATCGGCAAGAATGACGAATGGGAATACAGGGTAACCGCTGAAAAGTGGAGAGGCCCTCAAAAGTAAAAGTAAGTAATATGAAAATCAAATAAAACTATGTTTTATTTTTATTTAATTAATTAATATGGATTTTCATCAAGTAAACACCAACTCAATTGATTATTTAATACTATATTTTATTAATATTGGCATAAAATGAATCAAATAGCTTTATGTTGTATTCGTTATACGATAGCGTTGTAATATCAGTAATTTGACGACTGTCTTTAACATCTCAAATCGTATAATTGCGGTTCACAGGTAAGCAATTTTTTTTTTCTCACATGCCTCATAATTTTGGCTTTATATCATTTAATTATTATTTGTTATTAATCTTTTGAGTCCACAGCTTTACTTCTCTTCCGAAGAAAACACAATATATTTAAAGTCCCCCCCCCAAAAAAAATCACCGACACTGATAGTTTGGAATCTAGAAACTAGCTATGTGTTTCACTGTTTAATAACCGAACCAGCTGTAACAATACTGCTTTCCAGGCAATTAATATCTAATATATAAAAATGTTAGTTACTTAGTTTGTTTGTTTGTATTCTGCGCGGCCATACCGTTGATCCGATTTTGATGGGGTTTTTGCAAAATGTTAAGGAGATTCCCGGGATGAACATAGGCTATAAGGGAGTTGTAATACTCAACGATTTCACCCCTAAAAATCGCCCTTTGTAGCGAAAAACATGAAATAAAGTCCTTATTTGGACGCTTAAATGGCTTACGCTGCCTAAACCAAAACATATACACCAAATTAATGTACACAGAATTGAATATCCAAAAAAAAAAATCTACAAAAAAGTCCCCGACACCATATGTTTATCTTTTACGGATAACTCACAATAACCATTTTTGTCTTTAATTGATTCCAAGAAGATCGGGATAAGTAAATTCCCGGGCAAGCGTGCTCTGCCATGCCGTTCATCCGTTTGTGATGGGGCTTTTCGAAAAATGTTCAGGAGATTCCGGGGATGAACATAGGCTATAAGAGAGTTGTAATACTCAACCCCTTCACTCCTAAAAATCACTCTTTGTAGTGAAAAACGTGAAATAAAGTCCATATTTTGACGCTTAAATGGCTTACGCTGCCTAAACCATAACAAAACACACCAAATTATTGTACACGGAATTTAATAGCTCAAAAAAACTCTGCAAAAAAGTCCGCGACAGCATATGTTTATCTTTTACGGGTAACTTATCAATAACTATTTTTGTCTTTCATTGATGCCAAGAAGATCGGGATAAGCTGATTCCCGGGCAAGCATAGCAGCTGAAGGCTGGTGGTAAAAACACATTAACATTTATTTAGGAGTAGCAGCCGCATGCCGGGTATTAGCTGGTGTAGAACAAACTTTTATTAATTAATTTGATTTTTCATTTGTTAAAACAAGTATTCGCGGGAACGATAAGATGGAAAGTCAAAATAACCTATAGATTGGGCTGTGCTGATACGAAATCGTGGCAGGAAATCCTTATACAATTTTATAAAAGACTAGTTATCGGAGTGGTTTATGATTTTTTAAGTGTTAGCTAATGGAGATGAAATGTATGTACGTATATTATGTTGTAATTTCTCATGTCTCCCATACAGTTAATCAGATAATGTGTCGAAATTGTTTATTTGAAATATAATTTGTTGTGAACTAGGCTATTTTTAATTCATATCTTGGCAGCTTCATCGAGTTTAAAGTTGTTGCTCAAACTTTCGCATTTGACTTTACTAATGAAGGCATATTATTTTCTGTGATCATCCGTACTTTGAAATATTTTAATTCAAAAGTTGATTACATTGCTACTGCAGCAGCACCAGCAGTTAAGTAGTAGGCTTATGCAGAGTTACTATAAAAATAAATTGTATGAATTCCAAGCGCGACAGCCTTGAAGGCCCTTGGTCTACCATCCAGCTTCTGGCCTCACATACACACGTGTTAATCACAGAGGTAGACAATCGTCTAGCCAGTGTAGGGGTGACATGTGATCAGCCAGCCGTTATAGCTTAGTGAGAATAAAATCAATTTATAAGAGTTGTTACGCAAAAAAAAAAATCACCTCCATAATCACTAAAACTTGGGCTATGAGGATTTTTAGCACACATCAGGATAGATTCCTAGAAGATGTGCAAATTCACTTAAGCATTAAACTTGTGGGAAAGAATGAACTAACCTTGAGATTATAAATAGTGAGTAGAAATTTGAAATTGCACATTTTAAACTGCGAAGAATAACACTGAGCAACAAAAAATAAACTTTTTTGTTGTCTCAGAAAGAAAAAGATGTGATTTTGATAGTATTTTTTTCTCCAGAATTCAAATATATAGGTTTTTCTCCATCACGCAAGGTTTCCGAGGGACAGGCATTATTATAATTTCAAACACTTTAATATTTTCTACATTCGTAACTACGCAATATTCGAACATTCGGGCTCGCCTAGAAAGTAAGAAATGACGATTTTCTGCTGTATTTCGCCTGAGGAACATCCCTCTTGATGATCCAACAATATCGGCCAGCATATTAGGATTCCATTTGCCTTGATATCTCTTTTCCATAGCTGAAATTTCCTGAGTTGGCTCATTTGGTTTTATTTTACAATGGACAAATGGACGAAAAAAGTTTATTAAAAAAACAATTATTTAAATCCATTAATTGAAATAAAAAAAACTGGGTGATGGAACAATTCCGAATACATATTTGAAATCACGATAAAAAAACTGCATTATGTACAACTATTGGTACTCATAAGACAAAAATCATATTGACCAGTGTAATGAATCGGGAACCAGAAATCTTTGCGATATAGACAATGGCGAATTTAAATTTAAAACACCAAACAAACAAAAATCATTTCATAATAGTTTAACAGTAGTCACGCAGCGGGCCCGGCTGGATTCCCGGTCGGGCAGGATCCTGAGTGAGGTTTTTTTCGGGATTTTTTCTCACCTGTAAGACAAATTTCAAGAACTTAGGTCCCAACGGTCCCCGAAAGTCACCCGGCCATTATCATCCGTATTATTATTATTATCATTATCATCATTATCAAGGGCCTCCTGAGGCCTGTAGTGGGAATACTTTACTATTATCATTTCACCGGTGTGGAAAGCAACGGGAAGCTACCACACCTATAGGCCTAATTCCCTAGTAAAGCTGCGAAGCATAGCATGAAAATGCTATGATTGCACCGAAAGACCTGCTCTCGGGCAGAATTACTATAGAATGGAATATATATGTAAACGTATTGAAGATTTTGCAGATGGTTGCATTGACTATATTTGATTTTTAGAATCTACAACTATTAAAAACAAGTTCATAATTCCAAAACAATTTTCTGTAAAGGAGGTGTGTATGTACACACGTTCACGTAATGAAACTGGCATTTAATCAACACGGAACGCAACACATACAGAAAACACTTGAATAAACGAACCGTATCGTAAGAAACCACTTCATACACTGACATCAGATCTGTCAACCGATGCATGCCAAAACCTACCTTGAAATTTCTTCCAGAGAAGTGTTATGAACTTATGATGTACAGAGGGTCCAAAAAAAATCTGCCGTTTTTAACTGCAAGATATAAAATCAAGCGCCCACTTTCTCATTTAAACTACAGGAAAGTAATACAACTCCTGTATTGGCAGAGTGGAAAAATCCCTCACTCCACTCTGTATTTAAACTCATGCAGGGATGTACATCTGCTCCGTACAGTGGACTGCCATTGCTGGATTCTTTACTTCGATTTCTATGCCTTACACTTTAAAACGGCAGATATTTTCTTGAACACGGCCTTGGTACATCACAACGCTTCTCTGGGAGAAATTTAAAGGTAGGTTTCGGCCATAGAGAAACTTCGAATAGAGGGGAAACTGAGTACAGTGACATCTAAAAAATTTCGGTCGTTTACGATGAACTACAATGAGCAAGCTACAATGGTAGCGCTGTTTCGTAGTAACAGAATATGTAACTAAATAAAACAAATGCAAGGCACACGGCGTCGTTCACGGCCACAGAGTTTCTCTATGGTTCACGGCGTGTTTAACGGTGTTCACTCGGGATTATGGGAAGTTAGCCATTTTGTAAATTTTAATTTTTAACTGCTATCCTTTCGTTCTATGTAGACGGTACTGTAAATTATCGAAAGTTAAAATCATTACTTAGATTTTATTTTACTCTAATTTGTAAGTAAATTCAAGCTTGTTTACATTTTTAATGTGAATCTATTTTCAAAGATAAACCTACTAGAAATGATAAAATTCTAAGATTTGTTAGGTTAGGAAGAGTGATGTTAGTGTACAGCCATTTCTAATAAACATTATAAAAATGTGACTTTATAATGGACAGATGTACGACATGGCTAAGGTTATTTAATAAATATTGTATAAAATATGTATGTGAGAATAAGGGGGTAGGTCAATTGTACATATTTATTAAGAGCTCATAATGCACGTTTTAAAATTTTAATAAACGAAAATAAATTAACATGTTTTATTTATTTCCATTCTTCCTTTCTGTTAAAATTAAAGAAAATCTGTAGGTCTGAGAGACTGGGTATACATAATTCCACAATTTAAGATTAATTAATACGTTATTTATTCCTATAAAAGTTAAATTCCATAATTATTCACCAGATGGCGTTATATAATTATAATTCATAATTTTACCACCAGGCGGTGCTGAATTTCGTATTAGTACCAAAAAAAGAACCGAAAAAATTTAGGTGTCGTTAGTTGTATTACACTAGCGCCGCCTGTGGCATGTACGCACAACTCGTCCACTTTCTTCTCTGGTACTCTGTGGGTTTCGGCATGCAATGGTTGACAGTTCCCATGTAATAGCCACAGCATTGGGAATGGTCGGAGTGTCACGTGTCGGGAGATGAAACGCCGAGCACTGCAAGCAGATAAATTATAACCTCTGCTATTTGATACTCTTTTCGCGCTGTATAATGCTTATTAAATACAGAATCGTTTAAAATAAATACATTCTTTAAATTAAAGCAATTAAAAATAATTTTTCGTACCAATATAAAATTCGGCAATTTCCTGATTGTAATTTGATTTTTTTTTCTTTAGTTTGATTTAACTGCTCCCCCAATAGTTTTCACCATGTTCTATGTTCTGATACATCTTATTCCTATTCCATATATTGAGTAAACTTGTAAATAAAATAATAGAGTTCTTAAAATATATGGGTTCTGACATTCTCCCTTCTGTTGAATTTTAATACAATTGACGGCAAAACGAGGAGAGAGATCTTTCTAGTTAATTAGTATCTTGTTGCTAGGTACAGTATATTATCGATTCAGTTCGCGACTCCTGTCATCTACAGAGATCAGTCAGACACGACTCTCTACCACAAATAAATTTATTAACAATGAAACTTTGTATTTATATTCGAATTAGCGATTTCTCATCTATTATATTGTCTATGGCGGCTCGGTGGCATAAGTGAAACATTTGGAGCCAGGACATTGTTTTCCAGCAGTTTCTTCCGATTTTTCCCTTCCAGAAACTTCATTCTACCGCTTCTCTTAGTCATGTCATCCATTTCGTTTTATTTCACTGCTCCTGTGACATTGATAGAGACGCCAAGTCAGTCGGATCAGTATATATGTTATATTGCAGATTTTCGCGGATATATACACCTGAACCGGGGATTTGAACCCGAGATATGTAACTTTATACGTACGTCAGTGCGGTACCAATTGGCTATTTAAGCTCCCAGTGCAACCATTAATTTTATTCCTCCTCCTGACGCGATAGGCCTACAAGGCCCTTAGCCTACCATCCGGCTGCTGGCCTAACATCCACATGTGCAATCACAGAGGTAGATGATCATCCAACCAGCGTAGGGATGACATGTAGTCAGAATGTCGAGTCCCCCAGCCGTTATAGCTGGTGTTCTCAACCTGGAGCCGCTACTTATTGCAGCTACCCAAATGCCTCATGATGTTGGGTAGGCACCGGTCCCATGCTGGCCGAAATACCATGAGAAAAGTTCTTCCCCCATGGAGACTCGAGCCAGCGCAAGTCCCGTAGCTCTGCGCCAAGGCTTCCTGCCTTAACCACTCGGCTACGGCGCGGGACATAAATTTTATTACCAAATTAAAATTATTATAGAAGTAAAGTTATCGGGTTCAATTCCCGGTTCAGACTTTAATTTTTCTTTTCATGCAATATTTGGCTTTCGTTGCTAAATGCCCAACATTTAATTATAACATCGATATACATATATATATATATATATATATATATATATTTGTGTCCACCACTGTGGTCTCGAGGTAGCGTGCTGTCTTGTCATGCAGCGGGCCCGGTTCGATCCCCGGTCGGGGCAGTTTTTCTGGGTGAGGTTTTTATCGGGGTTTTTCCTCACCTGAAAGACAAATGTCAGGAAAACTTTAAGGCCCAAACGGTCCCCGAAATCATATGGCCATCATCATCATCATCATCCTTCACAGGTGTGGAAAGCAACGGGAAGCTACTACACCAATTCCCTAGTAAAGCTGCAAAGCATAACATGAAAATGCTATGATTGCATTGAAAGACCTGCCCTCGGGCAGATATATAATCATTGGGCTTCATCTCATCATATCCCTATACCAGATATTAATCTCCAATAATTGCCGACTCTTACATGTACTCAACATGTTTTACTAAACTAAGATGATTTTTTTATTGACTTCACTTAGAGACATAATTTCTTTAACAGAAGTCGAAAATATGTTCATCGACAACATTACTATTCACATTTATGCCTTCTGGTAGGTCTGAACCAACATCTAGATCAACGAGATCGAAGTTCATTTACATGTTCAGGATTTTTACTCTTTTAAAAACCAAAGATTTGAACCAGCGAATCTCGAAACAGAGGCGAACATGATAATCACTATAGTGCTCCGGGACCAATTGAATGAGTCATTTCGAAAAGGGATCATCTACAGCTGATCAAATTTTACAGGAGAGGGAAAAAACTGATTCAGTTTGTCCAGGATAAAGCTATGAATCTGAAATTTCTACTGAATAATTTTCATGCCCATTTACGTTCACTTACCGATTTACATGACTTTCTTGATTATGGTTTTCCCGAAAAACTAATTACAATTTTCCGGAGATGATCCCTTTTCGAAATGAACGAAGAAACGTTTACAAAATTAAACACATTTCTTTGAAAAAAAAAATTATTATTGCGAAATAACTACATACATGGAATAATACTGTATACATTTTATTACATTTCATCATTTGGAAGTGACTATAAAAAAAAGTACATCCGAAATATTTCATCATTGAACATCTTCGGCGTTCTCTTACTACTTCAGCTGTAGTTGTAGGCCATTTGAATAAATCATCATAAAAATGTCGATGGATATCAGGAATGTAATGATGAAGTTTCTTTACATCCATTTTTTTGTGATTGATTGGTACTTTGCTGATGTAGGCAGGGTGTGTTTTCACATCTGGTATTTGCAGTATTTCTGGGGGCTTTGGTTTGAGCAAGTTGAACTCTTGTTCCCCGAAAATGGTGTCAATGAATTTCCGGCCGATTACGGTTCTAGGCTTGTCACTATTACACTAAAATTCGTAAAATGTATTTATTGCAAAATAATGTTTTTGTTCTTTTGGAACACCTTTACCCATACTCTGTATACGGAGTGCCTTGCATTAATACATAAATAACGATTGTAGCATGGTTTTAATATTATTTACTCTGATAACACAGACTGCGGGGCACGCCGTAGCGTAGTGGTTAAGGCACTGAGCTACAAGCCGGAGGGTCGAGGGTTCAAGTCCCGTTGGGGTCAGGATTTTTAAACTGACCCAAACCCTCTGGCGGCACTATGGCCCTGGGGTCGACTCAGTCTCTAACGAAAATGAGTACCAGACGCTTGTTCTGGGGGTAAAGGCGGCGAGTTGATCCCTTTTCGAAATTACTACATGAAAGGTAAAATGAGAAAGTGGTAAAAGAATTGTGTAGTTGATCATTTATCACGCGGACTCGATGTAAGGACGTATGTAAACATGGAACAACGAAAAAAGAGAATTTCACAAAAAATCGTACATGATCCCTTTTCGAAATGACTGATTCAATTGAATTCGTACTTTAATCTCCGTGCTACAAAAATTTTAAGAATCCTCTCCGTAGAAGCAAATAACAGATCAGACACAGTGATATTCAGTACTTTATGTTGTGGGCACCATGGCAGTAGGGAAATGTAGAATTAAACATTGATTAAATTAATTGAATGTGAAGTGTCTGTCCACTATTTATTTTGTATCAACCACATATTAAAGATTCATTTTTGTAGAAGATATTTGTCGTTCCTGCACATAACTTGGTCTTAATTTAGGTTAAGTTTAGCTTTATGGTCTCTCCTGGTGCTTCGTTATCATATCATACGTAATTCTGCCTTCTGGATGCCTTAACCTCAGAAGTGACTAAGGGTATTATACTTCTTATATTATATTATTAATCCTTTAACTATTAAAGCAGTAAGTTATTAGTTAAGTAAAGTTAAATATTACAAAGTACTGTGTTTTGAAAGTGCGGATTATAATTCCACCAAATACTAGGAGGGAATGTCAGACAATTATGTCGTAAGGAAACCTGGTGGCAGTGGACAAAAAAAATGCTTTGATGAATCTATTTTAGGGCTACGCAAAGTTTTTGTAATAAATATAATGTTAGGTTTGAAAGGGATCCATTACGTAACGGGTAAAAATTATACGCACAAAGCAATTTAATACCGCCTTACAATAGGCTCAATTCTGGAAATGCGTGCTATTATGCATTGCAGACACTGTTGACGTCCAAACTCCTTTCAAAGAAAACATTAAATTGAAAACATATAAAACTGTTATTTTACCAGTTATATTATATGGATTCGTAACATGGACTCTTACTTTAAGGGAGGAAAGAAGATTACGAATATTTGAGAATGAAGTTCTTAGGAAGAGTTTTTTTGGACCAAAGAGAGATGAACAGACAGGTGAATGGAGAAGACTACATAACAGTGAACTACATGGTCTTTATAGAAAGCCAGATGTAATAAGAACAGTTAAGTCTCGTAGACTGCGATGGGCAGGATATGTGGCACGAATGGGGGATGGAAGACGTGCATATAAGCTTCTTGTAGGAAAACCAGAGGGAAAACGCCCAGTTGGTAGACCCAGAATGAGGTGGGAGACTAACATTAACAATTATTTGAGGGAAGTAGATTATACAGGGAATGATTGGAAAACATTGGCTCAGGATAGGGATGTATGGAGAGTTTATGTCCGCACGGCCATGAACCTACGGGTTCGATAGTGCCAGTGAGTTAGTTCTTACAAGAAATTCATGCTACTATTGAGTTCAATTCTTTTGTTTAAGAATATAATATACTTACTTACTTACTTACTTACTTACTCACTGGCACTATCGAATCCGTAGGTTCATGGCCGCGCGGACATAAGCTCTCCATACATCCCTATCCTGAGCTAATGCTTTCCAATCATTCCCTGTATAATCTACTTCCCTCAAATCATAGTTTATGTTGTCCTCCCACCTCATTCTTGGTCTACCAACTGGGCGTTTTCCCCCTGGCTTTCCTACAAGAAGCTTCCATGCACGTCTTTCATTCCCCATACGCGCAACATGTTCTGCCCATCGCAGTCTACGAGACTTAACTGTTCTTATTATATCTGGCTTCCTATAAAGACCATGTAGTTCATTGTTATGTAGTCTTCTCCATTCACCTGTCTGTTCATCTCTCTTTGGTCCAAAAATTTTCCTAAGAACTTTTTTCTCAAAAACTCGTAATCTCATTTCCTCCCTTAAAGTAAGAGTCCATGTTTCGCACCCATATAATATAACTGGTAGAATAATAGTTTTATATATTTTCAATTTAACTTTTTTTTTTAAATGAGTTGGGACGTCAAGTGTCTCTGCAATGCATAATAGCACGCATTTGCAGAATTGAACCTACGTTTAATTTCTTTGTGCATCTCATTCCTATTTGTGATTATTGTTCCTAGGTATTTGAATTCAGCAACTTCCTCAAAAGAATATAATATAAGATTGTAATATTGTCTACGATACTCTATGAATGTGAAGTGCTACAGAACTGGTCAGCAAATCGGGTCTCCTAGCAGTTATAGCTGGTTTCCATATCTGGGTCCGCTTTTTTTTATCATAGCTACTCAATTCCTTAGGATGATGGGTGCACACCAGTCCCATACATTGACCGAAAATCCATAAGAACACTTCTTACAACAGTGGTCTCCGGACTAGCGCACGACCCATAGTTCTGCGCCAAGGCATGATCCTTTAGACCGCTCTGCCACGATGTGGAACTTATTATCCATTAACCATTCCTTTATCGCGCCAGAAAGGAAATGTGATGATAGTGAGCATGACTGTTTATTTACCTTTTGGTTTTACTTTACCGCTCGAGGTCAAACAGCGAAAGACAGAGAAATAGATACATTTACAACGATACCGGCTTTCATTCAGCTGTCAAACTAGCTGTGGATTAATATAGCTACTGTAATGACTTGTAGAATGGAATGAGTTTCGCACCGGCAGCAACAGCAACAAGAAAGCACGTGGGTCAGTTGTCGTAGGGGACGATTTCTGAAAGATACAACCCCTCTAAGAAAGAAACAACCCAACCAAATAGTTGTGGGGATGAGATTTACATGATCTTGAGCGGTAAAGTAAGACCAAATTCCTTATAGCACATATATGTGCGAGATCTATGTAAGGTGTGTAAATAATGTGTGTTCCCTCTCCAGGCCTTAGGATGTCCTTAGGGTAGTAGGATGTTAAGACTCGTACTTTTCTAAGACAATAGGCACTTGTCAGTCGTGTTGTTGGCCCTGCATGGCTGCCGCCTTTACTCCTTTAAACTCATCCTGTACTCATATAAAAAACAATTTGACTTTATCTTTTTTTTTTCGTTGTTTTGCCAAGATTTTGAAAACAAGTGACCGTAGAAACTACGGTATATTTGTGAAATTTTGATTTTAAATTAAAAACATAAAACCAAGTACCGTAGTATGTTGCGTGTATATATATATATGGTCACACATAGAAGTACATTATATAATGGAAATGGACAGCTAATGACAAATGAGGGAAATTTTGAGGAAGTGGCTGAATTCAAATACCTAGGAACAATAAATACAAACAGGAATGAGATGCACAAGGAAATAAAACATAGGCTCAATTCTGGAAATGCGTGCTATTATGCGTTACATAGACTTTTGATTTCCCAACTCCTTTCAAAAAACGTTGAATTGAAAATATATGAAACTATTATTCTACCAGTTATATTATATGGATGTGAAGCATGGACTCTTACGTTAAGGGATGAAAGGAGATTACGAGTATTTGAGAATAAAGTTTTTAGGAACATTTTTGGACCAAAGACAGATGAACAGACAGGAGAACGGAGAAGACTACATAAGTGAACTACGTGGTCTTTATAGAAAGCCAGATGTAATGAGAACATTTAAGTCTCGTAGACTGCGATGGGCAGGACATGTGGCACGAATGGGGGATGGAAGACGTGCATGTAAGCTTCTTGTAGGAAAGCCAGAAGGAAAACGTCCCGTTGGTGGACCAAGAATGAGGTGGGAGAATAACATTAACTATGATAGATTATACAGGGGATGATTGGAAAACATTGGCTCAGGATAGGGGTGTATGGAGAGTTTATGTCCGCGCGGCCATGAACCTACGGGTTCGATAGTGCCAGTGAGTTATATATATTGTTTTCTGTTTTAAGTTCAAATAATATAGATGAAAAGAAAAATATTGATATTCCTCAAAAACTGAAAATTCAAAACATAGAAGTTATCCGAACATACCAAAAGAGCTTCCTAAACCACCTCCGCAGAATAGTTTCAAATCGTTTACCGAAGAATGTATTCCAGTGTCAAACCAAAGGATAGAGACGAAAACAACGCTGGAGAAATCAAGAACATCTTAAGATGTAGGAATAGACTGAACTGAACATCAACTTAAGATGCATATGATGGTTTAAGCAACGACATTTTAAGTTCCTAAACCTCCTTTGACTCAACTCGTATCTTTGTGAAAGAAATAAGAAAGTTCGTGTCCAGTAAAACGGAAAAAATACAGAATTTGGTATTCATTACGTTTTTTGAGTATTTATATAGGGCAGATTTATAATCGAAAATTATGTCAGGTAGGTCTATATGACATTTTAGCCTTATATATTTTAAGATTTAGTAATAGTAAAAAAAAAAACAATCCCAGTAATCTCTGAAGATTTGATCTGCTGAAAATTCTAAGAAAATTAATTTTTCTAGTAATTAAAAAAGTAATTATATATTTTTAAGAGGTATTGCATGAGATAGTGTTGGCAGACATTGTGACCTAGGAGAGTTGAAGGCCGGGACATTGACACAGACATTAGCGTGTGGGCTGTAGTATGATTCATTGTCTGTGCTTCCTTCCGCCAGGTACAATTTTGCATTTCTATCAGGTACATAACCTCATGCATGTACATAGTGTGCAGTGCATTAATTTCGTATTGTTGTTCCTGAACTATGTTCTTGAAATCAGGTACCATTTTCCCCCATTACTTCTTGTTTTGCCAACAATCATTTCTTGTTTAGTGTTTTCAACATATATATTTTCCTTGCAATGTAAAACATAAATAGTGCTCAGTGTATAAGTAAAATAAAAACGTAAGTTATATATAAATTTTCTCTTTTCCAGTATAATATAATATAATATATACTTACACTACGTTGCCGAACAAATTGACTCAATTTTGGAAAAAGGAAAATTTGGATTTACAACGAATTGGCAAAACCCACAATTTCTATACTAGAAAAAAACACACGTTTATCAAGGAATGGCTTGCATGCTCGAAAGAGTAGTATACTCGGACCAACGGATCTGTGCCCCTATAGCGCTGACATCGTTCTTAGAAAAGTACACGTCTATACTCGCTCCATTTCACCGCACTCCCCTCCCATCAAGTCAGACGGCAGCCAACCACAACGGTAACTTATCGAGTAGGACTGTTGCAAACTTCCCCCAGTATCATGGCGCTTGAATATTGAATAATGCCATATTGAGTTGACAACACTGGACTGCAAGTGCAAGAGAGAGATTGAAAAGAGAGATAGGAATGCAGGGAGGGAAATGATTTACCTAGGCAGAAAAGGAAGTAGGCTTTGGTTCACATATATTACGGGGGCACAGATCCGTTGGACATCTAGGCCCATCCGTCCACCCCTTGGGATACCTCGGTCGTCATGACCATACTCCCAAGTCCTAGTTCTAGTCCTCCCTATCCTATGTTCACGTCCACGTTCAAGTTCACGGTCCTTAAACCAACACCCCAGGGAGAGGGTGTTGGAGTTTGCAGTTCTGGGAATTGCTGAGCTACATAGTACATCAGGTCACTGAATCCTGACGACCCCACAGTTGGTCCACGGGCTCCATGAGCCTAGCCGGGAGGACTGCTGTCGCAGATCCACCGACCATTCCCCTGTTCTGCCTCCAGGGACGTGTCCTGCAGCCGTTGTGAGACCGGCTAGGGCTACACGCCCAACAGTGTGAGACTTTTAGTACATCCAGGTGCTCATCTCCTGGCGACCCCACAGTTTGTCGACGGGCCCGTAGGCCGAGCCAGGAACCAGTACAGTAGCTCCCGTCTGGACTGATCCGAGTCGAGCCCTGGTGTGCCCCCAGGGACGCCTTCTGCAGCTGTTGTGGGCCAGCACGGAGCTCGCAAGCTCCAACAGATGAGCAACTAGTACGACAAGGCGCTCAACTCTTGCCTACCCCACTAATGGTTCACGAGTCCCTTGGACTTAACCGGGAGGACTGTCTAGCAGATCCACCGATCTTTCCCCCAGTGCACCAGCTGGGGACGTGTTTGGTTGCTGAAGTGGGTCCAGCCTGAGCATTAGTACGTCAGGTCGCTCAACTCCTGACGACCTCACAGATTGTCCTTGGGTCACTCGGTTCCAGAGTCGGCGCTAAGTCCCAAAAGCCAAAAGACCGCGCTTCCTCCTTTCTCGAGCTTGTCGAGCTGGTGGTAATTCCCAGCATTACGCCCGGTATTGTCCCAACCAGCCCGTTCGCAAGACTAAGCCTAGTCGTGCCGCTGCTGTGAGTCAGCCCACTGAGCAATGTAGGCATCCAGGGAGCTCATCGCCCATGAGTGCCCCCACAAAGGACCTCGGGATTTTAACCAAGAGAAGGGAGCTTCTAATCTCCACAATCTCCCACCGCCTCGCCACGACGGCCGCTGATCCGCTGTGGGCCGGGATATTTGAGCTTTATTACAACAGGGCGCTCGTCTCCTGTTAACCCCACTTATGGTCCACGAGTCCATCGGACTTGGAAGGGAGGACTGACTAGCAGATCCACCGACCTTTTCCCCACTACGCCACCGAGGGGACGCGATTTGCTGCTGAAGTGGGCGCAGCACGAGCTACGTAGTACATCAGGTCGCTCGAGTCCTGACGACCTTACAAATGGCCCGCGGGTCCGGTCTGGACCTAGCCGGGAGGAGTGCAAGTAAACCACCGACCGTTCCCCTATCCGCCACCCGGGGACGCGCCCTGTTGCTGTTGTGAGCACAGCTGGGGCCCGATAAACGGACCCCCGTTGGACAGACAATATAGTTGTAACTACTCTCCATCCCATTATCACCAAGAGTACTACAGCCTGTTGCAGGTCTTGACCTCCCCAACAATACGCCTCCATCATCTTGTCTTCAGTTCGGCTTCATATTGGGAATTCACAATTTTTTTAATGGGGTAAACTCCTCGCCAACCCCGAACCTACAGACCGCGGTATCTCTTATACCATTCTTCATGAAGCATTTCTTCTAGCTCCTTAAGAAAGGAAGGTGGTGGAAATATTTTTTTATTTACATAAATGCTACAACCCGTGTTTCACCAATGGTATATCACGGGATATTTACAGTTTTACAAATTGTTCAATTATTGTTCTAGTTGTTTTTGTAGTTGACGGAAGATCCTCGTAAGAAATTCTGCAACGTTGACTGTGTTAAAGTGGAACTTCACAATATTTGGCGGAGTAGCAATTTGTAGTATAACTGGTCGATCTCTGAAGAACATGTTGCATTCAGTCATCAGATGGTGGGCCGTCTGCAGTGATCTGGGCAGTTGCAATAAGGTGAAGCAGTTTTGTTCATTTTGTGTAGGTAGGATTTTTTATAATCCATGGTTGGTGAGAAATTGTGTGGTTATATAGTTAGGCCATAGGGATAGGGGCAGTCTTGTCCTCACTCTAGCGTATGATTCACACCACACTGCTTCAGTAATATTTTGATTTGGAGATTGAAATTGTCATGCTCTTCAAACCGTCTTTATCACAACCATCCGTGTGAGTAGGGGAATTTCATCTTAAAATATAGCATTAACTGAGAGCAGATGTCTTCTAGCTTGTTCTCAAAGACCTTTGCAGTCCCGTTTGCCATACACCGTGACGGTAGGACAAACATAATACCAATAATTGCTCCTCAAATCACCTCCATCATATTTAATTGTAGGCATTTTGAGTTGCAAGCTCCTTTTGGTTCTTCATAACAAATATCATACTATTAGGTAGGAAGGTTGACTTGTAAAACCACATTATATTTTTATTATGGGTTCATACTCCATTTGTAGAGGAAGAAACTTGTCTCCTCTAATTAAAAAATCAACAATATCAGCATAACATCACTGTTCTCGCTTTATTGCATTCCTGTCTGTACCGAAATCAGAAGTTTATTAATTGCTACTCTGCTATAAATATTTAATTTTTACATCTTTCTCCTCTCTGTTCTCGTAGATACTGATTCCCTTAAATGTTAATTCTACAATCACTTTATCTGCAGCAGTTTCAGAATTCTGATGTCTTCACCTAGTTTCTGTTTGCGACTTGTGTTCCTTTTTACAGAAGTTATTTTACCATTAGACAAGTATGCAGACATCATTTTAGAAGATGCTCCTTGAAAGCAGTAACAGTTTGGCTGTTACAGTCACTCTCTCCAAGCTAACCAAGCATTAACTATTTGCCCTTTTTTAAACTTACTTAAGTCAGACATCAAAGTTACAGGAGAAGAAATGCTTGTGCAATTAATTGCAGCACTATGTTCAGAGTAAATATCTGAAATAAATAAAATAATATTTCTGAGAAGACTGCTAGTTAATCATGCTCATGAAAATAAAGATACAGTAAAGCTTCGATTATCTGAGATAATGTGGACCTAGGGTACCTCGGACAAACGAAAACTCGGATAACATGGACACAAATGTCGAGAGGGAAACGTATGGTAAACTGATGAAATTAATAAAAACGTGGTCAAAGATGTGGGGGGGAAAAGGCATATACTGTATTATGAAATAAAAAAAGACATATAGTACACAAAAAGCATGTTCCAGTTAAAAAGTTATTTTTTAAAAAGTCCGTGTTTTCTGTTTAACGTAACTAGCTCGCTTCTTTGCCGCTGTTTTAGTAGGTCTGTTGAAGTTATCGCTGATTGTTGCTCTAGGTACTTTATCCAAACACTTCTACCGATTAAAACGGGATTTTTTTTACTATCTCGGTTAATCCGGAAGTCAGTTGGTTGGGGCTCGGATAACCGCTGCTCTACTTTGCCAGAAATTGTAGTGTTTACATTATTATGTCTGTGCCCTGTGTTTATTTTATTAAAAGAATAATTGTATAAATATATACTGTATAATTATTCTTATAACACTGTTGGTTTGAATTAATACTTTCTTTCCTCAACACTTCGGAATCGGCAGGAATATCACGAGATAGCAGTGATATTTAATTTTACATGTGACCAGCCATATATTTTTATTTAGCGATTTAACAATTTTAGCCTGAAATTGGGTTTGGTTCATTTCGTACCTTGTTTTGGGACGATATCTACTAATAAAGTCCGTACACGAGACTACATCGGACTAGCTGCTGTGGTGCTCGCTTCTTGTTTCACAGGTCTCGGGTACAAAACCGGCCGAAGTATAGAAGGATTACGAGAAAATAATTGTTTTATTATTATTATTATTATTATTATTTAATAAATTTCCCGTTAATATTAATTTCATATAAATTAATTTTAGAACATTTATTGTATTAATTAACCTTGCTTCAATTTTTGGATTTTTAGGGCGTAAATGTGAAGGTTCTAATAGGATGTAAAGTCATGGGTCCTATGTCGTAGATTTATACCCGTAAAAGAACATTAAGGCTAAAATGAGACCCTCCGTGCAATATACAGGGTGCGGCATAAGTAAGTTAACCATTGCACATGATTGCAAGAAAAAAATCAGATTGGTTTTAACACGAGACCTTCAGAATATAATCTGAAACATTACTGCTTCAGTTAATTTGCTAACTAGGGAGCAATTTCGGTAGTTGTTTCTTGTATAGATATTGTAAACTACAGAAAATAATATACGTGCATTTTCGGTTAACTGACTTATGTTCCACTCTGTATATCGGTTCTCTATCCCCAGATTTGAATTGTGACGCTAATAAACTGATCAGTTATAGAGCGTCATTTAATAATATAGTACGAGACTATATCCGCAATAAGTGAATATAATTTATTACAGTGTGTAGGAAGTTGTATACTTTTTGTGAACCCTGTTGGCTGATACTGAGCAGACTTGAGTCCTGTTGGTCGACGACCCTGCTCATGTGCTGTTATCTCGGATATGCATGTGCGTTAACTCATTGTATTAAAGTAGGTGTTCCTTTCATTGCTTCACTGATGAATCCTTTTAAAGCACAATGAAATAACGAAATATTGTAAGTCACTTGTCAAGGTTAATGAAATAAGTAGAAAGAATTTTATGTTGCTTTCCATAAAGTAGTCCACCGCTCTGATCTCGAGGTAACGTGCTGCCTTGTCACTCAGCGGGCCTGGGTTCAATTCCCGGTCGGGACAGGCTCCTGGTGAGTTTTTTTCCTCACCTGTAAGGCAAATGTCAGGAAGCTTAGGGCCCAACGGTCCTTCAAAATCATCCTTATCATCATCATCATCCTTCACCGGTGTGGATAGCAACGGGAAGCTATCACATCTATAATTCCCTAGTAAAGCTGCAAAGCATAGCATGAAAATGCTATGATTCCAGTGAGGGACCTGTCCTGGGGCAGAATTACTATGGATGGATTCCATAAAGTCCCCTTCGATGACATATTTATCTGGCGTGCTTATATTACCATGAGTTCTATGCCGACGGTAGTATTGGTGCCAAAAGAGTTGCCCATGTTGTCAGGTCAAAGACGATAAACCAGACAAATAGAGATACCTTGATCGAAAGAGTGGCGATTTTATACCGTAAAAATATTACCATCAAGAAACGCAAACATGATTTCCATTAGGGTAACATTTTCCGGAATTAAAATTGTCCCCCATGCCGATCTCCGTAGGGGGAATTGCATCAGGAGATCCATGACAAAGGGTTAAATAGGGTAAAAGCCCGGTTTTGGATAACGGCCCAGAAATGGATAATTTTTCCATACGAAGGTCTGCAGGTATAATTTTTAGCCAATAGATGTCACAAGCTGTCAAGACCCCTCTTTATTGGTTTCTTACGATTTGTTACAATAGGTGGCAGGTAGAATGTTCCTGATAAAAATTATTTTCTTTGTGTGTTGGAGAACGCTGTGAAAAGAAGAAGGTTTTTGTGCACTGTGAAAGAAAAAAAATCATAACCAAGGTATTTATTAATATACAGATATGAAATTTGGTGTACATATGCATTAAGCTTGTAGTTATTATTTGGTAATTTTAAGTGAACATAATTCTTGCTGTACTTTCAACGCAGAAGGGCAGGAAAGTTGTGTATTTTCGGGACATTTTCCTACCTGCGCCTTGAAACCGGATGAAGGAGAGACGCATGCCCGCTCAATTTAAAATCGTTCCAGATTAGATTCATTCTTAAAATGGCCCCAAAGTCGATAATTGAATTAAATACAATTAGATTGTTACCAGTAGAGTAAATTATGAGTGAATAATAATATATTAGTCATAATAAATTTTTAATTTTATCGACAGATGTCACGTGAATGCACTCATGAGAATCTGCTGATGGCAGTTAGTGCTGTGAATGATGGTGGACTGAAAATACTAACGGCCTCCAAACAGTATGGCATCCCTTTTGGTACGCTCTATAGACGTGCAAAAGGACAAGTCGATGAAGATCGCTTTAAGAGGGGCCCACGAACAGCATTTTCGGCAGAAGTGGAGCTCGAAATGAAGGAAGCTATTTTAGAATTACAAAAAATGGATTTGGAATGACGAGGAAAGAAATAACGGATTAAGCGGCCAAAACTGATGCAGCACAAGGGAATCAAGTTTTTGCAAGTGGGAAGCCAAGTAACAGATGGTTCCAAAGATTCATGCAACGGCACAATCTATCTCTTAGAACGCCCGAAAATCTTTCCACTGCTAGACTATCCATGTCAACACATGAAGTTAAAAATGAGTTTTTCGATTCATTAACTTCACTGCTTGAAAAAAATAATGTAACGGGCGGTGAAATATTTAACATGTATGAGACTGGTCTTCAACTTGTAGGCAAAGGCAGAAAAATTGCAGCAGAAAAGGGAAGCAACTATGTTTATAAAAAGAAGAGCGGAGAAAGGGGTGAAAACATAACTGTGGTTGCCTGTGCCAATGCTACAGGGACGGTTTTGCTACCCCCCATGATCATATTTAAAGGTGAAACCTTGAACCGCAAGATTATGGAGGGTGGTCCTGAAGGAACTATATTTGCTTCAAGTCCTCGAGGCTACATGGTGACAGAGCTTTTCTTCGAATGGTTTACAAAATTCATCAATCTGATTCCAGTACCATGTGGTACTTGCAATAAGAAATTCAGCGAGGACTGTCAAGGAGAATCTTGGGTTAGTTGCCAGAAATGTCACAAATGGTACCATCAAACATGCCAGAATTTACCCAATGAGGCTGTACCAAAAAACTTTATATGTTTGGGTTGTAAGAAATAAGTTGTAAATAAAGTCACGATGCTATCCAAATCCGGGCTCTATATTGTTCTTAAAAAATAAATCACAAAAAATAAGTAAGTAGACCTATAATCTTCCGAACTCAACTAATATGTTCTAAAATCATGGGGCTTTCACCCCATACAACTTAATTTTGGAAAAGTTTCAGTATCCAATACTGGGCACCAGTGCCCGTTTTTGGATAATTTAGAGTTCCATTGTTTTAATTGTTACACATATATGGATAGCTTGAAAAATAATAGCTACTTCTCAAATTGTTAAACATAAAACATAATAAAACATTAATATTACTTTATTATTTTGTGATTAATTTTTGACAGTGAAAAATTATATTAAAAATAATGTATCCAAAACCGGGCTTTTACCCTATATGAAAATGTTCTTAGGAACATGAATTTAAGAAATTATATAGTAGTGAACCACTAGAAATATATCCAGTAGGTAGGCTAAGAATGATGCATAATTGCAGATTCTAGTAGTAGGCCTATATTGAATAGATGAAAAAAATTGAGCTATTAAATGTACATGCAGAATAGGGTATTGAAGTTGATGAACGGCAGAAATGTTAGTCACAGAACTAAGTGGATTAGAGGTTGAAGTGACAATTAAATGTGCATAGACAAGTTGAGATTGGATCCTAGCAGAACTGATAAAACCAGGGGTAGAAAAATTGATGGACAAGATGACAAAATCTAATGTTGCTTAGTATGATTTAGGAAAAAGAGGCTGGGACATGAAATCAATCATTACCGAATGAAATAATAAGAATTCACTACATACAGTTTCTTCGTGTATTTTTTAGCGAATTCTGAAGGAATGAAGCTATTGACGTTGTTTTCATAAAAATATTTACGAAAATGTTTACAGAATTCACCGATCCTACCTAGTAGACACCAAAAAAAGATCATGATCATAATTGTTTTCCCCCCGTTAACGCTCTAACGGCCGAAATTTAATTTCATGGCATATAGCAATTGAAAAAAGTAGGATCGAGTTCCTTAACCAGCAAAATTGGACCAATAAGAATTAGCTGAAATATCTCTAGCAGTCGCAATTTTTGATGTTTCACAACGAAATATCATCATCATCCATGCAAGTATTAGGCCGTGTGGCCTGTTACGGTCTCAAAGAGGAATTTTCCATCCAGCGCTTTTTTGGACGTCCCAGCGATCTTTTGCCTTGGGGGCAGTAACGAAGTATGGCATTCGTTGAAGATGGGCTTTCCAGTTGTTCTGGTAGTTTTGTATATGGTGAAGAATGGGTTCTACATCCAACTCTTCCATAACGTTCTCATTTCTTTTATGGTCCCACTTTGTGTAGCCTGCTGTACGGCGCATAAATCGCATCTCATTTGCTGTTATTCGGCTTTCACCTCTTCTTCATATTATCCATGCTTCACTAACATATCTTAATATTGGTCTTGCGAGAACCTTATAAAACCGTAATCTTGTGTTCTTCTGTACTAAAGATGGTTTAATTATACTGTTCACAACGAAATATATAATATTATAATAAACCCAGGAAGGTATTATCCAAAAATCGGCGAAAGCCGGGCATTAGAAGTGGAGTTTATTTACCTAAAACCCTAAATTAAAAATTGACTAGAAACCGTCTCAATATATGTTATGAGAAACATTAGTTTATATAATATTTTAATAAAGTAATTGAAAATTAATCGGTAGATGTTATTTAAATTGGCGTCCAATTATATAAAAATATACTATGTATTATGTAATAAAATAATAACTTATGGTTATGCATTATTTATTTTCAGAGTCCGACACTTTTAACCCTTAAATTCGTTATGTATCCATTTAGATACATCAGTTGGTTTAATTAACCTAATATTTTAAATAAATCAGAAGAAAACCAACAAAAATAAACCACTTAAATGTATGTCTAATTACACAGTATACCTAATAATAGCAGTTATACAAGATTCTGTTTTCACTGCGGTCCGCCACATTCAAATAACTACAGAAGAAATTTTCTTTTTGCCAATTTAAGGTTTAAATAAGCTGCTGATATCATAAATTGTTTTTCTCCAATTTTATCATCATCATAGTACATTCACGAATTTAGGCCATTTGTTGACCTGTTTCGGCCGCAAGAGAAACACCATCCAAAAGTCTTCTGAGTGGACTTCCTGGTCTTCTTCTTCCTGCAGGTTGATATCTTAACATTTGTTTGGGTATTCTGTGATCTTCCATTCGATGAACATGTTGCATCCATCTTGACTTATAATCAGAAATTTTGTTTTCTAAAGGTTCCATGTGTAATTCTTCTAAGATGTCTTAATTTTTTTTTTGTGATCTAGTAGTGTGTATCCTGCAGTCCTCCGAAGGTATCTCATTTCAGCAGATCTAAGTCTCTGTATATCCTTCTGTTTCAACGTCCGTACTTCGCTACCATACAAAAGAGTTGGAAGAGCCAGTGTTTTATATACTTTGTCTTAAATGCTTTTGGACTAACTGTGGTCTCGTGCAATTGTTAAATTAGTAAAAATCTGCAATGGGTACAAGTTGAGGGGATTCCTTATTCTGTAGCATCCACCTTGAACAGACACGTGATATGTCTTGGATTTATTTTTAAAAGTAGTTTTTATGTAAATCTTTGGAACGCTGCCACACGCAAAGAAGATTGTCCTCTGGTTTTTTATTTGTGAATGAAAGAACTTCAGATAAATCTACCTTTCTAGAGTATTAATATAAATCGTGTTCTTTGAGTTTCATGTTCCTTGGGTTTGAATAATGACACGTGCTTAAGAAGTTGTGTTAAATATTTTACTGTTGAAGTATACAAGAAAATCATAATTTTAAAGTTATTTGTAATCATTGCTTTTCCCTAAGATGTATGTGAATACATATTTGCTTTTTAATGTGGTTATAATTTTACGAATAAGGATGTTTAGAGTGACTATTTAACTTATGCCCCAAATGGGAGTCAATGACCAATCACATTTCAATGAATTTTGATTTACAACCAATCACAGTCGTGTTTCACTGTGGAATTTATCAAATAAATTTATCATATTAAAGAAAGCTCCTCCTTTTTAACATTCTGAATAGGCCAGAGCATTATTTTTCTCCAAAAATACGGTTACCAGATTGTATATATAGTGCACGAATGTAACCAGATTTTGCTTGCGGAATATAATAGAAAAACATTCGTAATAATTGATTATACCACAATAAAAAGAAACCACTGTTTGCACTTTCTTAAACGTTTTATTTCCCAGGAATTTACGTTCCAGAAAAATATAATTTACATCATAGGACGTCAGAAATTAATTAATAACCTACAGCATTGGTTATTAACAGTTTGATGTGTTTCATTTTTTTCTCAACTAGGGTTCATTCTTACAATATGGCATTCCTTTGGCAATAAATAATTATATGGTTTCTGTGATGAACAAATGAAGCATAACAAACGTTTCTCATATGTTTTCAAACATCCTAACAAATGCCACTCTTGATTTCCAAATTCTGTAGATAAATTCACTCCTCACTTCGTGAGTCGTGAATTTATGAATAATTTGGAAATCACTCGTGACATTACTTATGATAAAAAATATTTTCTAATTCAATGCCCCAGGTTGTCATTTCTGGTGTTCTCTCTTGACGTTGGCTTAATCGTAACCGCCTAGAAGGCGGAGTTACGTTACCCCGATGATATGATGGGTGATAATTGATAATGAAGTGCCAGGAGAGTTCTTAACCTAAATATGATAAAAAAATATATTTTTCGTATTTATTCATATTACCTTGTCCCTATCGTTATTCTATTAATCAACTTCAGATCTCCGACATCCAGTTCCGTAAGATCTTCTCGAATAACTGCCTATAACAGCGGGGGATCCGACATGGTGACTACATGTTATTCGTTTATTGGTTAGATAATTATCTACCTCTGTAAATGACAAATGGATGTGAAACCAGCTGTCGGCTGGTAGGCCAAGGGTCGTCTATGTCTGTCGCGCCATGTAGTTTAGTATATTTACGTAATACCAAGAATTCTAGATGGAATTAATCATTTCTACTCCCCTACACATATACGACATTAGAACTACATGTGACACAGCTCTTTTTTTTATGTTTATGTATTTTTATTGTATGGGAACAACATGGTGATAAGTGATGATAACCCCTTTAAAGCTGATTTTATTGAGTAATGCATTCCATCTATGTGAGAAATGTATTTTATACCACTTATTTTATATTCTTGAGGTTGAAATAGCAGTTCGGCTTGAAAATTGCTCAGAATAGCTTGTTCCAGCAATGTATTGGAGACATTCCAAACAGCTCAAGATGCTACCAACAGATTGGTTCGTAAAACCTCTCTCTTCAGAATCGACATGCGCCTTACAAAGTATGCTAAATGTCAGAAATGCTGGTATTATCCAGCAGGATTTCATTTAGTTTACACTTTTTCGTTGTAAACTTCAAACGTTGTTTTCAAACTAAAACTCGCCAATTATAAGTAAATAAAAACTCGCAGGATAAGGCATCCATGTTTGTAATAGTTTCAACTAGTAAATTATGTACGTTATTTTGCAAAAGGAAGTGTAGTCCACCCATACTCATGAGGAAAACTATAGATCTATAGTTATTCAAATTGAAAACTAGCGAAATCCGATTAGGAAAACTGAAACTAAGTAGCGAAGTATATTGACTTAGGCTTTCACGACCGGAGTTCATATTATGACCGTTTAGAAGATTTTCGGGCTGTTGGTCGTGGTATTGAGGCTTGAAGTTCCCCGACATTTCGTCGGCGAAACGTCGGGAAACTTCAAGCCTCAAGACCACGATCAACAGCCAGAAAATCTTCTGAAAGGTCATAAGTAGCGAAGCCTTCATGCTTCCTCAGTCTAATCAATTAAAATCCTAAACTAATTAATTTTGAATTATCATTAAATTATACATATTTATTAACGCAGTTTAACCTCCCACCTCTGAGTATTTTTACGTGCCCATGTCATACGGGTCAAATATCTTCTAATTAAACCCATATATTTACAAAAAAAAGCATAACGTTTTCACCATTAGAAACAATATTAGTCCAGGTGGAATAATGATTAGGTCTGCCAGGGAGCGCATTTTTGTTCCGGAACGTAGAGAAAATCAAGTAGTTTCTTCTTATAGGTTTTTGACGTCACGTGAATATACAAGCAGTTTACAACTGTAGATTACGTACGGACGAGTCGTAATCTTGTAAATAAAGACGTTCACTGCAACAGGAAAGGATTTAAAAAAACTAATTAATTTATAATTTATGGTTGTGTAAAAGTAAATATTGATATTTAGTATATTGAAAGCTGCAGTGTTCCATTATTATTATTATTATTATTATTATTATTATTATTATTATTATTATTATTATTATTATTATTATTATTATTGTTATTGTTATTATTGTTGTTGTTGTTGTTGTTATGTATCGAAATATACCTTTCGTACCGCCCTAAGGTAAACACTCCCTCAAATAATGGTTGATATTATTCTCCCATCTCATTCTTGGAACTTTCCTTCTGGCTTTCCTCCAAAAAAAGTTTCTATGTTCCTCTTTCACTCTCCATTCGTGCCACACGCCCTGACCATTGCAGTCTGAGATTTAACTTTCCTTATTATGTCCGATTTCCCATAAAAATCATGTAGCCCAGAGTTACGAAGTTTCCTCCATTCACCTGTCTCTTCATCTCTCTTTGAACCGAAAGTTTTGCTAAGCACTTTATTCTCATATACTCATAATCTTTTCTCCTCTCTTAAAGTAAGGGCCTGTTTCGCTTCCATGTAGTTATAACTGGAAGAATAATAATTTTATATATTTCTGGTTTAACTTTTATTTATAGTTGGGGTGACGAGTCCCTGTAATGCATAGCATGCATTTCCAGAGTTGAACATATTTAATTTTTTTCTCCGCCTCATTCCTGTTTGTAATTATTGTTCCAAGAGATTTTAATTCTGCCACTTCTTCAAAACTTCCTCATTCGTTAAGTGTGTATTTATGAATGTATTTCTACGTGTGACCATATATTATATTTCATTTCATTAGTATTTACTTCCAGACTCAGGTTATTTAATTCAATCTGTGTGTTAGCTTTAATATTTTCTATAGATATAACGTTATTCACTGTTTTGTAGTATACTCCATTTACCTATCTATTCATGCAGCTTAGTGCAGTTTCATCCATACTTTATTTTCAAATACTCATAATAATTCTCCTCTCTTGATGAGCAGACAGGTGAATGGAGAAAACTACATAACAGTGAACTACATGGTATTTTAGGAAGCCAGAATAACAGTTCAGTCTCGTAGACTGCGATGGGCAGGACATGTGGCACGAATAAGTAATGACGTGCATGAAAGCTTCTTGTAGGAAAACCAGAGGGAAAACACCCAGTTGGTAGACCAAGAATGATGTGAGAATAGCATTGACCAGAATTGAGGGAGGTAGATTATATAGGGAATGATTGGAGGACATTAGCTCAGGATGTGAATGTATGGAGAGCTTATGTCCGAGCGGCCATGAACCTATGGGTTCGATAGTGCCAGTGAGTTGGTTAATTCTCCTCTCTTAAAGTATTTCTCCTCTTATGTTTCGCATCCATATAACTGGAAGAATAACAGTTTAACATTTATTTAGAGGTGTTGGGATGACAAGAGTTGGCCTACCTGTAATGCATAACAAAATGCGTTTCCAAACTTGAACTTTATATAATTTCTTTCTGCACCTTTTTTTTGTAATATTATTGTTCCTAGGTATTAAAATTTTACTTCATGAAATTAGACCTTTTGACCTGTTTTGACATCAAGTGGGATTTAATGAATCTTCCCATCTAATAAATGGGCGTCCAACATTTCTTGTCATATTGGTTTGTACTTTAGTAACAGCTGAGGGATTCTATCTGTAGGCATTCTCTTAACATGTTCATACCAGTTGTTTCTCATATTGTCAATTCTATTTGTTAAATTTAAAATATTTCTCTTTCCTAATATCTTCATTTCTTTTTCTGTCCAAAATTGTCACACCTGCTACTGAACGTAAGAACTTCATTTTTGCAGTTTCAATTTTTCTTCTGTCTGAACGGTTAAGAGTCAAATTTTCACTTGCATATGTTAAGACAGGCACTGGTATAATTTTATAAAATTTTAATTGTGTTGCCCCTCAAGGTTTCATTTTTCAGTGTCCGTTTTATAATGTATTTAATATAATAATATCTTCCTTCTGGCAGTATCATCATTAAAATTCTGCTACTTTAAAATGTCTCTCATTGGTTAAGAATTCATCCTTATTTATTAATGTATTTCTACATGTGACTATATATTTAATTTTATTGATACTTGCTTCTAGCCCCAGTTTCTTAGTGATTTAACATTAGCTGTATGCTGGGTTTTAGTATGTACCATAAATATGTTGCTCGCTGTTTTATAGTATTCTTCATTTGTATATGCAATTTATTTTCATCCATCCATTTTTTTTCTAAACACTTATTGTCAAATACTAGTAATCTTTTTTTCTATCTTAAATTAAGAGATCATGTTTCACATTCATATACTATAAAACTGGAGGAATAATCTTATTATATATGTTTGACCGTCAGTGTTTCTGACTACTGTTCATGAGGTTCCGAGTTCGATTCCCGGTGAAACCATAGGGATTTTTTCTTAAAGGGAATTATTCCTGTCGTTGCCCATGGTCTGGAATGTAGGTTAAGTTTAGATTAAGAACTCTCCTGGCGCTTCATTATCATTTATCACCTATCATATCATCGGGGTAACTTAACTCCGCCTTTTAGGCGCCCCGACTTCAGAAGTGGGTTACAATTAAGCCAATGCCAGCAGAGAACACCAGAAATGTCGAAATGACAACCTGGGGCATTGCAAAAAAAAAAAGTTTAACCTTTTGTTTAGAGAAATTGAGATGACAAAAGTCTCTGCATGCGTTTCAAGTCTGTACACAATATCATTTTTTCTGAAATTATTTGCTACCTGTCGTGTTACCTTGTAGAAAAGCTAGTTTTTTCTATTTATACTAATAATATTAACATGACATTTAAAAAAGTTATTGTTACGTAAATATATGGCGATTTGGAATGCAAGGTTATACGTACACTTGTTTCAGCATTAAATCATAATGTACGTAGGTATATAACCAATGTTTTTATGACTCACGTTACCTCAGGATGTGACTTGCTAATCTCAAAGTAACAAGGAAAACAACTCCTACATAAACTTATTTCAGGATATTGAAATAAAATTGTTTTAATCTTTAATCATGTTGCCTACTCTATTTAACTTTGTATTCGGTTATTTTCTTGGCGAAATTCAACGATAATCTTTTGGTATTTCCTGGTAACATAATAAAAGTTTTTATTTTATATACGAGTCCAATAGATTACAACTTACATCCCCCTGATAAAGGACTATTACTCAATGTTAAGAAAAATTCCAAATAATGTATAGGTCTACACCTGTAGAAAGAGCACTCTAAAATATTTGTGTGTTAAAATGCTGCTTGCTCCACTTATGCTTCGAGTTCCGAATTAGGTGGGTAGTATATGTCGTCAGTTAAGTCTGATTTCAATTTATACATCACTTCGGTAGACTGCTTTACGTACGGCTCCGGTCCAAGCTCTGCGTTTGCGGGGTGAAGTGTGGGGAGTGGAGGAGGTACACTTCTCTGCTTCGCATAGTACTAACAGCTGAGTCAGCAAATTCCTATTAGGCACACGGAGTTGGGTCCCGAGCTATAGATGATGTGTACTTGTACAGAGTATTGAATAAGTGTAGTGTACGGCACAGCGGAACATTTACCTCAGTCATAGCAGCACTGTTGATGGGTCGCACGAACGTAGATACTAACCATGAATAGTCAGGAGCAAATAACTAATGAATCACTCACTTAAATTGTTCATCATTGCTAGTATTCCCGCATACAAACATTAATTGAAACTCATAGATTGACGTGAAGCGAGTGTACGCAGGATGGTACGCCATTAGTTCGTAAACGAAGCAGGTCAATGTTCCGCTTTGTCGGATAATATAGTTTTCGGTATTTATGTGCATTGTAAGTTTGTTGTGTGAGGGATGACGATGAAGAGAAAGGAAAATCCAGCGACCAGCCTCTGCTGCCTAAAACCGCTAAGGGGCATTCAGGCTTAACGTTCCCATCCGACGGACGAATCGGTATCGTCATTACACAAGTCTTCTCAACATATGTACTACGGACGATTTTGAAATTTAATCCAGACTTCTGGTACACAATCTAACGATTAACATTTGTACATCGCCAAGATTGAAAATTTTACAATACAAATTTCTAACCCTGCCGGATATCGAATCGCTAATCAGGTTAAAGTATTTTATACCCTGCATTGTACATACGAACGAGCTGGAGGGAGTTAAAGAGGCGGCTGTTGGGTGCCTCCAATATCGAACGGGAATGTAGTGTATGTGCCCTGATGGACCCCAAGATATGTTTGCAGTAGCAAACGGAGTGAGCGATGACCCCAAACAATGCTCTTCCTAAACGTAGAGCGCAAGGGTCAAATTATTTTTAAATTTTCAAGTAAATACAACTGTATTTGGAAAATATCTAATTATTTTATACAATTATATCAATAGATGGAAATGCAATTCTGGGATGTGTTAAAATATTATTATTATTATTATTATTATTATTATTATTATTATTATTATTATTATTATTATTGTGGTCGGTTGTACGTTGTTAGATCATAGGAGAAGCACAGACACCAGGAATGAATTGACTATAGCTTACAACCAATTACGGCAATGATATAAAAATATAGGATTAATTGGAGAGATCATATTCAACGTATGTCACCAACTAGAATAACAAATGCTGTCCTGAACTATAATCCTATAGGCAAAAAGAAGTGTTGGACGACCTATGAAAAGATGGCGTGACCAGTTTAGGCCTAAACCTTGATGTCGATGACGAGACTTATCCTAGTCCTGCGCTGTAGTCAAGCGGTTTAAAGTATGATGCCTTAGGGGAAGACTTTTTTCTCATGGTGTTTCGACCAGTATGGGACCGTTGCGCACCCAGAATCGTGAGGATTTGGTTAGCTACATTAAGAAGTGGCTCCAGGTTGAGAAAACAGCTGTAACGGTTGGGGGACCCCACACGCTGACCACATGTCACCCCTATACTTGCTGAATGATCTTCCATTTATGTGATTAATACAAGTGGATGTAAAGCCAGCAGCCAGCTGGTAGGTCAAGGGTATTGTATCCTGTCACGCCATGGAGTTAAATTCTATCCTTATACAGTTAGATTATGTGCGTATGGGAGAGTCAACAAAAGAGAAAGGGAGAATCTTAAACTTATTGAAACTCTCGAAAGAAACATAAAATCGAATGCTTACTCGGGCATAATGTGATTATTCCTGCTTAATTCTGCTCGAGAAACTACATTTAATTCTTGCCCCACTAGGTCATATATACTGCAGTATCATTAGATGAAGGAGACTCTCATCCGATTAACTTTAGCTCCTTCATATGTAGCATGGGTAGGATGTAATATTATACATATCAGCATATTTCACGATTCTCTTTCAAATGTATAGTTTTTTTTTCTAAATATTAAGTAATCAATTGAGTAGGTGTTTACTTGATGAAAATCCATATCCATTAATTAAATAAAAATAAAACTTAGTTTTATTTGATTTTCATATCTATTTAAGATATAATTCAGTGACAGCTGTTTCGGTACACTGTACCTTCTTCAGACATATTAACAAATTATGAATTGTGTTATTATAGTACATATCAACTGATCTAAGCAACAATACAACAATAATTATTTAATTTTTCTAATTTAACAAAGGGGATTCATTCAAATCAAGTTGAGAATTTAACAGTTTATTACTACTTTTCAATTTATTTATTTCTACAGCCTCCAAAAGGTCCAACTTCTTACCCTTATCACAAACAAGTAAAATTTCAAAATTTGGATCGAAACAATGATTAAATTGGAATAGGTGGTTAGCATATTTCGAATATTCTAAATTTCTGTTATATGCTCTCATGTGTTCCTTTATCCGAGAGATAAAAAAAGGTGTACCAATTTGTCCTATATAGACATTGTCACATGTGCCACACTTAAATTTATATACACCTGATAATTTTTCTTTTTATATTTTGGTTTTATTGTTTTTTATTATTTTGTAAAGTTTTATTTAATTAATAAATATTAAGTGATTGTCACTTGAGTCAAATTCTCAAACGTGAGATCAAATACTGATTTTACTGGTAAATTACTTTCACTTCTGATAACCGGCATTTACTTTTTTTTAAGTTGAATAGTGGTAGTGTGCCCGCATATTTATAACTGTTGCCTAATTAAAAATATACATGAATACAATAGAACATATTCCTTTGTCAACATCAGAAATAATTTTAATATAAGGCCACCAAATCTTGAATACCTTTTGTGTTAATTTCGGAGTGTTTATGTACCTGTGCATAGAAAGGGATTATTCTACATACATTGTACACTCAGGGTGGATTTCTCAACCGAAGCCTAAACCATGACCGCGGTTTTCCTATTTTTATTGTTTCTATAGCAACCATAAAAACTGAAAATCTTACTTTACTCCTGGCGCGACAGGCTTAGAGGGCCCTTAGCCTACCATCCGGCTGCTGGCCTCACATCCACATGTGTCAATCACAGAGGTAGATGATCATCAGCCAGTGTTGGGGTGACATGTGGTCAGCATGTTGAGTCCCCCAGCCGTTATAGCTGGTTTTCTCAACCTGGAGCCGCTACTTATTGTAGCTACCCAAATGCCACACGATGCTGGGTGGGCACCGGTACCTTACTGGCCGAAATACCATAAGAAAATTTCTTTCCCCGTGGAGACTCGAACCAGCTCAAGTCCCGTAGCTCTGCGCCAAGGCTTCCTGCCTTAACCACTCTGCTACGGCGAACTGAAAATCTACAGCTGTTAATTCCTAAAACAAATGTCTGAATCATATCTATGACTTCATAATTTCTGTGAATTTTCAGTAATTTTTATAGGTGTTATGGAAACAATAAATAATCGGAAAACCGCGGTCGTGGTTTAGACTTCGGTTGAGAAATCCACCCTCAGAGACGTTAAAACTACTTGAGAATACAAACAAAACAGGTGATATATTTATATATTATATATATATATATATATATATATATATATATTGATATTTCTGTTTACATGTTATCTATCTATAATGGCGTAGCCCATTGTTGAGCCATAACCTCCCCTTTGTAAGGAGTTAATAGACCTAGTTAATTTTAGTTACCTTATTTGCTCATAGATGTCATGAATGGCTTGCGGTCAACACACCGACACAATGAGACATAACAGGCAACTAAGGTATCATTAAGACGTTTTACATTTTGTGTGTTTTGATAATTCTGATCTAACTACTCTTCGATCTAGTTACTGGCCTGTATTTACATAGAACTCTTAGTGAAAGCACGGGATAAGTACTGAGTTATTGTTATAAAATGTACATTAATAAACAAATTGACTCTTCGTGCTTGTTGAAGGGCCAAAAACTGAAATAAGGTGAGTATTTTCAGTTTATTACTTTAACAAGTTCCCACCCCTATAAATGGTTCGGGAATAAAAGTGTAGTAATTTATAAATGAAAAATTATAAATAATAAAGAATAAATAGAGAGTTAATTGACTTAAAGACATTTTTATAGAGTTAATTGACTTGAAGGTATTTTTGAGGTGTGTATGTATATACTCATACGTCCAGCGTGGGGACATGAGTGCTCCGCAGTAGGAGTTTATTAACCTAGCTAATTTATTTACGCTTATATGCCCACAGATGTCAACGAGTGACAATTTTTAGGAATAGGAGTAAATATAACAAATGCATTCATAATTAAAATATACAATTATGAAATATTTCCCTAAAAGGTCTGTCTTCTCAACTTTATTAGTTATTTATCTGTAGCGCTTTCGGGACTAGTCCCATCATCGGCAGGATTCAAAACTGGTGTTTCACTGAAGATCTGGTAGAGGTAAATTTACCAAATCTTCAATGAAACACCAGTTTTGAATCCTGCTGTTGAATGGGACTAGTCCCGAAAGCGCTACAGATAAATAACTAATAAAGTTGAGGAGACGCACCTTTTAGGTAAATATTTCATAATTTTATATTTTAATTTTGAATAATACCTCAACGGAACTTCATCATGAATCTTATTCATGTTAAAGGCAATTCATATTGGACGATTTTTTTTTTGCATTGCTGTATAGCTTCTGTTGAAAGAATGAATGATAAGTAGGCACCACTGCTGACTGTATAATACAAACGCTCCCCCATCTTTCTTGTGTTTACAAGTGTACAGTGATGGCAGATCCAATAACTTTTAATGACTATGAGTTTACAAAGTTGCAGAGTTGGAAGAGGGCTAGTAACGCGTGTCAGTCTATTGCTAACGAGTATACTTTTTAATTATCAAAACGAACACAGGCATCCTTTGCTAAATATGTTACATAAAATACACAACGAAATATTACAGATTGACAAAATAAACTAGGAAATAATTGCAGACTAAGTTAATTGTAAATGTTAAATGTCGAGAGACCGTGCAGTTTCTATTGGTAGTTGTATTCATAATTTTATAACACGTACTTTTGAAGAAAACAGTGATCATGGTTAATTTGATTAAATCTATTTTTCTTTTGGTAGTTCTTTATTTAATTTCCATTACACTTGTAATTTAATTTTTAATATTAGTTCGGTGAATACAGAAATGTCTATAAAATTACAGCACTAGTTAGAGTAATTATTTATTCTGACTACAGTTCATGGGGTCTCGGGTTCGATTCCTGGTCAGACCATAGAAATGTTTTCTTAAAGACTATGATTCCTGCCGTCGCCCAATGTCTGGATTTAGGTTAATTTAGGTTTAAGGAATCTCCTGGTGTTTCATTATCATCCATCACCTATCATATCATCGGGGTAATGTTGCCTCTCAGGCTCCCCAATTTAAGAAGTAGATTACAATTCCGCCATGCCTTGGTGAGAATACCAGAAATTTCATGAAGATAACGTGGTGACATTGGTAAAAAAATATATTTATTTAGGCCGTCGCCATTGCGTGGTCGTACAAAAATAACCTATGAAAAAGGATTTTACTGAAATGTACTGTTTTGTCGATGATTGTATGAAATATCTATCTTGCAAATTGCCTTCTCGGAGTTCCGATTCGAAACCCGAAGGTATAGAGGGTTATATGTATTTTTCCCTTGATTTATGATATCCTGCATGGTCGACAGGACACGGACATCCACATAACCAAAGACCATGAGAGGGCTACAATTGTGTATCTTTGTAATGTGTGGTTGAAAGTCCATTGCTCTCACCAAAGAGCGTCAGTATACTGGCTCTAAGAGTTTTACAAAAGCAGAGAGGATAAAATAATTAAAATTTAGATTTTATGAGTTCCCTGAAGCATATTGTTAAATTTGGATCCCTGACTTCAAAATGCTGAGAACTACTTATATACTGGCTATGTGATCTTAGGCGTTGAATCTTGTAGGCCTTTAAATTATAATAAAAAAAAGGGGGCAATTCATTTTCTGCTTGTTTTCAGTGATACGACGATTCTCTCGTGAAATTCAGTCCATACATTTATTTAATGAATTTCTTCATTGTTTGTTAGATCTATGGTCACAGGGAATACATGAAGTATAAAAAATGACCAGAATGTATTTAGTGCACCGTTATCAGCTTCCAAATCTTCTGCGCACTGTGAATAAATTGGTAATTAAAAAATCTAATACTTTCCGGGTTTTAAATAAATATATTGATATCTCATAAGATGCGCGTTCTTAGTTTAAAAAGTGATTTTAAAAGTAGCGATCTTATACCAATTCCCTCTGACTGCAGATATAATGGTATAGTACCGGTAACACTGAGCAACAAAAAATAAACTTTTTTTTTTACTCAGAAAGAAAAATATATGATTCTGATAGTATTTTTTCTCCTGAATTCAAATATGGTATCGCTTTTTCTCCACCGCGCAAGGTTTCCGAGAGAACAGGAATTTATAATTTCAAATACTTTAATATTATCTACATTCGTAACTACACAATATTCGAACATTCAGACTCGCCTAGAAACTAAGAAATGACGATTTTCTGCTATATTTCGCCTATAGAGCATCCCTCTTGATGGTCCAACAATAAGCGGCCAGCATATTAGGATTCCATTTGCCTTGATATCTCTTTTCCATAGATGAAATCTCCTGATGAAAGTGTTCACCGTGCTCGTCGCTCACTGCGCCAACATTTTCCGGGAAGAAATCTAGGTTTATTAAAAAAAAAATTATGTAAATCCATTAATTGAAATTGAAATAAAAAAAACTGTGTGTGATGGAGAAATTCCGAATACATATTTGAAAACACGATAAAAAAACTGCATTAAGTACAACTATTGGTACTCATGGGACAAAAATCATGTTGACCAGTGAAATTTGTGGCACACTGTAAAATTTATACTATTGATGTTTGTAGATACAGTATGAAAAAATCCTTTTGTTTTCACACATTAGAGTGGGATTCCTGTCTGGATAACGGGCCAGGTGTATATTTAATAAGCGCATATGGAATCGTGTGCTAAACAGCTGTTGCCCTGCCCTCTTCATTATCACAACATAAAGCAAATGTACTACTCTGCCACCGCACCCTTCTGCTCTTTACCAATTAAAATATTTTAAAGAAGATGTGCTAAGTTTGCATGTCTTCAGAATATAAACATAACTCCATGGCGAGATCCATGATTGACTCTCTCTGTACTGAACGGTTACATTTCTGACTAGTATAGAGAAGTTCGGGTAATGTGGACCACTTCTGTTTGAGTGGACCCTGTTAATATCTTCCTTAATTGGTGCTGCCCTCGAACAGAAAATATGTTATCTTCTTCCCCTCATCAACTTTGATGGGTTCAAGGCCAGTTTCTTTTATTCTTTGTGCGAAGATATTGTGTGATATTTATGAAAATTACCACTTTATTACAAATGTTGAAAAAAACTCCTGAATATATTATATGATGCAGATGCTGTTTAAATATACTGACGGGTTTGGTTTCATATTATGTGACATGGTGGCTGTATAAAGTAATTAAACATGAAGGAATTCGGTTAATGTGGACCCTCCACGAGAACCTGGGTCCACTTTACACGAATACATATATTTTATCAATGAGGATGCTATCTGTAAAAACCATTCACTTGATTAATTTTATTTAATATCCTTGTACTTTTTACTAAGCCCAAAGACCGTCGCTTTCTGCAGTTGAATGACGTGTGAATGTTATAATCAACAATAATTTTTCAAAACATTAAATAAAATCAACCCTTTTAATTATGATCAGTCGTAAATATTTTCACATTAATCCGTGCATGTTTTTGTAAATTAATAGAGTAAATAAACTTAAAAATAGACTAAAAGCTAAGGTGGACTCTAGGGTCCACTTTATCTGAATATGGAGGTTAAAGTGGACCTTTCTTGTAATGTAAAAAAGTTTATAAATTATGAAGATGTTTCCATATTTGAATAAAATAACAATGTTATTTCATAGTTACAACACTAATGATAATATCTGTAAGTAAACATAATTCAAATCCCTTAATTAAAAGAAGATAAATTCAAAACAGGAGTCCAAATTACCCGAAGTTCGTATGGATCCGGGTTCAATTTTTGTTTCGGTGTAAGATCTGGACAACTTGCGAGGACAAATTTATATAAGCTGTAGCGAAATTAGTTAATAAAACTGAAACTAGGATTGAAGTAACTGTAACTCCCTGCACTGCCTTCTGCTAGTCAGAGATAGTAACCACTTCATTAGGCCTAGGATCTTTGGAATAGATCGTACCACAAAATTTATTTTATGGTATTGATTGTGGTTTCGAATGCTGTTATTTTCGTTCACTTTATAAAAGTAAAATTGTTTATATCGATGTATTTTGAAGAAAATACCACAGTGTTGTCATTTTCCGCTACGTGGCATTCCTGAGGTTTTCAGATTGATAGTTTTCACATCTTCTAGTTTCCTGGAATCTTATCAAGTGATAAGTTGTCCAGTATTGTAACTTACAATAAGAATCTTTGACTTTTTATTCTATTTTAGTTCATTTTTATAATGTTATTCTTAATAAGTTATACCCCTTGCAAACTTTTTGCTTATCTTATCGTATAATGTAAGACTTTTCAAAAGTTCAATATTCTACTTCATTGCATATATTTATGAATTTCATTTGTAACCGAATTATTTGACTCTGAGGTAAATTTTGAGATTCAGTAGGAACCCAATTCGAATACCGGGCTATACTGCGAATTTTTCCTGATTTTTATCAATCGTCAAAGAAGATTCTGGATTGAAATTCCTTTAACATGATTCATTTTAGGAATTTCGGAAGGAGCGAAGCTATTGATGTTGTTTTCATAAAAATGTTTTTGAGAAAGTTTTACAGATCTTCACCGAACCTATCTAGCGACAGCAATTTGTTTAATCAGAATCAAACGTAGTATATAGCAATAAATTTAAGAAAAATAAAATAAGGTCGATTTTGTTAACCACCAAAATTGGACCATTAAGCTCGAATCGAAATTTAACATCTCTCTCTAGAGGTCGCAGTTTTCGACATTTCACAAAAAAAAACACAGTATATGCTTTTAGAATAAAACTAGGAATATTTTCTTAAAATTCAGCGAAATCCGACCATTAGAAGTAAGGATTTACCTGAAACCCGAAATTTAAAATTCTCTCTTGCAACCGCCATGTTTGCTTCGTCACAATGCATATGCCATACAATTTGCTTAACCTTAAATTGACAATGTATCCTATAAGATACAATGGTTTAATTTATTGGATATTTTTTAATAAAGTGATGTAAAAATAAGTCAGTTGATATTATTAAACTTGTGGCAAATTATACAATATGCAATAGGTAATAAGCAGTTATGCATAATTTATTTTCAATGTAGTCCATCGCTTTTAAATAAGGTGGCATCGAAAATTAAGTTTCTTCAATTTAACAAAATTAATATTTATTCCGTCAACAATAAAATCGGGCTCGTTGAGGAATTTAGCTTAGTTTACGGAGTTCCTGCGTGACTTTTATCATAAAAAAAATCATGCTTTAAACCGCTCGGTTACGGCGTGGGATACTTTGTCATAAAATAGTTAAAATTAAATCTGCTTCAACAGAAAAATCGACGTAGACTCACCAAATTCTCTAAGTTCGAAGATCATAACTATTACTACTCCAGTATGATTTTTTTAATTCATAAATATTACGGTATCTAATTCTAGTCTACCAATTAGATTTCATGCCTTCATCATAAAGTTGAAGCTGATTCTGTTCAATCAAACATTTCAGTCGCGATAAAACAATATATAATAGGGCTTCTCAAACGTTTACAGTAGAATCGGTGTTAAAAACCAGTAGCGAATCATACGACGGCTTTTGATCAGCTGACTAGTTACTGACTAACAGAGGTTGTCGTCAAGGTTTTCGGGACAACAAATACACGTCATATTTACAGAGGATGTTACGGTATTGCGCGATACTGTAGAAATTTCAAATGATATTCAGAACTATACATAAAACATTAAAGAACAAAACAAGAAGAGATACGATTGAAGTTTTATAAAACATTGACAGTTCCTGCAGTACTTTATGGGAGTGAAACTTGTGTAATGACCAAAAAATTACAAAGTAGAATATAAAGCGTAGAAATGAACTTCCTTAGAAGAACAAAATGCTGCACAAGATTGGATCGGATAAAGAATGAAGATATAAGAACAGAGTTAAATATATATCCATTGAATGATAGAATCAAAGAATATACAGATAAATGATTTAGACATGTAGAAAAAATGAATGTAAGATGGTTACCAAAAGCAGCATTTAAGTACAAGCCAAGAGGTCCAAGGAATGTAGGAAAGTCAGTGAAAAGATGGACAGAACAAGTGTGAGGCGGAACAGGCAATTTGCCTAGCCCGTGAAGTGAAGAAGAAAAAGTTACGGTATTGCCGAGTGTGCCCTTGTACTACTACCAAGATATTCTCACGTTCTTTTTCGAAATAATCTCTAAGGGTTAAGAATTGTTTCTCTGATTTGCGAACTGATAGTCTTCCGACTCCTCCGCCGCATTATGACGCTTAAATTCACAGATAACACTACACTGTAAGAATATAATACTCCAACTGATTCGTCCACCATACAACACCGTACTGTCTTGAAAACGCCGCTTTGTTTAATAAACCACGTGTAGTGGCTCCGTCAAAAATCGAATAGGTGTGGCCACTCCGGATTTTAGAACGGCTCGACTGTAGTTCGCGGCACAGTGTTTAGCTGTGGCGAACATAGCGGAACATCGCTAATGTAGAAGAAATCCTACCTGCTTTAAAGGAATTTCGCATTGATTTGTAACGACATATTATTCTATATTCTATAGTAATTCTGCCCGAGGATAGGTCTTTCACTGCCATCATAGCATTTTCATGCTATGCTTTGCAGCTTTACTGAGGAATTATAGGTGTGGTAGCTTCCCGTTGCTTTCCACGCCGGTGATGGATGATGATGGTAATGAAAGGAGAAGGATGATGATGATGGCTGGATGATTTTCGGGGACAGTTGGGCCCTAATCTTCCTGACATTTGTCTTACAGGTGAGGAAAAACCCCGAAAGAAAAACTCATGCAGGAGCCTGTCCCGACCAGGAATCAAACCCGTGCCCGCTGCGTGACAAGGCAGCACGCTACCTCGAGACCACAGATAGAATTGACAAAACATTATTTTTTTGAGATGGTGTTAATGTTTGCAGTTTTGGTGAAAATAGTAAATGGGAAACTGATTTTTATGCACTAAAAATTAACGCAACGTAGTATAATGAATGAGAGACTAGTTTCTTCACTCAATTGAATACAACTTGTTTACAGTTTTATAAATAAGGTTATAACTTTTAAAAAAATTCATGAATATTTTCTGTAGGATCTAACAATATTGTTTAGATATTACACATGTTACTTTTGTATCAGTAAACAAAAATGTGTTCCACTTACATAAACATTAGTCTAATCTGTTTTGCAATCTTAAATTTTAGTGCATAAAAATGTGATAAATATCACAAAAACATTCGGATCTACTATACAAGTCTATATCATCTGTCCGTACTTTCCCTTTTTTTTTTTTTTTTTCGCAGCGCAATCTATAAACACAAAAAATAAAATAACTGTCTTAGCTGCTTCAAATTTGCTAGAACCAATTATTTATAACGTACATATGCCTGTATTGATTTACATATCTCAGGAGCATACATAAAAATAAAAATTCAGCTGATATTATCATTGTTGCTGTCATTTGAGTCCTAAGTCAGCGTTTCTTAACTTAATGTTATTGTTTTAGATGTAATCTATAAAAAGAAAAGACGAAACAGCTATAGGCCTAACTATAATATCCTACTTCATTGTATATTGATCTGCAGCCAAGATAGGAATGTGGTTTATCAACAGTGTTTTTTAATAATTTACTTTTTTACATTTAATCTCAAAGCTAGTGATAACAATTATTTCTCAATGTACATAAGCATTATTCGTATATAGAAATGTAATGCTTCGCATGTGTGCTATGAACATTCAAAAGTGAATTTATTTTTCACATCGAATACGTCTAAATGTGACTCATAGTATTGAAATGTGAACTATGGTTTTAAAGTGAAGATATGGACACATTGGTGTTTAAGAATGGAGGGGTTTTTGCCCCATTGGTGCCCACCATTCACTGCAAGACATGTAAAGATAGACGTCATAAAAGGATGAGTGCCATCGAACAGGAAAACGAGAAAGGGTTTGTCTTAATTTTATTATTTTAATTATAATATTTATAATGCATTTAGACGCAAAAGCAAATAAGTAAACTTACCATGTAATTCTGCTTGAGAAAGAACTTGAGGTTGGTAGTAATTTCGTAATATTATTTCAAATTTAGAAGTTTTTTTTTCTCAAGTATGTCCCTTAAATATTGATATTTTTTTCTAGCATTGGTTGATTTTATTGTTTTATGTGAAGATTTTAATCAAATTCCTTGTGATAAATATATTAAAATATACAGTCTTGTTAAAAATAAAAATTGCAAAAAAATATTCGTTTGTTGATGGTGAGTATTGGTCTGAATTTCGTACAATCCATAGGTGACGTGAAATGGTTTCATCTTTTATTTCCTTTATTCAATTTAGTATTTGCAACAATTAATTAAAATAGACGAATTCAGGATCCAATTTATAAAATACTAGAATTATATAAATTTCACACAAGGAGAATTGATGGTTAGAATTTCTGTCACTAGTTGCTCATCATCCGAGACCGGATTATATGCATTTGCATATTTAGGTCTTTTTCCCCTGCTATTACATATTTAAAAAAAACTAGTGATAACGCATATTTTTGCCCTATATTTACAACATTTTAAAAAAACTTTTGTTTTTTACAATGAACGTTTCGAGGCCATCAAAAGTGTAGTAAAAGATTTCGATAGTGCATTGGCTTTGGCAGTTCGTCGGTGCAAGGATTGTGCTTAGCATTCATTTTCCCCATATACCTGCAACTATTTAAAAAAGCTTGAAACTCAAGGTTTGGCGTTGATTGAATCTATTCAGTTAATGGATAAAATCCGACAACTGAACTCCTTATTGTCGAAGTATTACCGAGCAAACATAAAGAAAAGTTTGACCCAGCCTTTGAACCTTTATGTCAAATTAATAGTTTTATAAATGGGACGGGCGAGCTTTTGCCAGAAATAATAAGTGCCAAAACAGCACCCAGATTCAAATACTGCCCAATTACTTCAGTTGATGTAGAACGGCCCTTTTCTGCTTATAAAAATATTTTGAGCGATCGAAGACACAACATTACTGTCGAACATTTGGAACAATACCTGATCGGTTATGTTTACAATGGTAGCAAAAGTATAATATTTTAATTTGTGAACAATACTTTTGTCTGATACTGATTGATAATTATCATTATTCAGTGATAAATGATAATATTATTAAATAGATAATAAAAATACTAATTATATGTTAATTTAGAAATAAAATATCTAATACAGTAATAATTATGTTTTTTTAATTATTTGGTATTGCATGTATTGACAATTTTCATGCATATTTTAAGCATATGTGCATGCATATTTCTTCCTCTTCTGTCAAGCACTTTCCAGTTCGCTTGTTACTCAAAGATTTCAAGGAAGTCGTATTACAATTCTGAATAGAATATTTGAACGATTTGTGCGATGTTAAAACCTAACCAAAATGTGATTTTACTAATAACTAATGCTAGACAAAAAAGAACTAAGGTTAGTGTGAATTTATTTCGGTTAATGTGAATTTTCCCTCCATGGTATCTTTACCTTGTCGTGGTGGAGTGGCTTGTGTGCTTAAATGATCCTGAGAGCTATGCCGGCGGTAGCATTGCTGCCGATAGGGTTACCCATGCCGGACTGGTCGAAGGTGATAAGCCAGACGAAATAAGTACCTTGGTCGAAAGAGTGACGATCTTTCACCGTAAAAATACAACCGTCAAGAAATGCGGACATGGGTTCTACTGGGGTAAAATTTTCCGGAGGTCAAATAGTCCCCCATTCGGTTCTCCGGGCGGGGACTACTTCAGGGAACCCATGCCAAAGGCTCAAACACAGGGACATGTTCCTAGGAACATGGAATGTTAGGACTTTATACAATAGCGGGGCACTAGAGATATTAACGCGGGAATTGGATAAATCGCCCTTGGATATAGTCGCTTTACAGGAAGTTAGGTGGCCAGGAGAAGGTAGTCAGGAATCAGGAAGCTTTGCATTATACTATGGGGGTGCAGAAAGACCTGCATTTGGAACGGGTTTTTTAGTCAGAAGGAGGATCCTATCCGCTATCCGAGATATTAAGTTTGTTAGTGATAGGATATCATACATAATTCTAAAGGGTAAACGACATGATTTTATAATTGTAAATGTACATGCCCCCACAGAAGATAAAGATGACAAGATCAAGGATGAGTTCTATGAAGAATTAGAATGCTTATTTGATAGCCTTTCACGATATCATATGAAAATTGTCTTAGGAGATTTTAATGCAAAAGTGGGGCGGGAAGATATATTCAAACCAACAATAGGCAAATTCAGTCTTCATGAAGATAGTAACGACAACGGGGTTAGATTAGTCACATTTGCCACATCAAAGAATCTCATTGTTAAGAGCACAACATTTCAGCATAAGGATATTCATAAATACACCCTGGACGTCCCCAGATGGAGAAACTCGGAACCAGATAGATCATGTATTAGTGGATAAACGCTGGCACAGTAGCATCATTGATATTAGATCAGTTAGAGGGACAGACTGCAATTCAGATCATCATCTGGTCAGGGTGAAAATCAGACAACGGCTATCGCTTATGAGAGGAACAAACGCTAAAGATGATTCTGTAAAATATGAATTAAAAAACTTGAAAAATGATGAAATGCGGCAAGAATACCAAATCAAAATTGCTAATAGATTTGAAGTACTGGAATCTTCAGATGACAATGTGGCAAACGAAGAAGAAACTGATATAAATAAAGAATGGGAGGCTATAAGAGATACTATTAAATTGTCAGCATCAGAAAGCATTGGTTGTTTAAAAAAGAGGCAAAACAAGAAATGGTTTGATGAGGAATGTGCCGATATTGTAAAGAAAAGAAAGCTAGCAAAAATGAAATGGTTACACGAGCCAAATGAGGTAAATTTAGAGCAATTGGGTAGTGTTAGACGGGAAACCACCAAGTTACTAAAGAGTAAAAAGAGGGAATATTTGAGAGAGAAGATTAATGATCTTGAAATGAATGCAAAAAATAGGAACATTAGAGAATTATATCAGGGAATTAGTATAGAGAAGAAAGGGTTTCAGGCTAGAACAAACATAATTCGGAATGAAAATGGGGATATGATTGCAGATTCCAAGAGTATATTAAATAGATGGAAAAGTTATTTTAATCAGCTATTAAATGTACATACAGAACAGGACATTGAGGAGGATAAGTTACAGACAGCAGAAATGCTAGTCGCAGAGCCAAGTGCATTAGAGGTTGAAATGGCAATTGAAAAATTGAAGATGTATAAAGCATCAGGTTCAGATGAGATCCCAGCAGAACTGATAAAATCAGGGGGAGAAAAATTGATGGACAAGATACGCTGGTTGCTTAGTATGATTTGGGAAAAAGAAGCTCTTCCAGATGAATGGAAGGAATCAATTATCGTACCAATTTATAAGAAAGGAGATAAAACTGATTGCAACAACTATAGGGGCATCTCATTACTTTCAACTTCGTACAAAATTCTAACAAATATATTAGTAAGCAGACTTACTCCCTATATTGATGACATTCTAGGAGATCATCAATGTGCATTTAGAAGAAACAGGTCTACAACAGATCAGATTTTTAGTATAAGACAGATTTTAGAAAAGAAATGGGAATATAATGGTACTGTACATCAACTATATGTAGACTTCAAAAAAGCATATGATTCAATTAAGAGGGAGAAGTTATATAGTATCCTGCTGGAGTTCGGAATTCCTAAAAAGTTAGTTAGACTTATACGAATGTGTCTAAATGGCTCAACGAGTAGGGTGCGTGTAGGCAAACAGTTTTCAGACACTTTTGAAATCCAGAATGGGTTGAAGCAAGGAGATGCACTATCTCCTCTACTATTTAATTTTGTACTAGAGCATGCCATTAAATCTTTAGAGAATGAGGAAGGCTTACAACTCAATGGTATTAATAAGCTGTTAGTTTATGCTGATGATGTAGTACTACTGGCCGATAGCGAGGAGATACTAAAGGCCAACACGCACACACTATTGAGTAACACTAAGAAATTAGGACTGGAAGTAAATATCAGTAAAACTAAATATATGGTCACACGTAGAAATACATTATATAATGGAAATGGACAGCTAATGACAAATGAGGGAAATTTTGAGGAATTGGCTGAATTCAAATACCTAGGAACAATAATCACAAATAGGAATGAGATGCACAAAGAAATTAAACATAGGCTCAATTCTGGAAATGCATGCTATTATGCATTGCAGAGACTTTTGATGTCCCAACTCCTTTCAAAAAACGTTAAGCTGAAAATATATAAAACTATTATTCTACCAGTTATATTATATGGGTGCGAAACATGGACTCTTACTTTAAGGGAGGAAAGGAGATTACGAGTATTTGAGAATAAAGTTCTTAGGAAAATTTTTGGACCAAAGAGAGATGAACAGACAGGTGAATGGAGAAGACTACATAACAATGAACTACATGGTCTTTATAGGAAGCCAGATATAATAACAGTTAAGTCCCGTAGACTGCGATGGGCAGGACATGTTGCGCGTATGGGGAATGAAAGACTTGCATGGAAACTTCTTGTAGGAAAGCCAGAAGGAAAACGCCCAGTTGGTAGACCAAGAATGAGGTGGGAGAACAACATTAACTATGATTTGAGGGAAATAGATTATACAGGAAATGATTGGAAAGCATTAGCTCAGGATAGGGATGTATGGAGAGCTTATGTCCGCGCGGCCATGAACCTACGGGTTCGATAGTGCCAGTGAGTAAGTAAGTAAGTAAGTAATGTGAATTTACTTGTTAGTTTTTTTTTTTAATTCAAGATCGAAGTGTTTAAATGTGATGTATAAATCAAATATTATTCTTTGTATATAGGAAATTGGATGATGTGTGTTAACTAACATCTAATATATGGTTCAAAATTAAAATATTTTCGCGTTCTGAAAATTTTCAGGATAGGGATGGGTTTCGACCCCCTCAGAGCCCCAAACTGCTTAACAAACCATAAAAATGCATGTAAATATTAAGTAAAAAATTAATATACTGAACTTGTTGAAAATGAATGTGACAAACAATAGATCGTTTTACGTCTTACATCGTTCATACGTTTCTTCATAATCACGTGTCATTATCTCATTTCCTTGCTGAGAATGATGTTTCAAAGAGTGTATACAGATACTGTTTTTTAGTCTGAATGAAGAACTAAGTTATGAATTCAAGGAGTTTGTATCTTATTTATAGCATATGCTAGATAAAATACAAATATAAGACACGTCAACATTCTCATGACAGTTAAGTTTATATACCAGTAATGCTAGCTCAGTGTAATAAAGTAAACCTAATTCCACCTCTAGGCTTTCAGAGATTGTATTAATACTAATATTGGTTGGTCCACGCTACCTTTATTACAGAGTAATGATTTCAGTATGCCAAACATATTTTATGCCCGTTAAGCAATGAAAGATGATTCTGATAGATAACTCACGACACTTTCCAATCAGGATATTCATGACCGCGCTATCCATATATCTATAGCCTAGACGTGTTTTCCAATTCCTTGTATATTTCACCTCCAAATCATGCTTAACGTTCTCCTCTTCCCCTCTGGTATCCTTACAAGAAGTTGGCATATTTTTCTTTATTCCCCATTCTTGTCACGTGTCCCGACCACCGCAGTTTCGAGACAACTGTTCTTATTATGTCTGGTTTCTCATAAAGGCCATGTAGCGCACTTATGTCACTTTATCCATTCACGTGTCTCTTCGTTTCTCTTTGGTGCAAAAAATTTCCTGAGAATACTTTATTGTCAAATATTGTAATATTTTCTCCTCCACTCATGCAAGAGACCATGCTTCGCATCCATATAATATAAATGGAAGAATTATACTTTAATATATTAGTTCAATATTTTTATTAGAGAATAGCTTTCATAGCTATAGTATCATGAATAACAAACAAAGGTTATTAGTTATTAGGTAACAAGGAAAAAATCTTAAGTAAAATGCCTACGATTTTCCCCCTGGTTGTACACTACTGTTTATTACTTTATTCCTATTTTCATCGGAATTCACTAATAGTTTATTTAATGCAGGGCCATTTAATATTAGCCATGGGTCAAATCAAAAACTGATCCAGTTATTTACTTCTAACTTTTTGGAATACAAAAAAATTAGGCATCGTAACTAATGTTCATAAAAATATGAGTAACACGCAGTCTTTACATCATGCACCTAAGAATCACTTGTCACTAGGGCTCGAAAGTTGAGGAAAAATCCTTTTTTTTTTTATTTTATGTCCAATGACGAGGCCCAACACACACACACACACACGCACACACACATATATATATATGGGTCATTGTAGGCCAGAAAATGGTGGCTTTTATTTATCCTTTTTGTCATTTTTTCAACCTTTTTTTTTGTTTATTTATTGATCCTTTTTTAGCATTTTCTTTATGGTCTTAATGGCTTTTTTTTTTGTTTTTGCTACTTTAACTTATTTTGACTACATTTATACCATTTGAATAATTCAAGAATCCACAGAGTCTAGTCTCAATTCCAACTTTTAAAAAAATACTATCTAGTTTTATATTCCAAATACTTTTCACATTCCAAATACTTTTTTTTTGTTCCGCGAGAAACTATTGAACAGAAAATATCACGTTATTTTTAACCCCAGCCTACTGACCACCTGAACTATTGTATTTTGATGTTAAATTGTCTAATAAGTTGCCATTTTGTGAAAATTGCCTCGAACAGAGAATGAAGGCAGCGAGATTGTCTTATTTCACTCGTTAGCAACTTGAACGCTTTTTTATGTCCTTTTTCCAGTTTAGAGGTATTTTGTAGGTTATCTTTAGGTCTTTTTAAAGGTATTTTATAGGTCCTCAACTTCCGAGCCTACTTATGACCTAAACGTATTATACTAATAATTTTTCTATAATTCCGTATTAAAAACTGATAACTTGGTCTGTTCTTGACTTGTATAAATAAAATAACAAATAATCTTAAATTATTAAACTTATTGGATAAACAGCATTATAGTATGTTAAATGCATCAATACACAATATTTTAAAGTATAATTTCATATGGTATGATGACACAATCATTGCAGTGAAGAAATTCGGAATCAGTGAACACTCCTTTCATCTTCATCGCATTCTGACTCAGATTCGTATTAGGTGCTGGATTATATGCAATAAGCATAATGTAAGAGCTTTTCTCATATTCTGAAATGCATTTGAACAGTTTTTTTGTATGTCCTCCATTTTCTCTCTCTTAATGGAAATACTTGAGGATGTATGACACATTGCATCTTATACCATGGGTGAGGTTTTTTCACTACTACTTTGTTCTTGAAGAGGCACAGTTTTGACCGTACATTACTGTTGGTTGATTCTGAAAACTCTATACAATGACTCCCACCTGTATAGACAAAATATATCTTCTTCTTCTTCGACTTTCCCCCACTTATAGGTTTGCCGTCTTCAGTTTTCATTTATCTCTATCATTCCAATCTCCCACTTCCAAATTCCAATCATCCATTATGGTTCTGACGTAGGTTTTCCATTTCCATCTTCGTCTGCCACGTTTATTTCTTCCAGGGTGTGACCATTGGTATACATTTTTTGGCCATCTTTCATTTTCCATTCTTTGTACATGGCCATACCATTTAAGTGTTTGATTTTCAATCCTCTTAACAACAGATGTAGTGACATTCATTTCTCTCCAAAGGAATTCATTTCTTATTTTATCCTGTCTTGTTTTTTGGAGGCTTCTTCTAAAATAATCAAATTCAACTGTTCTAATTTTATTGTTTTCTAATTCCGTCAAAGACCAAGTTTCACTTCCATATGACAAAATATTCTATATTATGCTCTTATAAATTTTCATTTTAGTTTCCTTTGTAATATTTTTATTCCAAATTATTCCATGTAATGTCTTAGTTGCATTTTTTGCCATTGCAATAGTCTGTACGTCTCTCTCACAGGTACCTAAACTTGTAATTATTGACCCAAGATATTTAAAAAATTCACTTTTTTATTTTCCCTGTTTCAAGTATGAGGTCATCCACATCCTTTCCCAAACACATATATTCTGTTTTCTGTAAATTTATATTCAGTCCCCATTTTTTATATTCTTCCATTAGTTTAAATGTATATTGCTGTCATATTTTATTACCGTTAGTTACGATTGCACAAATAATTATTCACAATAAGTAAATCATCGCGAAAAATTATAGAACAGTCCATTCGTTCTGAACAAGTTCGACGATAATATTGTGATTATAATTTAAGCATCAGAAAATAATCCCAATTATTAAGTTTTTTTAATAGGTATTATTCATTATAATAAGTTAGAATAAACGATAATCTTACCATTAATGCTGTAGGTTTGTCAAACATAGTTGGTTATATTTAGGGGGGAAAAAATCTAAAATAGGGTCATATGGTGAATAATAGTCTCCACAACAGAAAACATTCGGAAATGGAGGAATCTTTAAAACTAGAAACTATATTATTTATGTCGTTCACCTAAATAGAGTATATAAAAGAGAGAGCCTAATCCTTGTTGTTGATGATAAAAGAGAGAGAAGATTGAGGACAAATCATGGCTGTCGATAGAAAATAGTTTCATAATTTTGATGCAGAAACCCATGGGAGAAAGAACATCTTTAGGGAAATGTGTGCTTAAATGGAAAGATAATGTTTTTAATAATGAATGTTAAGGAAGTGGAAATTTAAATTACAAATTCTATTCATTTAGCTGAGAAAACCATTGGAGAACCTTAATGACTGAATTTCCGGGTTCCATAGGTCGCAGAGTTAAATATTTTTTCCTTGTGTGACACAATATAACACATTACTGTCCTTTTTATTTATACTCTTATGCTTTTAAATATATTTTTTAATGTATCAAGGTATGTAAAATTAGCCGTTTAATTTATATTGATCAGTAATTGCAATACTAATCCTTCTTCCCCTTTCTGTTATTAATCAATTGCTTTTTGGATAGTTTAAATCTATTTGCTTATGTTTTATTTTTTTTGTCATTGTCTTGCGACTTTTCATTAGGCCTATAAAGATAGATTGAATATATTGTAATATTTGTTGCATTTATAATTTCAGCGAGCTGAAGAAACTCTCGGAAGAGAGTTTGACTCGGCAGCCAGAGGAGGTGTTCGATATCATCTGCAAACTCGGAGAAGGGTAAGTAAGAATGTTTAATTTGTGGTTGTTTAGAATCACTTATCCTCAAATATATATTCAACCTCCGTAAATCAGACCACATAACTCCAGTATTTGAAATGTTGTTTTGGCTCCGATTGGAAGACAGGCGAAAGATACATTGCCACTGCTTCTTATACAATACTTTGTCCACTTCTTTATATTTCTACTCGCTTTCATTCGCTACCCTCCCACCATAACTTAAACACACGATCGAGAGAAAATGTCGAACATCTCACTATTCCTCATCCTTCCTTGTTTCAGCCACACGACTCTGGAATTCACTTCGCTCGTATATCAAGGACTGCCTGACTCAAAAACAGTTTAAAAATAAACTCCATATTCCCTTAGACAATATAATATATAACCCTGTTCCATGTAGGGCCTATACTTTTGTTTCCTTATATTTTAAATTTTCTTTACCAAGCCAATTAATTAATCTAATTATAGGTTATTATTTTTGTTATTATTATTATTTTTCTTTTTCTTTCTTACCCATGTCAAATTTATATTGTGTAGTTTATAGCTATTGTGTATCATAATTCTTATTCTATGTATAATTTAACCCTGAAGTGGAAGAGAAGACCTTACGGTCCTAACTCCATCAGGGAAAATAAATAAATAAATAAAAATAAAAAATTGTCACAGCGTCTTAAACGGAATTTGATATTTTAAGGCTCTGTGAATTTTTAGAAATTAGAACCTATCACCTTCGAATTAGCGAATACATTATTGAGCTACGTAAACTGGTTAAGATAGTATTATTTTTTTGTTTACGATGATGACAATTATGGTTTTAGAGGGTGATACATACATAATATTTAGAAAAAATATCGCGTTTTAAGTGGTCACTTATAAACACCTATTAGAAAGCTTTATTTTTATTAGGCTCATGTGTTAATATATAGACCACTAATGACAAATTGTTAAGAAAATATGTGCTCTTATCTTAATACAAATTAACATTGATAGGTGTGTTCTCGTATAAGTTATTGATCGCATATTTCAGTTATCTATATTGACTGCAAAATGAAGATAGTATGTACGAGGAAGTTTATTGTTTATTATGATATCCTTTAATGATTGATAGATAACGTTAGTCACAGATGTAATAATTTAGGTCAGGAGACCAATGTTTAATTAGTATTCTGAGTGGCCTGTAACAGTATAGTCTATACCCTAAGAAAAGCACGAGTTAACAGTATAAACAACACTAAGGGCTACAGTATTTTAAACGCTTTGTCGGTTGAGGAGACTGTAATTGAGGACAGTCTTTTATTTTCAAAACTTGCTAACTGAAAAATTTGTAAAATTGAGAATTTGATGTAGGCTTATTCATAAACATAAGAGGGCCTGTCTGTACATGATGTTGAAGGCGTTTTAGCAAAATATGTCTTCACAGTAATGTGTAAAATGTGATCTTTTTTCAAAACTTGCTTGCTGTTAAGAGAGTTATAGCAAAAAAATTGTATTATTATATAAAACTTTCCTCATTAGAGGATTACCACAAGGACAAAGTGATACAGACAATTAATTTTCGAAATTGATGCAATACATTTTGTAAAGATGATTTCTTAAAATTGAAATTGACCTTCTAATGGCAGTGATGACAGTTTTAGAAAGATACACTCTGTCCAAATCTAGAGAGTTCCAAAATATACCTAAGAATCCTGGTATAGTACCTCCTACCCCGAACATCAATCCTGTGATAGTTACACTATCTAATTGGTATTTATCATAAGTAATGCCACGGGTGAATTTATCTAGAGGATTTGGAAATCAATAGTCGCATTTGTTAGGACTATTTATCGAATAAAATTAAGCTCTTTACTCAAAAATCATTATATATATATATATATATATATATATATATATATATATATATATATATAGTAACCGTTATTTTAAAATATTTATATAAAGTAAAGTGATCCCAAAACAGACCCGGAGGCCCTTGGGGTAGTAGGAGGTTAGGGCTCCCACTTTTTCTAGACAATCGGATATTTATATATTTAATGAAAACGACGATGTTTGAAAACAAATCAGAGTGAGGTTATGTGTATTCGCTGCAACTAGATCATATTATTTATTGCCAAATAGGATCGCAATATTGTAAGAATGCAGAAATAATGAAACACGTCAAACTGTATATTATAATTTATAATCAATATTATAGCTTACTGATTAATTTTTTTAGTAAACAACTTGGTAAAATCAAGGAATTTGTTCATTATTTGCTATATGCAATGTAGTTGTTGGAGAAACATAATGCTCTGACCTGTTCAGAATATTAAAAAGAAGGAGCTTTCTTTATCATAAAAGCAGGAGCTGATAAAGAGCGGGGTGAAACACGACCGTCATTGGTTGTAAAACAAAATTCATTGAAACGGTGGTTGGTTATTGACTACCATTTGGGTCTTTGTAATAGCCAACTGTTGGCTCATATATGCCTATTACAGAGTCAGCTTCCTCAGGTTGGCAACTATGAGTCTCAAAACTAAATGTGGGATCTAATATCATGCCATGGTCTTCCGTAAACAATGTATTTTTTGGAATTGTAATGTACGGACTCGAGGGTTCAAGTCCCGGTGGGGTCAGGATTTTTAAACTGACCCAAATCTTCTGGCGGCACTATGGCCCTGGGGTCGACTCAGCCACTAACGGAAATGAGTACCAGACGCTTGTTCTGGGGTAAAGGCGGCCGTCACGCAGGGCTGACAACCCGGCTGACATCAAGTGCCGATTGTCTAGAAATAGTGGGAGCCTTAACCTCCCACTACCCCAAGGGCCTCCTGAGGCCTGTAGTGGGAGTACTTTACTTTAATGTACGGACAGTGTGGATTTTACGTTCTGTAGTTGTTTCTTTTACGGACGAAACCTGGGTTTAAAATGTGGTTTCCGTCTACACACAATAACGCAAAAACGCATTCTTTGCTAATTTTACGTCCAGGCGTATTTTTTTTAAGGATTTGGAAACTTGCGTATTCTCTTAAAAGGCGCTCCGTCGGAAATATGCACTTGAGACAAATCTTCGTCTTGAATGATGGATTTTAGATTTTTTTCTACATGTGTCAACAGCAGAAGTTTCAGCACTTAAACTCTCCCCACATATTTTTTTGTCCGCAATGTTATGACCCTTGCGGAATCTATATAACCATCCCGAACTAGCTACCAAGTTGTTTTACAAGACGTTCGGTACCAACCTTAATTTCAACACCGTTTACTGCAATTCCGCTTGCACGAAATTGTTCGTACCACTTGCGCACCGCGACTTGTAACTTTTGTTCAGCCGGCTGCCGCATTCGTTTGATTGAGAACTTTCTTCGTTTACATGAGATTTGACGACCAGCCTCATGGGCTAGTGGTCAGCATCCCTGACTATAGTTAATTAGGTCCCGGGTTCGATTTCCGGTCAGACCATAGGCATTTTTCTTTAAACGGAATTATTCCTGTGCTTGCCCGTGGTCTGGAATTTAGGTTAAGGACTCTCCTAGCGTTTCGTTATAATTTATTACCCATATTATAATCGGTGTAACGTAATTCCGTCTTCCAGGTGCGCCAATCTAAGAAATGGATTACAATTCCGCCAATGCCAGGAAGAGAAAGGCAGGAATGCTATAAAAGACAATCTGGTGGCATTGAAAAAAAAAAAAAACACACACACACAAATGATAAATCTTTCAGCTTTTTTCTTTTTGTATCTGAAACTGTTTGTTTTGTGATTCCATATTCTGCACATACACACGCAACAACGGCACAATTATCAAGCCTTTCAGTTTCTCATATACAGGAAGCGATTTACCCTTTACGTTTTTCCCTATACTATACTAAACGACATGTTGCACTAGGTTTGTTTCCTAAACTTACGAATCAGCTGGAAAAGAGGCAAGTATTAAAATAAATGTTATGACAAAATTCCAAACCTTCATCAGTAGCATGATGACTTGGTGCGGAGTTACTGGCGCTGGTTCGGTCCCATTGGGAAAGACATTTTTTCATGGAATTTCCGCCAGTATGGGATCAGTGCACACCCAGCTTCGTGAGGAGTTTGGTTAGCTACTATAAGTAGCGGCTTCAGGTTGAGAAAATCAGCTATAACGACTGACAGATTAAGCATGCTGACCACATATCAGTCCTATACTTGCTGAATGATCTTCCATTTATGTGATTAACACATGTGGATGTGAAGCCAGCAGCCACCTGGTAGGACAAGGGCCTTACACAGTTAGATTATGTGCGTATGGCTAGAATTTCACCCACATCTGTAAATGATATTTGGATATGAGACCAACAGTCGTCTGGTAGACCAAGGGTCTTCAATACCTGTGTCGCCGGGAGTTAGCGCAAGAATAAGGGAAGGAAGGTGGCCTATTGTCTCTTTATTACTAACTGTATTTCATGCATTCGTAAGAAACTCCTATATAGTTAAAGTCTGTGCAAAAATAAAACTGACAATTTCGTTAAGTTTGTCTTAGTGCTGTATTCTGTTAAATGTTGGTAATTCGTTATTATTATTTTTTTAGAATGCTTGGGGGAGCAAATGGTTGGTACGGCCTCGAGAAGGGTGCAGATGCCGACTATGTATACCTTAATAAATCTCGAGAAATGCCACTGCGACTTTTTTAGCAGCTCTGCCAGCAAGTCCTAATCCTACGTTCTTCTCGTCGTACTCCCTGACTACAGTCGTAATAGACTGTAGCAAACAGGATGGGACGAAAGGCGAGTTCTCAGCGCCTTAAAACTGAGACCTGTCGGCTAAGGGAGCAAACCCTAAAAAAAAACCCAGGTTCTCCGTGTCTGGGGGTTAGGCGTCAGGCTGGCAACCTGGCCCTGGAAAAAGTATATCGCTACGTACTTCAGTAAAATATGTCAGCCGGATGGATTTAAATATGGCAGACATAAGCTACGAAAACGGAAGAATGCTTGCCTGGATAAAGCGAAATCCGGTATTACGGGATCTGAATTGACGAGATTTTACTCTACCTATATTCCAAAATGACGATGAGATTTGTGGGAAGACCTAAAAAGCGCTGGCACGAGGCCTTAACCGACCCGTTAGGATATAATATTTGAAGGAAAATGTCACGTGAAATAGTGTTTTGTTATTAGTTTCTGCAATAGTATTGAGCCGTTTCTACATTCTCTCTCTCACTAAAATTGCACGAAAGGTATTTTTATTCTGGCTGTCATAAAATAACGTGCAGATAGCTCATTATTCGAATGCATCGCGTAGAACGAAATTCTAATAATAATATGAAGAGTGAAGTAACCTACCTTCATAATTGAAGTAATCACGTGTTTAAGATTGATATGATGAATAAACATTATGACTCACAATCAAAATATTCTTAGAAAATCTTCATTTTTTTTATCGATTATGTAATAAATATTGCAAACTGTTTGTAGATATTACTTAGCATTTATGTAGGAGTTGATTTCACATCTTAGTTACGTAACCGGTAAAGTAAATAAAGATAACGATTATTGGGATAGTTAGTTTTTAAAGATAATTGCTTGCTTAAATTATCACTCCCGAATATTACTTTATCCGAAAATAGGTCTATATTATACGAATGTTTTCTTATATTTTATTTTAAGGAAGTTTCAGTCAATACTATGAATAATAGTAGAAGGGTTATAAGAGAGGGAATTTAAAATATGTGGTTTTCACAACAGATCTTTAAAATAAAAAGTGGAAAAAAAGGGGCAAGTATTATATTTACCAGGCTAGAATTTGTGTACAGGGTGTAACAGGACCTAACCGACAAAATTATAGGATTGATAGGCCATGCAGATAGGATAATTTTTTGTGAAGGAACATATAGTCACAAACACATCGTTTGAGTTATGCGCAGATGGAGGTTTCACCGGTAAGGCTCGGAATTGAATACAAACAATTGTACACACATAATTTTATTGTAAAAGGCATGTTTTTACAATAAGTGTTTTGACTACGTTAAAAAGAATCCTGCCATTTATCGGCCTTGCTGGCCGATCGTTGCTGAGACGATATCAAACATGCAATGAGGCACAAGGCCGACTGTTTGAACACTTTTTGTAAAAACATGCCTTTTTCAATAAAATGATACATGTACTATTGTTTGTATTCAATTCCGAACCTTACGGGCGAACACATTCATCTGCGAATAACTCATAAATGACGTGTTTACGACTATATGTTCCTTCACAAAAATATATCCTCTCTGCATGGTTTATCGTCCTATAATGTCGGTGAGGTCCTGTTATACCCTGTATAATAAAATCTGGCTAAATATGTGTATAAATATTGATTAATGATTCTCAAAATGTCGAGTAAAATATAGACTAAAACTTATTTTTATAGAAATGGTGCAAATGTTTTCTGGCAGGCATTACAAATATTACTTTACAATTTTTTGATAGTGTTTCATTCGGATAATCACATATTTGGTGGTATTTTAATTATTTAATATGCCGAATGAACAAATATATAAACCACACTGAATATGCACTCAAAGCTTATACACGATTGTACGAGTTCGTAGTTCGTGAATATTGAATAGAACTTGTTAAACTAAACCTTTGAAGACTGACATACATGCTTACCCTAATTCATAAACATAAAAACACAGTTTAACTTGAACTAATGTAAAAACAAATATTAGCCCTTATAATTACTAATCGAGATTTAATATGATCCCTGAGGCATACGCCGAATTGGAATTTTCTTTCTACTTGTCAAGAACATTTTTACTCCTCGTATTTTTTGTTGTTGTTATTAGGAGGGATTATTGGTCTTTGAGGACTAGAGATTACCTTGCTCCAATCAAATTCCGAAGTTCGCGGTTAAAAACCCGAACGGAGTCACGTATGACTTTCTTCGGAAGCAAAATAAAACCGTGGGTTCCGTTTCGCCGCCGCAATCACTATCACAACCGTCTCCATCTCTACTACTGTCCTCCTCCGACGAGTTTAGTGCTGGGAGGTAGGGTAATCTTGCTATTCGGTTTAATACTCTTGCAGGTACACTCTAATTCAACCCAGGAAGTTACTACATACCTTATGGGCTATGCCAGTGCCCCCTACTTACAGAGGGTAGATGTTGTCAAACTCATAATAACGGCATTTTGTTTGTTTAGGGAGGGAGGAGGGGCAAGGTTAGTAGTACCTTTTCCAACTCTATGTACTATACATTTAAAAACATAGTTTTTCTTTTACGACATGCAAACTATTTTTATAGTAAATACGAGAGTCGACACTTTCACACATGATAGTACAGATCTGCACAAGCTCAGTGACAAGTGGTAACGGTTTTTTTTTCTTTAAGAGGGGGTGGCTTGGATGGCTACAACTTACAACTATGTACCTGCTGTGTTGCAATCTTCAGTTTTATATAAGGATTTCTCTCAAGAAAATACTGTTAAAATGGCAAACCCAGTTCCCTATTCTAAACATACAGTAATTTCCTGGGTTGAATCTGACTAGTTTATTTTGTTCCTACAGCCTAGTTGAAGGAAGTATTATTCATTTACAAATATGCAGTTTTCAGTTTGCGAATTTGAATAGGTCTAAAGCATCCTGCTTTCGTAAATAGGGCGAATTTTTTCAATATGATTGTACTTCCTTCCTGACTGGTGTTGTCATCCAGTAATCCATCCCCATACAACATTCCTTTGAACGCTAAGCTCTTCGGAGGAGGACACTACCATATCCACCATCGCAGTCGTCACCACTTCCACTATTACAACCATAATACTAGTGGATATCATAATTACTTCTGGTCCCAATGTTCACAGGTTCAAATGTTCTCGTTGTAGATGGATTTTTAAGGATGTAAACTTTCTGTGCATGGGTTCAGACTTTAGATTAGAAAGCTGTACGTGTGTCTGCTGATTAGCTTGACGTTATGCAGTATAATTACCTTTAAATGGAAGAGGAAACTGAGTCGAATTGAATTTACGTAGCGACCAGCGATCCTTCATAAAAATTGAATTACGAGAAAATAACCTAACTGAAATTCACAAAGCTTTAAGAGATATGTATATGGGGATAGTGTAATGGAACTAGCGTAGTTCTCGGCGGTCTGCTCGTTACTGAAAGTCGGGTAAGCATTGAGGACAACACACGAAGTGGAAGACTACACATCTGAGGTTATTATTAATGATATTTTGAAAGAGGATCGACAAAAAAGTGAGGCCAGAATGCCTGTCACTTCAGTTTACAGAATCATTAATGAAACTTTACAAATGAGAAAAGTTTTTGCCAGATGCGTTCCTTATCATCTGAGTAAAGAGCAAAAAGCGGGTCGCAAGAGAATCGCACAAAAATTGCTGAAGCGTTACCAAGCAGAAAGAGATGAAACCTGGATATGAGATTTTGAACCGAGCTGAAGTCTCAATCATCCCAATGCAAACATTTGTTGTCTCCGCGCCCAAAAAAAATGCTGCCACCAACAATCGAACGTGAAACTGATGATGTTTGCTTATGACATTGATGGAGTCATAGCCACAGGTAGAGTGCTCCAAAAGAGGTATGTAACATGTGCGTACTGTTTCTGCAAAATGTGTTTTCCCCCCGAAAGCCTGACATACCTGCAGCTGGTGTCCTCAATTTGCACGATGCCGCGAAAAACATATTACCATAACATTGAGAGAACCTTTCGACAAAATGGATGGAAAGTACATCACGCCCGCCATATAGTCCAAGACTTTGATTTGTTCCCTAAACTGAATAAACCACTCCGTGGAAAACATTTTGATGACTTTTCCAATGAGGCGACCTGAATCATCACACAGCTCATCTATGAAGGTGTCAAATCCAGAAGATAGAATTTACTTCACGTTGGGAAGCTGTCATAAAGAAAAATAGTTTATATTGAAGACCTGTAGAAAAAATGTAAAACTTTTTTTTCAATTCCATCTTTTAGTGTGCAGAACTTTTGGAATCATCTTTATAAGAAGAGAAACAGAGGAAAATAGATTACGAGTATTTGAGAATAAAGTACTTAGAAAATTTGGATCAAATAGAGGCGAGCAGACAGGTGAAAAAAAAAGTAACAGTGAGCTACGTGATCTTTATGGGAAACCAGATTTTATAAGAATAGTTCATTCTCATAGATTGCTGTGGGCTGACATGTGGCACGAATGGAAATAAAAGAGGGGTATGTAAATTTCTTGCAGAAACAAAAAGCGCCCTTGTAGTAAAACCAAAGGAAAAGCGCCCAATAGGTAGGCCAAGAACGATGTGGGAGAATAAAATTAATCAGTAATATTAAAGATTCCGGACTATGTGGGCCGTGGTCTATAATTGGTGTTTCTTCCAGACGTTTCTCCCTCAACTGCGGAGGGCATCTTAAGTGGCGAGTGCCTCTAGATGGTGTTCCCTTGTCGTAGACTCGACTGTGAATGGTGAGTCGAGTCTACGATAAGGGAACACCACCTAGAAGCACTCTCCACTGAAGATGCCCTCCGCAGTTGAGGGAGAAACGTCTGGAAGAAACACCAGTTATAAACCACGGCCACATAACCCAGAATATTTTAATATTATGATTACCGGCCGTGAAAGCCTGCATTCCACAACATTAATCAGTATTTGAGGGAGGTAAATTATATTGGGGGAAAAAAAAAAAGCTCATGATACGAATATATTGAGAGCTTATGTCCGTGCGGCCATGAACATCCAAGTTCGATAGTGCCAGTGAATTAGTACATTAAAATTGGGAGTTCAGGAGTTAGCCAGAGTCAGGAATGTGACCATATAAGGATAAAGAGCGTGATGTGTGTGACTAATAACTCTCGATAGTGTGCTACTATGCATTAAAAAAAGGTGTCGCCTCTCTACCAAATTAAAATTAACATTGCATAAGAATTATAATCTTTTAAACATTTTATGGTCTGCCGGTATATGTAATTTAATATGTGGGTTATTACATTTAATAAGTTCACCGCTGTGATCTCGAGGTAGCGTGCTGCCTTGTCACGCAGAGGGCCCGGGTTCGATTCCCGGTCGGGACTGGCTCCTGGGTGAGGTTTTTTTCAGGGTTTTTCTCACCTGTAAGACAAATGTCAGGAAGCTTAGGGCCCAACGGTCCCCAAAAATCAGGCCTTCATCATCTTTATCATCCTTTACCGATGTGGAAAGCAACGGGAAGCTACCACACCTGTAATTCTCTAGTAAAGCTGCAAAGCATAGCATAAAAATGCTGTGATTGCAGTGAAAGGCCTGTCCTCGGGCAGAATTACTATGGATGGCTGGATGGACATTTAATAATTATAAAAAATAATGTTAATAGCTTTATTTTATCTGGTAGAGTTATATTATTTAGATATTTTACTCTCTCTCTTAAAAATATAAAACATGAGTTTCTGTATTTTCTTTAGAAAGAATTAGAATCGCTGGATTTAAGTCCTTATTCTGATGATAGTTCTTCAGTTTCCAGGTTTTCTTTTATTCACGTAAAGTATTTTGCAGTCTCCCTTGCCTAGATTAGTCTCACATACATTGTCGTCTCATGCCTTGCTTAACCATGCATGGTGTACCTTCATTTTTCCACGATATTTACATTATAATATATTATAATGTTGCCTTTGATTACCGGTAGTTACTTATTTTAGGAACTTATATCAGGGGTTTTGAAACTATGCTGCGGTCTTGTAGACGTTTTTGAGGGAAGGCGCGAGAACGTTAAAAAATGGGCATAAAATTAGCTTTCATAGAGTCTATACTCTATTATAAATACAATATATACAATACAACCTGGTACTTGGCCTAATTCTGCATGAATTATTTTTATCGAAATAACTAATTAGGTCTAGTTAATATTATTTAAGTTTCTTTCTGTATTTCGCGCTGTTAATAAGCCCGTCCCTGTGGAGTAATTGAAGTCCCTTCCTTCCACTCCGGCTACCTGATTCGATTCCTGATGAGATAGGGGATTTTAAATCTCCATCTTGGGTCTGGGCGTGTATCCTGCCCTTCTGTATGTATGTTTGGATATTGTAAAAGATAAACGAATTTAAAATTAAAAAAAAAGGAAAAACAAGCGTAGGCCTAAACGAAAGAAAATAAAAAATGGACACTATAATAGACAACGGCTAGTAAACATACACACACACACACACACATATATATATATATATATATATATATATATATATATATATATATATATATGGAGAGTATAATACATATATAAGAAAAAAATAAGTGTTTGAATTGGATTCGCCTGGTAGTGTAATGGATATCACGCTGAGGTACAGACTCAGAGATCCGGGTTCGAATCCCGTCCAGGCACTTATTTTTCTTACCATACTATATATATATATATATATATATATATATATCCATAGTAATCTACCCGAAGGCAGGTCCTTCACTGCAATCATAGCATTCTAAGGCTATGCTTGCAGCTTTACTAGGGAATTGTAGGTGTGGTAGCTTCCCGTTGCTTTCCACACCGGTGAAGGATGATAATGATAAGGATGATGATGGCCATATGATTTCGGGGACCGTTTGGGCCTTAAAGTTTTCCTGACATTTGCCTTACAGGTGAGGAAAAACTTCGATAAAAGCCTCACCCAGAAAACCTGCCCCGACCGGGGATCGAACCCGGACCCGCTGCGTGACAAGGCAGCACGCTACCTCGAGACCACAGCTGTGGACTATATATATATATATATATATATATATATATAGGTTATATGATGTAGATCACTGTGTTAATAAAACATATTTTCATTAATGATTAATAAGTTAGATATTTTACTACATTGATAGTATTTTTTTAGTGATACATGTAATTTTGTTGACATATTTTTCTTTTGATAGGGGAGGTTTAGTCCATTGAGAGGACTCCCGACAGCAAAAAGTTAAACTTCTGACTAAACAATGGGTTTTTTTATTCACTACTGATATTTAAAATCACGCCTAGGAATGGATGTAGAATACATTACATTATTTTCTACAAATAAATGCATATTTTTGCGGAACTAAATAGACACAACTTTGACGACATTAAGTATTTCTTCCAGTAATAAAAATAAAAAAAAACTCATCTTTAGCTCTACAGGAAAAAAATATTTGATGCTGTATCTGACGCGACTGACATTGTAAAGTAGAAAGAGAATATTTTTAAATCGGCTGACATCAAGTGCCGATTGTCTAGAAAAAGTGGGAGCCTTAACCTCCTACTACCCCAAGGGCCTCCGGGCCTGTTGTGGGATCACTTTACTTTTATTTAAAATTAGCACGAAGACCAGCCATAAATATTTTATTACTATTCTTATTTAAATCAGAGCCAATATTGCGTAATATTTAGTTTAAGTAACTGTGGATAACTGTTGATTCTAGTTCAAGCACTTAGAAATGAACCTAATACAGGGTGGACCGCTCGAATGGACCTAATTTCAATTGCTTGTTACTGGCAAACGGTTGAAGATAGAAACTTAAAACAACGTTCATAGTACAGAAAAACTCACCAAGTTTCGAATCCTGTCGGTAGATGGCACAAAGATACGTTTCTCGTTCTTAGATTTAATTGTTTGTGAAAATGGCGACTCCGCAGATGAAAGCGCAAGCTGTTTTGTGGTATGCGGAGTTTAAATCAATCATTAGAGTTCAAAGGGAGTTCCGGCGTGTGTTTAACCGTGATGCTCCAACTGCTAGAAGCATAAAGAAGTGGCGTGATACATTATTAGCTACAGGATCTGTGTTGAAGAAGCATGGTGGTGGTCGCAGAGCATCCGATGAAATGGTAGCAAATGTTCAAGCCGCATTTGAGCGAAGCCCCCGGAAGTCATTAAGAAGAGCTTCGCGGGAACTTCAAATACCAAAATCGACATTACAACGGATTGTCCACAAACGCCTCAAACTGCACGCATATAAAGTGCAGTTAGTGCAACGTCTGGAGCCGAATGACATGCCGAAACGAGTGGAATTCGCCAATACGATGCTGGACCGTCTCGGCGCTGATCCTGACTTCATGACCAAGATTTTCTTCTCGGACGAAGCCACTTTCCATTTGTCAGGCAAGGTAAACCGGCATAATGTGCGGATCTGGGGATCGGAGAATCCTCACGCTATTCAAGAGCATGTTCGTGATAGTCCGAAGATGAATGTTTGGTGCAGTTTGTCACATAATAAGGTCATTGGACCGTTTTTTTCTTCGCCGAGAAAACTGTTCGTGGTACCACATATCTTGACATGCTGGAGCAGTTCTTCTTTCCACAAATTGAACAACTGCAGCCTAACATCGTTTTCCAGCAAGATGGTGCTCCTCCCCACTGGTCCAATGAAGTTCGTACGACTTTGGACAACATTTTCCCTGGCCGTTGGATTGGTAGGGGAGGACCAATCGCGTGGCCCCCGAGATCTCCCGATTTAACACCACTGGATTTCTTTCTCTGGGGCTATGTCAAAGATAAAGTTTACACCACCCCAGTCAAAGACCTTCGTGATCTTCGTGAGCGCATCATAGAGGCTATTGAGAACATTCCAGAAGACATACTCCAACGTACTTGGCAAGAAATTGTCCATCGCTTTGATATCGTCACAGTGACTGCTGGGGCTCATATAGAGATGTGGTGATCTGGATATCAAAACTTGGTGAGTTTTTCTGTAATATGAACGTTGTTTTAAGTTTCTATCTTCAACCGTTTGCCAGTAACAAGCAATTGAAATTAGGTCCATTCGAGCGGTCCACCCTGTATTTAATTTCAAACATTGAAATGTTACTTTCGGTTTAGTATTGAAAAGAATATCTTATCCAACACGAGACTGAAGAGCTCTCCACACATCTCTATCCTGAGATAATATTTTCCAATCATTCCTTGTATAATTTATTTCCCTTAAATCATGGTTAATATTATTCCTCCACCTCATTCTTGGCCTACCTAATGGCCCTTTTCCTCTCGTTTTCCTAGAAGTTTCCAGTCCCCTTTTTCATTCCACATACATGCCACATGCCCTGCTTTTACTTAATTCTCTAGTCACATAAATTATTGTTTGCTGCTGTTTCATTCTTTAAACCATTATAATACAGTATTATGTAATATGCACTATTCAATCTTTTATCTGATGGAGTTAAGACCATAAGGTCTTCTTTTCCACTTCACCAGGTTTAAATTACACATATCCGTCCATAGCAATTCTGCCCGAAGGCCTATATTTACTGCAATCATAGCATTTTCATGCTATGCTTGCAGCTTTACGAGGGAATTGTGTAGGTGTGATAGCTTCCCGTTGCTTTCCACACCGGTGAAGGATGATGATGATAATGATAATGATAAGAATGATGATGATGGCCATATGATTTCAGGGACCGTTTGGGCCTTAAAGTTTTCCTGACATTTGTCTTGCAGGTGAGGAAAAACCCCAATAAAAACCTCACCCAGAAAAACTGCCCCGACCGGAGATCGAACCCGGGCCCGTTGCGTGACAAGGCAGGACGCTACCTCGAGACCACAGTGGTGGACTTTTACACATATAATGATTATGAATTATCTACAACTTGATTAATAATACATGATACACTATTGGTACGAGAGAGGGTCGCACAATAATTAGGCCTAATATTTAATTGGTTTTTGATAACTTCAACATAGCATTAAGATATTACTTAATTCAGCATGAGTTGATTGGCCAACACATGTTAAGGTGGGCGGTATACACATGACATCAGATTCTAAGAACAGTAACAATCATACCCCCTATCCCTCAGATGTGCTAGCCATTTCGTCAGCTTTTAGCTGTAACTTTGATAGTTTTTGTTTTGTATATATTTTGAATTATTCTGAGATAAATCCCGTTTAATATAATTATGCGCATAAGGAAGAGGGAGCAGAATATCAAAATACGATACTGCTATTATAATAAAAAAGTAGGTAAATATTCACACTCATAATCGAATGATACAATTATTAATTCAGGCCTATATTTGTATGCAATTGGCGGCACTATGGCCCTGGGGTCGACTCAGCCTCTAACGGAAATGAGTACCAGACGCTTGTTCTGGGGTAAAGGCGGCCATCACGCAGGGCTGACAACCCGGCTGACATAAAAGTGCCGATTGTCTAGAAAAGTGGGAGCCTTAACCTCCTACTGCCCCAAGGACCTCCGGGTCTGTTGTGAGATCACTTTATTTGTATGCAATACCCAAACTATAGTTTTTAGTAAATTTCGAAGTAATGTAGTTACTGAGTTTATAACTATGAAAACATTTGCTAGACACAAAAAATACAATGTGCAGGGTTTAAAATGTGTAAGTGCCATCCCTTCCACAGTCATCGGGGACGGTCTGCAAAAAAAAAAATAATTGAATTAAAATAAATAAGTCCATACAAACATAGGGTCAAAACTTGATAGTCTTCTCAGGTTTTTTTTATCCTGATGTGCTGCTTGTATCGTTAGTATAAATACGAAAACAATATTAACTTTAAAAATATTTGTGTTATTTATGTCATTTTCGTTAAATTAAATAATATATGCTTATACGTATTTGCTAATAATATGGAATGAGAGATGTGGCAACATGTTGGGAGAATTGAAACAGCTGAGTACAAGGCATGAAGTCAGCTGAATTCAACTCCCTGCATATCGTCCGAATCAGCTGTACAGAGTAAACACTCTCCTCCCTCCATCCAGCAAGGTTGCCATAGTCCAAAATTGTAATTTTAGTTAAACAATGTAATTAGAAAAAAAAGAGCACTTTGTATTCTTTATTACATGAATAATAATAAATGTCAGTTAAAATGTCGCTTGTACCCCTTACATCACATATATAGTAATACATAAAAAAAATTTGTAAGCCAGCAAAATCAGATATTAGGAGTGAAGGATACCTGAATAAAATAGAATAAGATCGCTCCATTGACCGCAGTTTTCATTTATCGAAACGAAACTGGGTGTATGCCATTTAAATAACATGAGACATGTATTTTCTGAAAATCTGCGAAATTAAATATTCTTCTTCTCCTCCTCTTTCTCCTTCTTCTTCTCCTTCTTTTCCTTTTTCTTCTTCTTCACTTCACGGGCTAGGCAAATTGCCTGTTCCGCCTCACAGTTGTTCTGTCCATCTTTTTCACTGGCCTTCTTACATTCCTTGAACCTCTTGGCTTGTAGTTAAATGCTGCAAAATCCCATGAAAAAATTGAATCTTTAGGAGTGGAATTTATCTGAAACCGAAATTTAAAATTCGTTCTAGTGGCTGTTATTTTTTTCTCTGAACGGAACTGGCCGTGTAACATTCGAATAAGAAAAATAAGATTGAGTTTGTTAATTTAAAAATTCGGGCCATAAGGAGGGACGTTAGTCTGAAAGCTAAAATTTTAGTGGGGACATTTTCAACGCCCTAATGGCTACAGTGTTTGTTTTCTCGCAACGAAACTTGCTATAAAACTTATGATTCAGTTATCAAAATATATACATATCCCATAAATCAGCAGAATCGGATCATTAGGATTGGAGGTTTACCTGTACCCCAAAATTTGAAAATCGCTATTACTCTAGCTGTCTCACTTCTATTTCCCGCTACGTTTCTGGATGCATAGGATTTTATTTAATAAAAGGAAGCTATTCTGCAGACCAGGCAAATCGATCAATAAATACGATTTTCAGAGGAATTCGCATACTTTACACATCTGCGCGAATGTTTTTTTTTTCAAGTGAATAAACGTATACATTGAAATAAAATGTATTCTATATATAAGTTACGTAGCTGTGAGTGTGAAATATAGATTTGTATTAATGACGGCCGGAAATAAGAGATAGCACAGCAACTTTCAAATGTGACGGGAAGTGACGTGCAATGCGACGATGAAGACGATAAGGAACATTGGTTATTTAGGGAATATTTGAATATAGGTAACGTGCATTTCGCTTTTTATTTTCGACTGTTGTCTTAATTTTTTTAATAGAAATGGGGAAAATAAAAATGCCGATATTTCATTATCTTTCTCCGATGACACACAAAAGGGGTCTCATAAATGTATAGATGAAGATGGAATAAACACATACAAGATGGAATTAGTATAAAAGGACAAATACCGTGGAGTAAATACTAAAATATCTTATAGAATTTGGGTCGCGAATCCAGAAATGGCTAATCTAACTTTTCTTTTAGGTTTTCCTCAATCATATATCGGAGTCTAGACTTGTCAGATTTCAGACTACAGTTCATGAGGTACCGGATTCGATTCCCAGTCAGATCATAAACCAAGAAAAAAAATTGAACACATAAACGAGAATGTGTGTGTGTATTAGGGTTATAACCAGAGGCCGGGACTTTGGCAGAATATCTTTTTAAATGTATTCCTGTACATTGAATGGATGAACTTTTACTTAAAACCATTAAAAAAGGCCTTTATTTCACTGAGTTTCAAGAAAAGGTCACCAACCAAATATATTTATATATCAATATTTAATATTGATTTGGGGGTGACCTTTTCTTGAAGTTCAGTGAAATAAAGGCCTTTTTGAATGGTTTTAACTGAAAGTTCACCCATTCATTGCACAGGAAATATTTTATTTCACTAAAGTCCAAAAAGTTATAACCCTATTGTGTGTATATATATATATATATATATATATATATATATATATTGAGTTTCAAGAAAAGGTCACCAACCAAATATATTTATATATCAATATTTAATATTGATTTGGGGGTGACCTTTTCTTGAAGTTCAGTGAAATAAAGGCCTTTTTGAATGGTTTTAACTGAAAGTTCACCCATTCATTGCACAGGAAATATTTTATTTCACTAAAGTCCAAAAAGTTATAACCCTATTGTGTGTATATATATATATATATATATATATATATATATATATATACATACACACACACATACACACACACACATATACCCCATGCGTCCCGCGAAGGGACACGGGTGCTCCCTAACGGAAGTTTCTTAACCACGCTAATTTAGTTAGTTATTTACCCACACATCTCAACGAGTGACATGTGGTTAGCATATCGCCTCAATGAGACATCTAGTAGGCAACAAAGGTATTGATCCCTGTTAGGTTCGTCTTCCGGGCATATAGGCCGTGGTCCAGTCGTTCTTCTACTCGACGTTTCGTCTACTGCTGCGGTAGACATCTTCAGGAGATACTGCGTGCTCTCTGTGAACTCCTCAACAGTCGGCTGCAGACTGGCTGGTCGTTGGAAACTCCCTCCCTATTTATAGGCACGCCCCTGGTGGAGAGGCGGTTTTCTGCGCGGTCCGTGTTGCGTGCTGTTTTGTCCAGGCTGTCGCTAGCAGAAGTCATAGGCTTCGTTGTCGTATTGTGCAGTGCCGGGATCCAGATTTTGTTTATCTTCATGGTTTCTTCTTTTTTGTTAAAGGGAATTTTTGTGTTTATATATTTCAATGGCTTCTCTGTACATTATTACACCAGACTGTACAGAGAAGCCATTGAAATATATAAACACAAAAATTCCTTTAACAAAAAAGAAGAAACCATGAAGATAAACAAAATCTGGATCCCGGCACTGCACAATACGACAACGAAGCCTATGACTTCTGCTAGCGACAGCCTGGACAAAACAGCACGCAACACGGACCGCGCAGAAAACCGCCTCTCCACCAGGGGCGTGCCTATAAATAGGGAGGGAGTTTCCAACGACCAGCCAGTCTGCAGCCGACTGTTGAGGAGTTCACAGAGAGCACGCAGTATCTCCTGAAGATGTCTACCGCAGCAGTAGACGAAACGTCGAGTAGAAGAACGACTGGACCACGGCCTATATGCCCGGAAGACGAACCTAACAGGGATCAAGACGCCGGCCGTGAAAGCCTACAGTTATACAACAAAGGTATTGCTTCGATGAATGGTGGCCAGTTAAATTTTGCACAGAGGTATTTTTATTCAGGCTTGCTGTGCTTTTGTGAACCTGAAAATCTTCAGAGTCGGGACCCATGGCTTAAAGTCCCTCCCGGAGAAGCTGACCCTTGGATTTTTCAATCATAAAATTCTGTCGACCCAGACAGGATTTGAATACGCCCCTCTAGGGACTAGTGGCAAGGAACATAACCACTAGGTCACTGCTGCCGACTAAAAGAGAATGGATGAACCATATTAACAGGTTTATTAAGTTATTATTGGAGTACAAGCCAGAAGGAAATAGAACTGCAGGAAGACCTACAAGGAGATGGGAAGATTGCTTTAAACTTCCTGATATCCGAGCAGGCCTATTCCATGAAGAAGATGGTGATGATTATTTTATTCCTTATTTTGACACCTCTTTGCATCAGCCTGCCAGCACCAGTTAAATAATTGTTAAATATAAATGTCTATTAGAGGAAGACCTAAAACTTCCTGAAGTCTGGGAATATATTCATATATGAAGGAGAAACATCTACAACCAGGAGATTGGATGAACTGACAAAATTGGCTATTAGGAATCGGACAATGTCAAAGACATTAAACAATCAATGTTCTATCTATCTAACTTTAAATGTGAATGAATAAATGTAGAAAGAAGTATAATGGATGAGATTGAACACAAAAGGCTAATATGGCATGCACATGTAAGAAGAATGAACGATGGAAGACTACCAGAAGTTGTCCATATATAGAAAATTGAAAGAAGGAACAGAAAAGGAAGTCCAAGAACAACCTGGAAAAAAATTACATTCAATGAGGAACTTTGGTGTAACAGATCAAGGCGCAGAGAACGATGGATAACTTTAATTAAGGGAAATTTGTGAATGTATATTACAAACTGATAATCTATAAGTCCGTAATAATTTATGTATTTTCTTAAAAAAAACTCTTGTTAATTATTAAGATTAGCTGGAGAAAAACATCAATGATGAGGAAAATTCTCAATGAATAATAAAAAAAATTGTCTTGGTAAAACTCAATTTTATAACATGTATCAGCAAATGGTGACTGAGTGTGATAAAATGCTGATGTTAACAAGAGAACAATGAACTTTATATGCCATACAACTAGTTTGCCAGATGTTGATTATGAGTGGTAATGCATACCTTATTACTTCTGGATAGCTTAACAAAAGCAAGTTTAATGTATCCATCTGAATTCTTCTGCATTGTGTGTTCTCTTCCTATGTATATAATGATATTTATTTCATACTGTCTCTCATTTTAATCTTATAAAAAATGGTTAACAGAATATTACAGCATCATGTAATTTGATATTCACAAGAGTGTCACCACTTTTACCAATAAACTATGACAAACTTAATTAATTTGAAAGTAAACAGATGAAGATACCAGTGGAAATAATATGGACAAATCTTCCTTATTTAATTCCAAATTGTGTTATCATCAAGCAAGTGAAATTACTTGTAGAAATTTATTCACTAATTCTTATTTTAAAATTTTGGCTCCCAAGCAGTTTGAATGTCCACAAAACATGCAAATGTAGTTTTATTACTATCCTTTAAGTCTTTGATCATTGACACACTTTTTAATTCTCTCCTTCAAGCAGGCTACCAACTGATGCATAATAATTATTGTTCTTGATCTTACATTTTCTGAAGATAATGCAAGCTCAAGGACAATAAATATAATGGCTTCGTTGGCTAGCCAGCTTGTAGGAAAGAATTGAAATGGACACAGGTACTGAAAGGGTTATGAGAAGCAGAGATTAGAGAAAGAGTGAGTAATTTGTTGACAGTGCAATACTTAAAAAAAATGTTTCACTTCTTCTGCCCTTTATCATTGTTGATTCAAAAGATATGCCACAATAGCTCAATGGGAGTACCAGCGTATAAAACTTGATATCCTTAGTTCAAATTCTGGACTAAGATGCATCTTTCCCCATCATTTAATTTAAATAATTGCTGAGATTCTAATGCAAAGAGCTTATTATTATTTCTTCTTACAAAAATTTGCATTTCTCTCTTGCTTCATATATAAATTCTCTTGGAAGTTTATTTCCTGATGTGTTAGTATTTTTTTAATGGCACTCATTAATGTCACAGGTTATTAGTGTCACAATTCAAATATGGGCATCAAACAGCTGACAGTTTAGCTCAGTGGCCTATTATTTTAGGCATGAGATCTTTTATGTGTCATAACTATATGATATGGGATTCACAGCTTTACTTTTCTTCTGAATGAATACAAGTTCAGGACTTTTAGGTCCTTAAAACTCCATCCAACCCTGATCAGATTGAACCTGTGAACCTTGAAACTCAAGAAAAGAATGTAAACAAATAATGAATGGGACCAACTTTTGTTATGTGGTTTTTAACTTGGAGTTTCAGAGGTAAGTAAATATAAACAGTGATGAGGGAAGGATGATGATATAAAGATAAAGAAAAGAAATAGAAATGCCTAAGGGACACTGGCTAAGAAGAAATTGCCTCTTGAAGGATTCACTCGATTGAATGATGGATGGAATAAATGCCCAGGGAAAGAAGAAGATGTAAGTTGGTAGACACCATAAATATAAATTGATCGTTTTCAGACATGGAAAGAAGAATGCTGAGGTTGCAGTGAAAACTATGTAGATGATGATAATGATAATAATAATAAAAAAATTATTATTTATTTTACCTGATATAGTTAAGATCATAGGTCACCTCTTCCATTTTGTCAGGGTTAAATATACAAATATTAACTACTTTGAATTATTGAACTTTAATAGGAAGAAATCACTACGAGGTTTAATTTAAGATTAAATTAAATGCTTCATACCTCTCCTCATATCCAGTCTTCTAAGTAGACCGTGGTTTCAAATCCTTGGCAGATTCATCTTCAGTACCCCTCTCATTTGAGTGATGTTATGTCAATCAGAAGAACTGAAGATGAATCTGCCAACGAGGGAAGTAGTAGTTCTTCTGATCTACATAACATGTCAATGAGAAGATACTGGAGATGAATCTACCATGGATTTGAAACAGCGGTCTACTTACAACACTGGATATGAGGAGAGGTATGAATGAAGCATTTAATATAATCTTAACTTTGAATTATCTACACCTTTAAGCATACACAGGATACAGATAAGGAAAGTACAAAAAATATTAAAATAATAATATTTCAATGGAAGTAACAGTCTGGGGTTCATTTTAAGAAATTTGAGTTGGAAAGAGCTGATGATAGTAACCACCTATACTGAAACATATTCTCAAGAATTCTAACAAAATATGACTCAATTAAATTTATAATAGTAATAGTAATTATGAAAATCAAATAAAACAAAATTTTATTTTTATTTAATTAATAAATATGGATTTTCATCAAGTGAAAAACCAACTCAATTGATTATTTAATAGTAATAATAATAATAACCTATAACTTCATTAAATAATTGGATTGGCAATGAAATCACAATTTTTTTTCTAATATCATTGGTTATCTTTTATGACATTTCTGTCTTTCTCCCATGGCATTGGCAGAATTGTAATCCATTTCTTAATTTATCACTCCTCATATCATCGGGGTAGCATAACTCTGCTGTTTCAGATGCAACAATGTTACTCTTAATTCAAAATGGTGGTCAAATAGATTTTATATTCATTTAAACCATGGTTGAATATTAAAGTTTGAAATGGTTTTGTTTCAGATCCTATGGGAGTGTATATAAGGCACTACATAAAGAATCTGGCCAAGTGCTGGCCATCAAACAAGTACCAGTGGATACAGATCTCCAGGAGATTATCAAAGAAATCTCCATCATGCAACAATGTGACAGCCCCTGGGTAGTTAAATACTATGGCAGTTACTTCAAGAACACTGACCTCTGGGTGAGTTTGTAACTCTAGCATCTGATCTATACTCCTTTCAACTAAAGAATAAATAATAAAAATGTATCTAGAACATGGTTATATACTATATTGTCTAAGGAAATATTCAGTGAGTTTTTTAAACGTATTTACATGCTACTAACTGTTTTGATGTATTTACAATGATCTGGATCTGTTGAACTCTATTAAAGTAGATGTAAAATCTCATTTGGCTTCATGCTCTTGAACTCATTACAATGCTCCAAGGTCATAGGGATTTTATTTATATCTACTCTATTATTTAGTTGAAATGAGTATTGTGACACCATTTTTTTTATTTATTTCTGCTTTTAAAAATTATGTTAAATACCATTTTTTTAAAAATCCAACCAAATAAAAAGGAGGAAATTGAGATGAATTGGACATACTCTTAGGGGAAAATTAGAATGCTATTGAGAAACAAGGCCTGTTTTGGAAACCTCAGGGCAGAGGAAAAGAGGAAAATCATGACTGTCATCTATACTTCTTTCGGCCTTAGTTTAGGTTGTAATGTGAACAGAAGCACATGGTTAAGTGTGATTTCATTGGCCATGTGAACCTAATGACATTGTTGTCCAGCGGCATAGATGAAAACATAGTTCTCTGATAAATCTACATTTTATATAATATAACTAACGGGCTTCCAATATAAAACCGGACCGGCGTCACGGAGTTTCACCCGGCACGCAGTGCTGTCTCTTCCTCCCACAATTCACTCTGCCTGCCACCCGTCCTTGAACTGTTTCTTACCTTATAGAAAATGCTGGAAATGTTGTCCTCCCGCATTATACCGAGTAAACACATTTAGATTGACACGCTGTAGTTCGGGCACTGTCAAGTTTCTGATTTCATTTCTTATGTTGTTCTTCAGTTCTTCCAAAGTGTGCGGATTTGTTTTGTACACTTTGTCTTTCAGGCTACCCCACAAATTTTTGCCAATTTTGTCTAATTTTGCTTCGGTGAGAACTGTACGCCTTTGCGTGTGTTTATTTTGTACTGAACCAGTGGTCTCAAATTTAGTCACAAGATCGTGGATTGTCGATCTGGAAGGAGGTAATTGTCCAGGGAAGTTCCGAATAAATTCCTCGCGAACGCGACGAGCTGATTCGTATTTATAATAACATTTACACACATAAATGCGCTGCTCTAATGTCAGCTGACGTCTCATCTTGTCGAACGATAGTAAACTGACTAGTTCAAGGATGAGCGGCTGGCAGAGTGAAATGCGGACGAGGAGAGAGCGCTGCCTGACGGGTGAAACCCCGTGAGGCTGGTCCGGGTTTATATTGGAAGCCCGGTACTATGTATGAACAAAATTATCGCAAAAATAATAATGAAGTAATAAAACACAATATAACATATGAAAAATGACAATGGTGAATAGTAAGTATAAATTTAAATATAACACCATTTTGCACATATGAAGTGGGATATTCAGTTATTCCAACATGGCCGCTCATGTTGAATATGTTAATCATCATGTGTTTAGTAGCATAACTGTTTTGCTGCTTCCCTCTTTTGAAATTAATTAAAAAAAGTTTAGGCCTAATCAAATCTGTTATTTTAAATAATATTTTTTATAATTTCTAAAATACATATAGATGCATGGTAAATTATAGTTTTTGCTAAAACTTTACAACCTCATTTTCAGGAAATACCTTGGACTCACCCCTTCTCTTTCCCACTCATAAATTCCAACGAACAAAAGGCAACTCTTCCTATTCTGCTTTTAAATGCCTGTAAAGAAAAGCAACAATTGTCCTGCAATAAGATGCCGAAAGTTTTGAAAGTATCACTAATAACCGACTTGAGGTAGTGGTGTGAGGCAAGGTTCTTAAGAGTTGGTGAAAAGTATAATGCCACCAGAATTTGACAGCAAGTGAGATGGTGCATAAAATAGTACCATCGCTCCACCAATCACAGATGCCTGCGGAAGGATACCTTTTGTGACTTTGTTTACAGTACAACATAAACTAAGGCTGAATACAGTATAGAAGGAATATGGTAGAGGAAGTCAGAAGGGAAGGAAAGATGTGGACAGAGTTGAAGTTTTAGCATGGAATTGAGATGTTTATTGAGGTCCTATGCTCTGGACAAGAGCAACATTCAGTTTTAAGTGGTGGCTGGAAAAAGACCATAAGCAGAAACCGTGTTTTTATATATACTATATGTAAAACTTAAATTATTAAGGAAGAAAATTACAACTATTTTAATCTTCTAGAGATAAACAAAATTTTGAAGCAAACATGGTTTGTGATTACCATAATTACTTGCATAATTCATGCAGCAGGATTTTTTCTATTAAATTTTAAAATACTTTTCTCATATTTTATGCATGTACAATAATACATTTTTTTTTTTTTTTCAAATGAACATGTTTACTGTCAGATTAAGTTGGGTCAGAATTTAATTCCCTTTAATAATTTTTATAATGTCTAATAGCAAACAGTATTATCTGATAGAATGGCAGGGGATCCTTAACCTGACATCCATGCGTAGGTTGTCAGTTATCTTTTGTGCTACTAATACCTGACATTCTCACAGTACAATCTTTTTTCCCCTGAATAACATAGCATGGCACACTAGATTTAGAAATGTTTTATGATTGAAAGTACAAAGATAGTCAGCCATGGTGGTCTAGTGATTATGTTCATTGCCTCTGATCCCAAGAGTCATGAGTTCAAACTCAGCTGGAGTTAGGGATTTTCAAGGATGGAAAAATCCAAGGGACGAATGTCCTCTGGGAGGGATTTTAATGGGCCCTGAGTCTGAATATTTTCAGGAAAGTAAGTCTGAAAAAAAAGGCCTCGAAGCAAAATTTACTGATCATCATCATCATCCAAATAATACTTAATTCCCTACTAGATGTCTCAATGGGTCAGTATGCTGACCACATACCATTCACGGCATCTATATGAAATTAAGCATAACTAAATTATTGTAATCAAATGGTAAAGAGAAAAATTTTTATGCCTGAATCGGGAATTGAACCCCAAACCTTCAGCTTTCTGTGCTGATGCTCTATCCAGTGAGCTAATTCAGGTTTCCTTCCCATCCAAGCATAAATCTTTCCTTTACCTTACTCTCTTGGTCCCACATTCAAATGCAATGAATCATCATTCACAAATACACAATGAATGGCTTCTACCTGAAGAAGACATGAAGGGACTCCACATAGGTAAAGCATTATTTATTAAATTAATATTAAGAAGCTAAAGCTGTTACTATGATTGGAATAAGTAAATTAATGCACACAACTAAATTATTGTAAGGAAGGAAGCCTGAATTAGCTCAATGGATAGAGCATCAGCACGGAAAGCTGAAGGTTCGGGGTTTGATTCCCGGTTCAGGCATAAATTTTTCTCTTTACCATTTGATTACAATAATTTAGTTGTGTGCATTAATTTACCTATTTCAAACATAGTAACAGCTTTAGCTTCTTAATATTGATTTAATAACTGAATTAGCTTGATCTAGAAACCCTAACAAAGAAGAGGCTATGGCTAGATTCAAAGAGTCGTAAAACTTACTAGTTACTTAAGGAACAAAGATAAACTTGACCTTGGATATATATGTCCCTGACACTTTCCTTACATAAATCACGCATCCTTCTTTTAGTTTACAAAAATTTGGTAGAAAAAAGTGCTTGAAATACATGAGTAATTTTTTTTTTCTCTTCAGCCATCACCTCAATTATAAATGCATTATCATATACAGCCGTATTCCATCTAGGATCTTTAGGTGTAAGCAGTATACTGTGTTTTCTATTGTTATATTTGTCATGTGTTTTCTGAAGAAATTAACTGATTTTAATAATACTCATTATCATTAGGGAATGGATTTTTATGCATTAAAAGTTAAGATTGCAACATAGTTTAATGAGTCAGTAGTAAGACTTGTTTCTTCAATCTATTGAAAATTATTTTTTACAGTTTTATAAATATAACTTAAAAAAACTTGATGAATGTTTCCTGTAAGTAAAGTAAAGTAAAGTGATCCCACAACAGGCTTCAGGAGGCCCTTGGGATAGTGGGAGGTTAAGGCTCCCACTTTTCCTAGACAATCGGCACTTTTTTTTTATGTCAGCCGGGTTGTCAGCCTTGCGTGACGGCCGCCTTTACCCCCAGAACAAGCGTCTGGTACTCATTTTCGTTAGAGGCTGAGTCGACCCCAGGGCCATGGTGTCACCAGAGGGTTTGGGTCAGTTTAAAAATCCTGACCCCCAACGGGACTAGAACCCTCGACCTGTAAGATCTAACATTATTACTTAGATATTATACAGATTATTTTTATGTTAGGAAACAAACTATATTCCATAAATAAAACTTTGTTGGTTGTATTTATTAAATACATAATGGATTTTCATGAAGTAATCACCAAATCAATTGATTATTAAATTATATTCCATTTATTTAAACACTGTACTAATCTGTGTTGCAATCTTATTTTTAGTGCATAGGAATCCTTTCCCTAATCATAAATATTTATGGTTTCAGCCTTTAGGCCTGTTCTATTTTTAGGAACCTCTTCTGAGTCCAATTTTCCCAGCTCAAACTCCATATGGAGTTTAAAATTCATATGATTATGGAGCATTTAAGATGTGAACTGAGAGATCCAAAGTTGAAGGCCAAGTGTCTGACTACTTGAGACATGGAGCCACCCCCTACAGATTAAAATATTTATTTATATTTCATACTGCTCACATACTAATGTGTGTTCTTCATTTCAAAATAGTAATAATATTGTTCTAAATGGAAATTTGGAGTGATAGATGTAACATATATAACCAAATCAAATAATTTTTTTTGCAAATGCCCCAGGTTGTCTTTCGACATTCCTGGTGTTCTCTCCTGGCATGGTGTACTTGTAACCCACTTCTGAGGTTGGGGCGCCTGGAAGGCGGGGTTATGTTGCCCCAATGATATGATGAGTGATGGTGATGATAGTGGTGTGCCAAGAGAGTCCCTAAGCTTAAACTAAGATGAATATGAATGATGATGATTGCGATGGCCATATGATTTCGGGGATCATTTGGGCCTTAAAGTTTTCCTGACATTTGTCTTTCAGGTGAGGAAAAACCCAGATGAAAACCTCACCCAGAAAAACTGTCCCGACCGGGGATCGAACTCGGGCCCACTGCATGATAAGGCAGCATGCTACCTCGAGACTACAGCGGTGGACCCAAATCAAATATAAGATTGTAACTTTTTGTGCAGTAGAATTTCCAGGAATTTGTATTTTTTTTCCATGTGTTGTTCATGTATTTTGAAGTCACACATGGTTGTCTGGGTTAGATGTCACATTAGTCACTGCATCTGGGGGGCCCTGGGCTTGTAGGGTTCCACATTCCATCAATAATTTGCACAACATTCCTTCACAACAATAAATGTTTACTTTGTCAAGCTACACTTTCTTCCATGTAGTTGTTTCCCCCTTCAAAGTAACATTGTGTCACTTAAATATATCTTGCTGTCTTTGGTATAAATTTACAGCTATTTTAAGGGCTCCCCTTAAGAAAAGAGTTATTTATACACTAAACTGGCAAAGGGAGAATATTTCAACTATGCATTTGTTATATTTAACTAAAAGAATTGTTCAATTAGTAAATCTCATCAGCATTTTAATTGACTTTAATCATTATCTCAAATTTTCTCATATTGAGATGAAGATTCAACATTTTTTGTTAGTAGAAGCACACTGTCGACTTGGAAAGAGGTTTTATTGCTGTGAATCAAGAATGTCTGCTTTCACTTTCAGACATCTCCACCATTCTCAGCCAAAAAAAAAACGAAATGCTATGTGACCATTGAGCATATAAAGCTTACAATTAAAAAAATTCCTGGGAAATTCAAAGTCTATTGTTTTATCTCTATTTTTCCCCATAGTGGTCTCTGGGTAGCGTGCTGCCTTGTCACGCAGCAGGCCCGGGTTCAATCCCCGGTCGGGACAGTTTTTCTGAATGAGGTTTTTATCAGGTTTTTTCCTAACCTGTAAGACAAATGTCAGGAAAATTTTAAGGCCAAAACGGTCCCCGAAATCATATGGCCATTGCAATTATCATCATTCATATTCATCTTAGGTTAAGCTTAGGATTAGGGACTCTCCTGGTGCACCATTATCATTATCATCACCACCCATCATATTATTGGGGCAACGTAACCCCCGCCTTCCAGGCGCCCCAACCTCAGAAGTGGGTCACAAGTACGCCATGCCAGGAGAGGAACCAGGAATGTCGAAAGACAAATCTGGGGCATAAAAAAATGTTTCCCATTCTGCTAGCATCTGTATTTTTTTTCAGTTATTTCAGCAATTTTAACTTCTCTTCAGTTCTAAGATATTTTGTCAACATGTGAGCAGCTGTTACCAATCTTTCTGTTTCTCCATATTTTATATTTCTAAGATGTCCATTCATTCCAATGTTAAGTTTTCTTTTAGTTTTTCCTGCATGGATTTTTTTACATTCCACATAATTTTTCTGATAAATTCCTGATTTTTTTATCTTCATCTATTTTTTTTTATTATTTTGTGCATTTCAATTAGTTTCCTGAACAAGTTTTATTGAGTCTAGGAACATCTTACCTCAATTTAATGTTGATTCGTTCTCGAACATGTTTCGATATAATTTTCTGTATCATCTTCAGTTTGCCCAGTCTCAAATATGTTTCGATATAATCTTCCATATCATCTTCAGTTTGCCCATTTTGGGCAAGCTGACGATGATATAAAAGATTATATCGAAACATGTTAGGGAACAAATCAACTGGACAAGCTGAAAATGATATAGAAGATTATATCGAATCATGTTCGAGAATAAATCAACATTAAATTGAGGTAAGATGTTTCTAGACTATAAAAAACACTTGATTAAAAGTACCTCAAAATATTACTTCCTAAAAATAAACCATTAGTGTCCAGATATTAAATAATTTTTTGCTGTATGTCTGATATAAATGTGAATAAATACTTTTTGGAATTCATTGTTCACCAAAAGATGATACATAAATTTATTTAATGTCTTATCTTCTTCTGTATCTATTGAAAGAGTATTGCATTCCTTAATTCATTCCTGATTTTTGTACATTTGTTTTTTTATATAGGGTTTCTGCGAATCCATGCTCTGTGTATTATATTATTTCTCTCTTGTAATTTTCTCTGTCCATTGGGATATTTACTAATTATGTGTAACTGTGTTGAATACTGCCAGGTTTTGTGTCATGTGGTTGAATCCTGATGCTTTTCATAGGAAAGATACACACACACGTACAATTACTGATACTATTCTCTGGCAGATCTGAAGGCAAATGCCTGTATTAAGCCTAAATTTGATATACATATATCAACCATCTGTATTATTAATAATGATTTCAGATTGTTATGGAGTACTGTGGTGCAGGTTCAGTATCTGACATCATGAGGTTGCGCAAGAAGACGCTGACAGAAGATGAAATAGCAACAATACTTTGTGACACGCTCAAGGGACTGGAGTACCTGCACCTGAGGAGAAAAATCCACAGGGACATAAAGGCTGGAAATATCTTGCTCAACACAGAAGGTCATGCTAAGCTGGCAGACTTTGGAGTTGCTGGGCAGCTTACAGTATGTCACATTCTCATATAATAATTATTTATTTATTTTGACAAAAAAACTTTATAAAGTTATGTTAAATTCCAATTAAAATTCTTCTTAAATAAGAAGCTGCCATTCGCTTGTTGAGCAATGGTTCACAAGCCTTTGACGCTCTCAGGAATTGGAATGTATAAAAGAAAAATTTGCATTTAGATTGGAGGCCTTGGATAACTCGAGCATTAGTGTAGAAGGTTAAAGTCCTGGGTTCAAACCCTGGTCTAGGGGTATATTTTTCTCTTCAAATATAATTGAAATGAGAAATGTTAAATTTATAATAAAAACATTGAAAGAAGCTCTACTCGCTTTGTAAAGTAATGTTGAATTCCCATTAAAAGTGTTCTTAAATAAGAAGCTGCCATTCGTGTTTCAAGTAACGGTTTGCAAGCCTTTTGGCGCTCTCAGGATTTGGAATGTACAAGAAAAAAATTTTGTATTTAGATTGGAGGCCTTGAACAGAGCAGTGACAGCGCATTAGCATTCAAAGCTAAAGGTCCTGGGTTCAAACCCTAGTCTAGGCGTACATTTTTCTCTTCAAATATAAACTGGATATTACTTTATCATTATAGGATTTTATACTTTGAAGCTGCAGAGCATACGAAGATCAAAATGAAATGCACCGGCATTTGATTGCCATAGTAAATGAACATATAAAATATGAAGCTAATTATAAATGAACTTCTAGTTAATAATTAAAACATTTGGTCTGTTCATTCTTACCTCTTAGAATTGTTTTTGTCGAACATATGTTTCAGAGCTTCTTAGTCCCATCATCAGCGATTACAGACTGGTCTGTAATTGCTGATGATGGGGCTAAGAAGCTCTAAAACATATGTTCGACAAAAAACAACTCTAAGAGGTAAGAATGAACAGACCAAATGTTTTAATTATTAAACAAACCTCTTAATGTTACTTCCTATTGTATTTTAAAATGAACCTCTAGTAAGTTTATACAGGTGATTAATGATGATATTGTGATGATAATAAAAACATTGCTATTTTATTTGTTTCAGGACACAATGGCTAAGAGAAACACAGTAATAGGCACACCTTTCTGGATGGCTCCTGAAGTGATCCAGGAGATTGGATATGACTGTGTTGCAGACATTTGGAGTCTTGGTATTACAGCTCTAGAAATGGCTGAAGGAAAACCTCCATATGGAGATATTCACCCTATGAGGGCTATCTTCATGATACCTACAAAACCTCCTCCTTCATTTCGAGAGCCAGATCAATGGTCACCAGAATTTATTGACTTTGTTAGTCGGTGTTTAGTTAAAAATCCTGAAGAGAGAGCCACAGCAAGTGAATTGCTTCATCATGAGTTTATAGGTAAATACAATCTCCTTCTAATTTTGTGTCATGGAATAGTTATGTACATTACGAGATTTGAAAGTAGGGTTCACAAATAAATGGAAATGCTTACAACTGGAGCATAGTTGAGAATGGATTTTTTAATCATCATCATCCTGCCAGGTATTAGTCCTAGAAAAACTGTTACGGCCTGAGAAAGCAGTTTGTGCCATCTTTTCATAGGTCAACCAAGTGACCATTTCCCATTTGGACAGTAGTTCATTATTGCCTTGGGAATCCTGCATCTAGCCATTCTTGAGACATGTTCCTTCCAGTTTAGCTGATATCTGGAGATGTAGTCCAGTATTGGTGACACATAAAGTTCTTGAAGGATTTCTATATTTTTCTTTCGATCTCATTTGGCGTAGCCAGCTGTTCGGTGCATAAATTTCATCTCACAAGCTGTTAGTCTGCTTTCATCTCTCGTCCTTATAGTCCACGCTTCACTCCCATAACATAGGACCGGTCGAGCCATTATTTGATAAAGACGAGTATGAGTTGATTTTTGCACTAATGAAGGTTTTAAAACTCTATTAATGATTCCCATTGATTTGTTGAATTTCACAATTTTCTCTGGTAAATCCAAATTTTCAACAAAAGAGTTTTATATCTTAAATAGTTAAACTCATTAACTCTCTCTAAAATTTTATTTAAACAAATTTTGCTTGGTATTGGGGATTTTCCACAAAAGGCCATTATTTTAGTTGTATTGGTAGATATTTCCATTGAATATTTCTGGGCTATCAAATTTAAACTGTGTACTGACCATTGTATATGAATTAGTAAAATATTTACAATCATCCAACACATAATTTTGAAATTTGTATGCATGTAGCCCATGTTTTCCCTTAACAGAGATTTATGCGCTCTCCCCCTACAGGGAAGAATTTGAACCATACTAATTTAGTTACACTTGTTTTCATATAGATGTCATTTGAGTGGTCCGTGGTCAGCGTTCTGCCTCATACTGACATCTAGGAAACCAAAATAGTACTAGGACGGGAAAATTCGGTAAATTTTGCTTAGAGGCCTTTTCATTCAGGCTTAAGGATCTTTTATGAGCCTGGAAATCTTCAGGCTCGGGATCCACGGCTTAAAGTTTAATTTGTGATGTTTTTAAGTATGGCCTATAGTGATATATGTTTCATTATGTGTATATAAGCAATGAATATTGTGCAATTGAGAAGAACAGCTAGACACAAAAGTGGTGAGTTCTCTTACTAAATTAAATAATAATAATTTAGCTATTAGTGAGTTAAAAAAAACATGATTCGAATTCGGTGATTACTCAGAAAATTTTATTCAGAGACCAAAATTATAATAAATTATTTATAAAAGTATAACACTTCATTTTTTTGTCGATAATTTTATATTAAAATTATTACGGCATATGGGAGAATTTTTTCTTTGGATATAAAATAGAGAGAGAGAAATTGGAAAATAAATTTCTAGGTAAATTTAATAAATTTCAACAAATATATTGTATCCATATTCGAACATTGGATTTGCTATATGTAACCTATGATACTACTTTCTCTGTGTGTATATTGTTTTTTCTATGCAATATATAGTATTTTTTAAACTCTGGCATAATACTTTAAGCTAGAATTTAAAATTTACAAATAGCCTAATTAATACAGTTTCTTAATATATTTATTTTAGAAATATATGTTACGGATATTGTAAACAATGCCATCTCCATAAGATGTTGAATTAAGATTGGATTAATAAATAATATATATATATATATATATATGAAACATGTATTGTATCTTTACATATTTGCATAATTATTTCATCAAGAAATTCATAATTACAAAACAACCAGATTCTGTAATTTGTTTCACATTATTTTCATAGAAGTGGCCATACCTATTCCACATATGCCATTCTTCTATTGAAATTGCCGAGAAGACATTTAAAATTTAAATACCCTAAAATGAATATGTCGCTCCACAGCTAACTAGTAGAAATCATTGAGCTGGGCAAAGGGTTAAAGATAGACTGTGTTTTATTTAGTATATCAACATAACTGTCCCATTTTGAAGCTACTATCTTTTCAGAAATGTAAAATTCTCAGAATATTCATTAATATTATTCATGTTGTTATAAAAATATTGTTCATCATTTTGTAAATACAGCCTAAAGCCTTAATGGAACTTAGCATTTTCCTCTATATCTCTATTTGTTATTTTTTCCTTATATTTTTCCAAATGCCCATTCTAGCTAAATCATCACTCTTCAATCACTCTGTTTAACCACATTTCTTTTTGATCTTCCAGATCTTCTCTGTCCTAAAGTAAAGTATTCCCACTACAGCCCTCAGGAGGCCCTTGTGGTTGTGGGAGGTTAAGGCTCCCACTTTTTCTGGACAATTGGCACTTGATGTCAGCCCTGCGTGATGGCTGCATTTACCCCCAGAACAAGCGTCTGGTACACATTTCAGTTAGAGGCTGATATGACACCAGGGCCATAGTGCCACCAGAAGGTTTGGGTCAGTTTAAAAATCCTGACCCCACCGGGACTTGAACCCTCGACCTTCTGGCTTGTAGTGCAGTGCCTTAACCATTATGCTATGGCTCTTCGCTAAATGATTGCTTTCATTCACTCGTAACTTTTATGATTCCGATTGGAATAAATAGGAATTTGGTTCATTTTTAAAGGCATTTACGATGTTATATTCCAATATTTCTGTTTTGCATATATTTATAGTCATCATACTGAACTGTAATGACAAATATTAGTGAATAAACTGGAATTACTGCTTGTTTATGCAATCTATCTTAGTATTATTTTGATTGTAGGTAATGCAAAACAACCAAATATTTTGGGTCAAATGATTGCTGAAGCTCGTGAGATTCGGGAAAACCAGAGTTATCGCAATAATGCAGCCACTTCAGCAGCAGCTGGTGCCAAATTGAACCATGCTGATGATTCAGTAAGTATTTTTGCCTCGTTTGTGTGTGTTTGTATGTGTGGACTCTCTAGTAGCAGGTTGATCCACAGAACTGATAATCAGTTTCTACTACTACTACTACTACTGTTCCTCATGCTGATCTTAGTGCAACTGACTTATAAGGCATTTCTCCTATTAGCTGGCTTCTGGTCTCACATCCACATACATAATCATCAACCAATGTAAGGGTCATATGTATTCATCATGTTGGGTCTTCCAATTGTTGTATATGGTTTTTTAACATGGAGCTGTTACTTATTGTAGATATACAAATTCCTGATGATGCTAAGTGGATATTAGTCCCATATATATTGACCAAAATTCTGTGAGAAAGTTTCTCCCCCATTTGGACTCTAACCAGTGTGCATCCCATATCTCTGCACTAAGGCATGGAGTCATAAACCGTCAGCCATCGTAAAGGATAATTGATTTAGTTAATGTATGGAAATTAATGCTTCCAAATTCACCATCGGTTGATTGTAGTTAACATAATAGAGAGAAAAATGCATCATATTTGAAGAGAAAAATTATATGCTCAGACCGTGACTTGAACCCGGGACCCTTGGTTTTCTAGTCCAAGTGCTCTACCATCTGAGCTAGCTGAGCAAGTACCGATCTAAACGCAAATCTTTCTCTATATACGTTGTAATTCCTGCCCACCAAATGCTTTGAAGCCTTTGCTTCTATCTTTGCAAATGGCCGCTCCTTTATTAAGAAGACATATTTGGGAATTATACATTACATTATAAATGCCAGTACGGCTTTTTTCGATGTTTTTATTATTAATTTCATACATCTCAATGATGGATAAATCATATTTGAAGAGAAAAATTATACGCTCAGACCGTGACTTGAATTACAACGTATATAGAGAAAGATTTGCGTTTAGATTGGTACTTGCTCAGGTAGCTCAAGACGGTAGAGCACTTGGACTAGAAAACCAAGGGTCCCGGGTTCAAGTCACGGTCTGAGCGTATAATTTTTCTCTTCAAATATGATTTATCCATCATTGAGATGTATGAAATTAATAATAAAAACATAGAAAAATGCATACCTGATCCAATATTTGAACCCAAGATCTCCAGATCTATACACTGCCATTCTCCTTTCAATTATTTAGGCAAAATTTCCAAACCAAACCAAATAAAATTCTTATCCTTTTAATCACATGCTCCTCTCAAAATAATGAAACTGAACTCTATAGGAATTAACACTATGGGGTATATATCGAATTAAAAAAAAAATTATAACCTCACCTCATACTCTGTCTTCTAACTAGACTGGTTTCAGAACCTTGTTGGTTCCATCTTCAGTAATTTCACAACCATGATTCTGTCACATTGAAATCCGATTGAGGTTCTTTCCACTTTTCAGCGGTTGCCCTTTTACCAGCCGGCTGCTGACCCTTCACATCCACATGTGTCAATCACAGAGGTAGATGATCAACAGCCAGTGTAGGGATAACATGTGGTTAGCATGTCGAGTCCCCCAGCCGTTATAGCTGGTTCCTCAACCTGGAGCCGCTACTTATTGTAGCTACCCAATTGCCTCACGATGCTGGATGGGCACCGGTCCCATACTGGCCGAAATACCATGAGAAAATTTCTTCCCCCATGGAGACTCGAACCAGCGCGTCCCGTAGCTCTGCACCAAGGCTTCCTACCTTAACCGCTCGGCTACGGCTACTGCTTCTTACTGTTGGTAGACGGATGAACCTCCAAATCAAATCACATTCCCGGGAATTTCAAAATTAATTAATATCTGGTTCTCATTATTTTTAATGTGGATTTTTTCCAAGTAATAAAACAAATAGAAAAACCTAAAGAGTTCAGGGTAAATAATTTATAATATTTACTAAAAATGTTTGCTTGTTAACATGTGTGATTCTACTGTAACTATGATTTTTAGTAAATAACTTCTAATATTTACTAAAAATCATAGATACGGTAAAATCACACAAACTCCTGGCACGACAGGCGTAGAAGGCCCTTAGCCTACCAGCCGGCTGCTGATCTCACATCCACATGTGTCAATCACAGAGGTAGATGATCATCAAGCCAGTTTAGGGGTGACATGTGGTCAGCATGTAGAATCCCCCAGCCATTATAGCTGGTTTTCTCAACCTGGAGCCACTACTTATTGTAGCTACCCAAATGCCTCACGATACTGGTTGGGCACCGGTCCCATATTGGCTGCAATACCATGAGAAAATTTCTTCCCCCATGGAGACTCAAACCAGCCCAAGTCCCGTAGCTCTGCACCAAGGCTTCCTGCCTTAACCACTTGGCTACAGCACAGGACAAAATCACACAAGTTAACAACTAATTATCAGTTACTACAAAAATCTACACAAGCAAAATCTCCTGAAGATGTCACCCACAAAAGGTGATGAAACATCGAGAAGACAATACTACAAGACACAGCCAAGAATCCCAAAAAGGTATTTTAGAATACATAACGATGGGGAAGGTAACTTAAAATATTCCTATAATGTATGTGTAATTATTATAATATTTATAAGGGGTCCGTTTGGCTATAAGATTCTAGCTGTGAGAGTCTTAACCAATATAATACACATGTTATTATCACGCAAACCAATGTGAAATTCATTATCTGGCCATTGCAGTGCTATTCAGGAATCCTCTATACTTTTGATCACATAGTTCAGAAATTAGTAAGTAGCTCGATGGTAGAGTGCCAGTATATAAAGCTGAAGATCTTAGATTCAAATCTTGGCTTTTCTCTGGTGAAAAATGTTCCAGTTACATTTATTAAGAGAGAGAGAAATTTATATTAAAATTGAGATACCTAAATAGCTTAGTGGATTAGAGTACTGGTATGGAAAATCAGAGACCTTGGGTTCAAATCCCAGTTTAGGTGTAAATTTTTCTCTTCAAATATAATATTAATTAACATATATTTTGTAATATTTGAGTTTGTATTTTTTAACATTCTTACCTCATGTTTATTTTGTTGGACAATCGTTTCAAAGCTATTGCTCCATCTTCAGCTTGTCACAAACTGGTTTTTTTCTTTTCTTCAAGTTGTCGGACCTGGATCTGTGTTCCAAACAACTTGGTAATGAGGCTCCTTTCTCCGGGAATTTCAAAGTTCATAATTTTCTCCTTGTTCTTCTGTATATAGATTTTTTCCCATATTGTGAGTTCATTGGTATTTTCTAACTGTTTTAATAATTTTGTATTTATATCTATTTTGTGTTCCTCTGTCCAAACATGAGCTGCTACTGCAGATTTTTCCACTTTTCCCTTTTTTACATTTCTTATATGTTCTTTTGTTTAAATTTCTCTTTGTTTTCCCTATGTGTACTTTATCACAATCTGCACATTTTATTTGATATATTCCTGATTTTTTATTATCTTCAATTTTTTCATAATAATTGTAAAAAAGGGAGAAGTGGAAAAATCTGCAGTAGCAGCTCATGTTTGGACAGAGAAACACAAAATAGATCTAAATACAAAATTATTAAAACAGTTAGAAAATACCAATGAACTCACAATATGGGAAAAAATCTATATACAGAAGAACAAGGAGAAAATTATGAACTTTGAAATTCCCGGAGAAAAGAGCCTTGTTACCAAGTTCTTTGGAACACAGATCCAGGGCCGACAACTTGGAGAAAAGAAAAAACTAGTTTGTGACAAGCTGAAGATGGAGCAATAGCTTTGAAACGATCGTCCAACAAAATAAACATATGAGGGTTAAAAAATACAAACTCAAATATTAAATTAAAGCTCATAATGTAACTTCCTAATGATTTTTAAATATATTTTGAATTTCCCTTGTCTCTTCAAATGAGATATATCAACCTTCTACTACAGTGTTCATCCTTTTATTATATAAAACATATCTACTCTTTCAGATATAAAAGTTTAGCAACTATATTTATGTAGACGATTTTATTATTCACTTAACACTTCTCACTGAAGGATAAATTATATTTGAAGAGAAAAATTCTCGCCTAGACCGAGACTCGAACCCGGGACCCTTGGTTTCCATGCCAAGTGCTCTACCAACTGAGCTACCGAGTCTTCAAATATATTTATGTACTTTGTATTGTCATATAGTGGTGGCAGTGTTAACAATTTGTACATTGATTCTTTGCAGAAGAGGCGATGGGATAGACTGTGTGAGGTTAGTTTTCATGTTACAAAAATTCATTGCATGTTACAAATGCTATATATTGTACAATTCATTTTTAAATACTCTTATTTTGTCATTTTATAAGTTTTGAGAACTATTCTATTAATTGTTTGTATAAAATTGCATCTTAAAACTGTAGAGCATTTGGTAGTACTGAATTTCTACAGAAATCTTTTATTTTGATTATACAGTAAAATCCCACTTATCAGAACTTTAGTTTACTAATTTCCTTCCATATACAAGTAACAAGAGTTCTAAGTTATGTAGATAGGAAATAACACTATGAGGTTTTTTAATATTACTTATTTTAGGAATTCTCACTATGAGGTATATTCTACCTTAATTTTTTAATATTGTTTATTTTTTATTTCACTCACCTCATACTTCATAACTCCTTGCATACCCAGGGTTTCGTCACATCTTTTGTGACATTCTCAATGCTGTGTCACGTTCACAACTGACATCCAACTACCTTCTATCCTGCAGACTGACCTCCGCGCCATCTGATGGCTGACCGACGAACTTCCAAATCAGTCCTCTCTCCTTATAACCGGGTATTTCAAAATTCATAGTTGTATTTTCATTCTTGCATATGTAAATTTTTTCCCTTGCGATATTCTAGTTTTGATCTCTTCTTCAACAGTATTATTATCGTTTAGTATTGTACCTAGGTACTTAAAGGAGTTAATTTGATCAATACAGTCACTATTTATAGTTAGTTCAGTCAAATTTGTTTTATTTCTCATACATCTTAAATATTTTGTTTTATTTAGATTGATTACAAGCCCATATTTTATACTTTCATTTTTCAATTTGTCAAAGGTTTCCAGTAGGAAATTTTTTGTTCTTGCTGTTATTATTACATCATCAGCATATGCAAGACACTGTTTTAGTCTTGTTGAAATATTTCCTCTTAGATCAAGTTGTTATATAAAATGCCTATAAAACACTTTTAAAAGACCTGAAGATATCCTACAAAAGACCTAAAAAGTGTTGTAGTTGCTAATGAGTGCATAAAGACAACCTCACTGCCTTCACCCTCTGCTCGAGGTAATTTTCACAAAGCGGCAATTTCTTAGAAAATTTGAAGTTGAAATACAATAATTCAGGCAGTCAGTAGGATGACGGTTAAAAATAATGTGATATTTTGTGAGGGTTCAATAGTTTCTCGCGGAACAAAAATATTTGGAATGTGAAAAGTAAAACAAGATATTATTTTCAAAAGAAGTGGAATTGAGACTAGATTCTACGGATTCTTGAATTATACAAATGTATAAATGTAGTCGATAGAAGGGAAAGTTGCAAAAAAGCCATTAAGACCTAAAAAAGGACCAATAAGCCAAAAAACATTGAAAATGGACATGAAGGACAAATAAAACCCATCATTTCGTAGCCTACAATGACCCAAAATGTAAAAATATTACGTTGAGCCTCGTCTATAAAGATTTTTCTCAACTTCCAAGCCCTTAATAATCATTATTAGTCCACCCAAGATCAACTGAATATAGTTCCCATGACTATATTATCCAAAATATTTATGATAAATGGGGTTATACTGTAATTTGTTATTGTAGTAATTGCACTGCAGAAATTAATTCATCTCTCTTTATCAAATGTGTTTGTCTTCTTCTTTTTCTACTTATGAAATTAGGTCTTTTGATGTGTTTTTACATCAAGTGGGATTTAATAAATCTTCCCATCTAGTAAATGGGCGTGCATCACTTCTGTGTCCTATTGGTTTGTACTTTAACAACAGCTGTGGGATTCTATCTGTAGGCATTCTATTAACATGTTCATACCAGTTGTTTCTCGTATAGTCAATTCTATTTGTTGAATTAAAAATTTAATCTAATTTAATTAAATAATATTGTTCATAATAATTTTTTTTCTTTTTGCTTGATCATAACGTAGTGCACATATTATTGTATGTTTGTTATTTTGTAGCATGTAAATGTATGGTTGTAATATTTTAGAAGAATTAAAGAATATAATAATAGGAGCAGTATTAAATTACATGCATTTAGCATTTAAAGTCTTGTAATCAAATGGTAAAGAGAAAAATTTATGCCTGAACCGGGAATCGAACCCCGAACCTTCAGCTTTCCGTGCTGATGCTCTAACCATTGAGCTAATCCAGGCTTCCTTCCCATCCAAGCATAAATCCTTCCTTTACCTTACTGTCTTGGTCCCACATTCAAATGCTATGAATCATCATTCACAAATGAACAATGAATGGCTTCTACCTGAAGAAGACATGAAGGGACTCCACATAGCTATAGCATTATTTATTAAATTAATATTAAGAAGCTAAAGCTGTTACTATGATTGAAATAAGTATATTAAAGTACACTACTAAATTATTGTAATCATTTGATCACAATCATTTGATCACAATCATTTGATCACAATCATTTGATCACAATCATTTGATCACAATCATTTGATTACAATAATTTAGTAGTGTACTTTAATATACTTATTTCAATCATAGTAACAGCTTTAGCTTCTTAATATTAATTTAATAAATAATGCTATAGCTATGTGGAGTCCCTTCATGTCTTCTTCAGGTAGAAGCCATTCATTGTTCATTTGTGAATGATGATTCATAGCATTTGAATGTGGGACCAAGACAGTAAGGTAAAGGAAGGATTTATGCTTGGATGGGAAGGAAGCCTGGATTAGCTCAATGGTTAGAGCATCAGCACGGAAAACTGAAGGTTTGGGGTTCGGTTCCCGGTTCAGGCATAAATTTTTCTATTTACCATTTGATTACAATAATTTAGTAGTGTACTTTAATATACTTATTTCAATCATAGTAACAGCTTTAGCTTCTTAATATTAATTTAATAAATAATTTAAAGTCTCTTTAATTCAAGAATGTCTTTGCAGTTCTGTTTGTCTTGATTGAACTAATTACGTTATAGAAGAGAATGTTAATGAAATCTTCCTGCATAGCTTAGTATGCAGATGTTAGAATCAGTTATTTCAAGTTTTGTTAAATGGTGAGGCAGGCAATCATGTCCAATGGCCAATCTGATTTTGCTAACATTTTCTTCCTTTGCTGTTAGCTATTGAATTGTAATGACTTTTATATTACACCATTTCTTATTTTTTTGCTATGGTTTAAACATTTGAGTGTTATATGCATAGTAACAAATGGTACAATCATCATACTAACTTAGGTTCCTAAAGAACAATATTCAAAATATTCCATCCTTATTTCATTTCCTAATGATATTTAATAATTTTCCAATAAAGAGCTATGTTTGTTATTTTATACATGAGTTGGAGAAAACATTTATATATGTATTACCTCATAAAGTTGTGTGTATTCACGATACCGATTTCAATGATCAATTACCATCATCTTCAGTCAAATTCCAACTGTTGGAATTTCACTGTTAACATCATATGTTTGTTATATTAGTGAAACACGAATATTAAGACATCCATGAAAGCAGATTAACTATTGTAATGAGTAAGATATTTGGTCTGTGTATTCTTAGCAGATTAACTATTGTAATGAGTAAGATATTTGGTCTGTGTATTCTTACCTCTTATGGTTGTTCTTGTTGAACATATGTCTCAAGGCTTGTGAGCCCATCGTCAACAATTACAGACTAATTTTTCTCAAGTTGTTGGCCCTGATTCTTGACTCTTGCTCCCTCTGCCTGTGGTCCAAGTTCATTGGACTTGCTAATGAGGTTCCTTTCTCCGGGAATTTCGAAATTCATAATTCTTTTCTTGTTCTTCTGTATGTATAGTTTTTCCTGTATGGTGAGTTCATTTTTGTTTTCTAAGTGTTTTAATAATTTTGTGTTTACTTCTATTTTGTGCTTTTCTGACCAAACATGAGCAGCCGCTTTTTCTACTTCCGCCTTTTTTTTACATTTCTTATGTGTTCTTTAGTTCTAATCAACAGCTTTGTACATAGATTGGTAAATACACCCATGAACAGGAAAAATTTAGAGTTAAGGAAAAAACACATAATTGAGGTTGCAAAAGAAAATGGTTTCGGTGAAAAAATTGAGAAGTACAAAAAACAAAAATTGAGGAACGAAAGGATTCTTCAGATAGAAAAACCAGAAGAAAAGAAATACAGGAAATTCACATTCACCCTTGGGCACAATCAATTTCAAAAGATTTAAAAAAAAATTAATATTAGTTTAACACCAAAGAATGATTACAGTTTAAGTAAATTAATAAAAAAAACCAACAAAAATATAAAGATTGATGATGGTAAAAAATCAGGAATATATCGAATAAAATGTGCAGACTGTGATATGATATACATAGGGAAAACAAAAAGAAATTTAACCATTATTCAAGAATATGTTAAAGTGTGTCATTACATAATTTTAGTTAAATTTTGATTTAAAAAATCTTTAATTTATGCAAAAATGAGACATAATCCTTTAAAACCTGGGAATAAAACAATTGTGATGTTTTAGGTATATTTTTACATTCTCACTGAACGATAAATTAATTTAAGAGAAAAATGTATTCCCAAATTGGGATTAGAATCCAGAACTCTAGTTCTCTTCACTAGTGCATTATGGTGCGCAGATAGCGTAATGGTCATTGCACTAATGCATAGAACTAGAGATCTTGGGTTAAAATCCCAGTTTGAGCATACATTTTTCTTTTAATAAAACTTCTACGGTGGGAATTAACATTGAGGTAATTTGCAATTTATATAAGTGAGTCTAAAGTAATAATTTTTACATCTCACCTCATAAAATTCCATGATTCTCACAGGACTACTCCGACTGTTGAAGTTCTGTTGTCACAGTCAACTTTCAAACTGCCATCTGGTGCCAATTTGATGGAATTTCAAAATTCATGGACCTATATTTGTTTTTCTGAATGTGTATCTTCTCCCAAACTGTTAATCCCAAAAAATACTTCTCTAAATGTTTAAAAAAAATGTAGTTTCTTTTCCAGTTTTCTATTTATCTAGTAAACTATGAGTTGCAATTGCCAATTTTTCAATTTCACCATTTTTTTACATTTCAAAAGTGTTGTTTTGTATGAGTAACCAATTTTCCTTTTTGTTTTCCCTATGTGTACTTTATTGCAGTCATTGCAACTAATTTGATAAATTCCAGATTTTTTTACTTACATAAATTGTAAATTTTTCTCTTAAAAAATTAATAAAACAATTGTTACCTTGAGCTTTTATAGGAATAAATGACTATGAGGTTTAATTTAAGATAAATTAAAATGTTTCATACCTCACCTCATAATTAATCTTCTAAGTAGATCCCGATTTCAGGGTCTTGACAACCCCATCCTCAGTACACTTGTAACATGTCGGCATAAGTGTACTGAGGATGGGGTTGTCAAGACACTGAAATTGCAATCTACTTAGAAGATTAATTATAAGGAGAGGTATGAAACATTTTAATTTATCTTAATTGTTACCTTTCCTGTAAAACTGTGAAAAAAATGGAGATGTGAAGTTAGCAAGTTAGGTTGTTAAATAACTCGCTGACATTATTGAATCTGGAGGTTAATGACCACATGGACATAAGCCCTCCATATCTAGTGCTGTTATATTTAACAATGTTTTAATTGATTTCAGGATGAAGATGACATACTGAACAATAAAACAATGGTTCAGTATCCTCAAGACTCAGGAACACTAGTTCCATCGAGAGATCTTGTTGATGGTACAGTGATTTCAAATGATGGTGGTACTCTTGTAGCTAACAGTGAAGCGGGAACAATGTTGGAGTTACAGTCCAATCTCGGCACCATGGTGATAAACAGTGACACTGAGGAGGAGCCAACAATGAAAAGTAAGCATACTTACTGTCTTGAAGTAAATTTCAGTTGAAACATGTTAATAGGGAAGTAAATTTAAAAGAATTTTCCAGAGGAATTGTTGAGTCAACTTGTGATCGCAATAAGGGTGAAGGCCAAAACACATTCCTCTTCTATTCATAAAATGTTAACAAAAGGTTACCATGCCAAGGGATGTACAAATTATTCCAAATTTATTACAGGCAGAGTTAAGCGAGTGTACCTCATCTTCTGAGTTGAAGGCCATTTAACAGCCGGCGAGTATACCTCGTCTTCTGAGGTGAATGGGTTAAGTGTCCTCCTAAAAATCAAATTCTTGAAAATAAAATTATAATATTGACAAAATCTCAATTCAGGATCCCCATAAAAACCTCCCCTCAATTTTTTAAACTTTTTTTTTCTCACTAGAAATCTGTTAACCCTCTGCATGCCACTGGTAAAATCTCTTGTGACAGAGATTTAAATCGCACCTGCCGATGTGATTGCTTTGCAAGTAATTTAAGTATAGTCGGACCAACGGATCTGCACCCCTGTAGCGCTGGCATAATTCTTCGAAAATTTACACGTCAGTTCTCACACCATTCCACTGTGCTCCCCTCCCACTACGTCAAATAGAAGCCACTGTAACTGACCGAGTAGGGACGTTGCCAAACTTCCCGCGGTGTCAGGCTCTTGAATAATGTAAGGTTAATTATTACGTCTTCATATTTAATTTAAGTAGGTCTAATGACACTGATTGATTTCTACGATTAATGGATATAATTATAATAGTGGATATTTGTTGGTTAAATGGAAATTACGCGAAGGGAATCTACATATGTTGTTTTTAAAGATAAATGTTTCGTCATAAATATTTCTCCTTCACCTCATTGTCTTATTTGGTTAGATTTGGAACGTAATCTTGAAGTCCTAACAAAATTATAAAATTTTAGGTATCAATACACAATCATGTGCCCTCCTTCTTTCTCATCTGGGCTAGGGACCGGCTATGGCAAAGTTACTACATGCTACGATTCTATTTACATATTGTATAACATACTGATACTATACAGGAATTCTAATTTATGCTTATGAATTAAGCTAATGATAATAATTTACAATTTACATACTATATAACATAACATACTGATACTGAGTTGACAACGCTGGACTGTGGGTACAAATAATATCCCGCAAGAAAGCTCAAAACTGTGAGTAATGAGAGGGGAGAAAGAGAGAGAGATAGAAAATAGAGACAGGCAAGAATGTAGGTAGGGAAATAATTTACCGAGGGAGAAACGGAATTAGTGTTTAGTTCGCATTTCTTACGGGGGCACCGATCCGTCGGTCCAACTATATATTGTCTGGCAGGTAATTGACAGGAGCACCAGAGCCAATCTAATCGGCTCGTGACACATAAAGGATTAAGCACACCTGATCCACCATGTTAAATTTTCTTCTGGACTGAAGAGGTTAACTTCACTGTTAAGTAACTGATTATTTCAACTGTTTAATCTTCAGCTTTTTTTAAATCTAAATACCAAAAGTCCCACGCCGTAGCTGAACGGTTAAGGTAGGAAGCCTTGGTGCAGAGCTACGGGACTTGCGCTAGTTCGAGTCTCCATGGGGGAAGAAATTTTCTCATGGTATTTCGGCCAGTATGGGACCGGTGCCCACCCAGCATCGTGAGGCAATTGGGTAGCTACAATAAGTAGCGGCTCCAGGTTGAGGAACCAGCTATAACAGCTGGGGGACTCGACATGCTGACCACATGTCACCCCTACACTGGCTGTTGATCATCTACCTCTGTTATTGACACATGTGGATGTGAAGGGCCAGTAGCCGGCTGGTAAAAGGGCAACCGCTGAAAAGTGGAAAGACCCTCAATCAGAAATACCAAAAGTTGAAATTAAATAAAAGAAAGTATATGATAAGATACTTTTTTTTTACAAACAGAACACTTAGGTTAATGAATTTACAAAATGTTATGTTTGGAGGGACTTATAGGGTGGATTTCTCAACCAAAGTCTAAACCACGACCGCGGTTTTCCAATTTTTTATTGTTTCCATAACAACCATAAAAACTGAAAATCTACGGCTGTTAATTCCTAAAACAAATATCTGAATCATGTCTCTGGTTTCATAACAATTTCTGCCAATGTTCAGTCATTGTTATAGGTGTTATGGAAACAGTAAAAAAATCGGAAAACTGCGGTCGTGATTTAGACTACGGTTGAGAAATCCACTCATTGTATGTCTGAGAAAGTTGGGATCTGAAAAAGGACAAAAATTACTGGATGAAATGAAAATGTGTTATGGCTATAATTGTCCAAGATTTTGGAGTGTATTTCACATATGAAATATCATCCATACAAGTGTTGGGCCAAATGGCCTGTTATAATTTCATAAAAGAGGAATTTTCCTTCCACATTTGAATTATATGGTTGAAAAGGTAGTAGAATCCAATGGCAGACAGTGTTATTCCATTAGTCTCTTGGCCTCCCAGATATAGCTGGACAATGTTTATGTTCATATTTGAAGAGAAAAATTATATGTTCAGACCGGGACTTGAACCTGGGACCCTTGGTTTTCTAGTCCAAGTGCTCTACCATCTGAGCTACCTGAGCAAGTACCGATCTAAACGCAAATCTTTCTCTATATACATTATAATTCCTGCCAATGAAATGCTTTGAAGCCTTTGCTTCTATCTTTGCAAATGGCAGCTCCTTTATTAAGAAGACATATTTGGGAATTATACATTACATTATAAATGCCAGTACAGCTTTTTTCAATGTTTTTTATTATTAATTTCATACATCTCAATGATGGATAAATCATATTTGGAGAGAAAAATTATACGCTCAGACCAGGACTAGAAAACCAAGGGTCCCGGGTTCAAGTCCCGGTCTGAGCATATAATTTTTCTCTTCAAATATGATTTATCCATAATTGAGATGTATGAAATTAATAATAAAAACATCAAATGTTTGTTGTTTTGAGGTTGAATTTGGGCTTTTTTGTATGAGGGTGACATTCATAATGGTGTCTTCCTATTGACTCATGGTACAGCTGGCAGCTGGAAAAATATTGATCCTATGATGTTGGATCAAACTGTTGTTTGGCCAATCTTAATATTGAAACAATTTTGTTTCTTGGTTTATTTTTGTTTTGTTTCCACAGTTCCTTTCCATTTTTACTCTTTTCTCTTTTATCGTTTATTGGATGTAAAATTTGTGAAAATTTTAGCTTATTTTTGGTATAAAAGTATAACTTTTTAATTTTTTTGTCAAGGATGTATTAAGAAATAAGAATATTAAAAAGTATGTAAAATTGGCATATACTAAATCTATTTAAAATTAAGTTTGTCATAATAAAATAATGATACTAATAATTTATTTTATCTGATGGAGTTAAGACTGTAAGGTCTTCTCTTCCACTTCACCAGGGTTAAATTAAACTGATATTAACAATTATGAATAATTATCTACAGCTTGATTAAATAATACATAATAGGTATTCAGAATATATAGATGACAAGGAAAGAACAAAAAAATGTTAAAAATAATAGAGAAAAAAATAACAATCTATAACTTTAAGTTATGTAGGTAGTAATTAACACTATGAGGTTTCTTTAATTTATGTTTGAGTTGTTTTTGGCTCACCTCATACTTCTTAACTCCCTTGCAGACCCAGGTTTCATCACTGCATTTGTGACATTCTCAATGCTGTATCACGTTCACAACTGACGTCCAACGGCCTCCTCTCGTGCATACTGACCTCCGCGTCATCTGATGGCTGACCGACGAACTTCCAAATCAATCCCCTCTCCGTATCACCGGGTATTTCTGCCTGGTCAGAAAAACACAGAATAGAAACCAAAACAAAATTACTTAAACAATTGGAAAAACTGAAGGAACTCAAAATTTGGGAAAAATTTACATATGCAAGAATAAAAACATAACTATGAATTTTGAAATACCCAGTGATAAGGAGAGGGGATTGATTTGGAAGTTCGTCAGTCAGCCATCAGATGGTGCGGAAGTCGGTATGCAGGAGAGGAGGCCGTTGGACGTCAGTTGTGAACGTGATACAGCATTGAGAATGTCACAAATGCAGTGATGAAACCTGGGTCTGCAAGGGAGTTAAGAAGTATGAGGTGAATCATAAACAACTCAACATAAACCTATAACTTTATTAAATAATTAGCTTGATAATGAAAGTGTAAAATATAAAATAATAACAAAAATATACCTAGAATATGGTTATATACTATATTGTCTAAGGAAATATTTAGTGACTTTTTTTTTCAACTTTTCGAACGGCAGTCCTTGATATAAGTGGGATGGAATTGCAGAGTCGGATGGCTGAAACAAAGGAAGGATGAGGAATAGTGAGACGGTTCAATCTAGAGGTACAGCTAGATTAAGTTTTGTCTTGATTGTGTTTGGAGCAGATATGTGGAAACAACAACAAAAGAAAATGTATATATTATATAAAATGTAACTAAGATTTTACTCAACGATGGCTTTACCAATGGTGATCATTAATTGCACTGTATAGCAAATGTAGAAGATGGTGCAAGTGGTTAAATCTTGCCTTCCATGTCTAGGTCTCAAGTCTATGTCTTGATCACTCCATGTGGAATTCATCCGGGATAAAACTGAACCAGAACAGATTTTTCTTGAGGATTCTCTCATTTTCCTCTACCAAAAGCTTTGTTCTTTATTTTTACATACTCATGTCAACCGTTTTGTTTTATTTCATTTATCCCTATAATGCTGCATCAGGCTTAGTCACTTGGTATCCCTATGATTTTCAATAATAGGGCCTTCATCTTATCTCATCCCTTGACCAGGCATTATGCTGGGCATGAGTATAGAGGGTTTTTTTGTATCAAATGCAGACTTGAATAAAGAAAAAACATTGCATGTATGTATGCTATAGTAATAGTATGTATGTATATTATTGATTACAGGGCATGACACAGGTCCTGGAGAATCAGGCAAGAAATATCGTCCATTATTCCTTGATCACTTTGACAAGAAAGAGGCTGAAAATATCAAAGTAAGTTTAATATCAAAGCAAGTTATTTTATTACTAGAGTAAAAAGTAAACCAGATTGAATGGGAAGCAGACTAAAAAACTGAACTGTGTCCTGTGTCCCTTTATATATTTCAAAATTCTATTTTATTTCTTGAATACATAATACGATATTTAATTTTAGGAAGTTATATTTTGAGGTTATTTTAATTATATTATTTTTGGTCTGGACATCTTACCTCAATATTAATGTTGTTTTGAAACATGTCCAAGAACAAATCAACATTAATATTGAGGTAAGATGTCCAGACCGAAAATAATATAACATAATACGATAATTAAATAATTACAAATAAATGAATATTAGTCTCTATCAGATGCAATTGTTTTGTTTATTTTTTATTCTAGTATTTTTAAATAAAAAAATTCAAAGAAAGAAGAGTGATAGTCTACCTAGATAGATGTCTACCAAACAATTTCATTTATCTTGCTTGTGTACATTTTATCATTAGTTTTAGTCTTAAATTATCATTAACATTATCATGTTATCGATCTTATTCTTATAGGAATTACTTTTTGACCAAATTTTCATTTAGTATTTTAATATCAGAGTTAATTGTGATTGCTATATTCTAATGTAACATATGTTTGTCCTGGTGAGTGGAAGAGAAGGTCACATGGCCTTAACTCCACCAGGCTAAATAAATTCAATGGTGAAATTAAATGGTGAAATTAAATGTTTCTTACTTCTCCTCATATAAATTTTCTAAGTAGATCGCGATTTCGAGACCACAATGGTCACATCTTCAGCACTTTCTTGGCAACTGATGTTATGTCGATTGGAAGAAACTCTTCTTCCCTCTGTTGGTGGACCGATGAACCTCTGGATCAGGTTAAAATCTGCGGGAATTTCGAAGTTCATAAGTTTTCCTTTGTTTTTCTGAATGTGGATCTTTTCCCAAACCGTGAGTTCCTTTTGTTTGTCTATTTAATTCCTATAAAAGTTAAATAAAAATAAATTCAATACCTAATCTGTATTGCAAAACAGTAATGGCTATATTGAGGTTAGTTATTGGTCTGAGTTTACAGAATTAAATTATGGAATTCTGTGGAATGTTCATTATGCTCAAAAGAATAAGAACATAAACATAGAATTTCAATTAATTTACTTACAGTCTGATCATCTTACCTCAATATTAACATTGATTTGTTCTTGGACATGTTTCAAAACAATTCTGTTTTATCGTCAGCTTGTCCAGACTGGTTAGATTTATGTTGCACACCCTGGATGTCGATGTCAGCTCCATCCTGTGGTTGGCCAAAGAACCTCCAAACAAGGTCATGCTCCATTGGTATTTCAAAATTCATAACTCTATTTTTGTTCTTCTGAATATAGATTTTTTCCAAATAGTCAGCTCTTTTGTATTTTCTGTTTTAATAATTTAGTGTCCGAATTTATATTACGTTTTTCAGACCAAACATGAGCAGCAACTGCAGATTTTTCTATTTCCCCATTTTTAATATTTCTTATGTGTTCTTTGGTTCTAATTTTTAGGTTTCTTTTTGTTTTTCCTATATATATGTCTTTCCACAACCCGTGCATTCAATTTGATATATTCCTGATTTTTTACTTTTATCAGTTTTTTCATTTTTGTTGGTTTTTATTAGTTTATTTAAACTGTAGTTATTTTTCAGTGTTAATTTAATATTAAACTTCTCAAATATCTTTTGGAATTTATTGTGTACCCAAGGGTGATATGTGAATTTCCTATATTTTTTCATAGGTGGTTTGTCTCTTTCAAGAGTACTTCTGTTTATCATTTTTTGTTTTTTATATTAGCAGTGTTTGGAATCCCCATACTTTTTTTTGTCCAATGTCACCAGTTGTCTTTTATGACATTTCTGGCTTTTGCTACAGCATTTTCGGAATTGTAATCTATTCCTTAGTTTGGGGCACCTAGAAGAGGAGTTACGTTACTCTGATGATATAATAAGTGATAAATGATCGTGAGCATCAGGAGAATCCTTAACCTAAACTTAACTTAAATTCCAGACCTGGACAATCATACTTGTAGGAATAATTCCCTTTAAGGAAATAATTCCTATGGTCTGACCGGGAATTGAACCTGGGACCTCATGATCTGTAGTCAGAAACACTGACCACTAACCCATGAGGCTGCTCACAGTTTCTGATATTGAATTTTTGTTTTGAATCATATGTTGAATAGCAGGGGTGTAAAAATAGTAATACTGTTTATTAAAAATTCCGGGCTATGTGGCCATGGTCTATAACTGGCATTTCTTCCAGGTGTTTCTCCCTCAACTGCGGAGGGCATCTTCAGTGGCGGCGACTGCTTCTAGGTGGTGTTCCCTTGTCATCGAGTTGACTCACAGTCGAGTCTATGACAAGGGAACATCACCTAGAAGCACTCGCCACTGAAGATGCCCTCCGCAGTTGAGGGAGAAACGCCTGGAAGAAACACCAGTTATAGATCATGGCCATATAGCGTGGAATCTTTTAATATTATGATTATTGGCCTTGAAAGCCTGCATACCACAAGTAATACTTACTTATTTTAGGAATTCTCACTGAGGTATATTCATTAAGGTAGAATATTTTTATCACTCACCTCATATTGTTGTCCTTATTTGATTATAAACTAGTTTCGGAACATAGTTTCTGTTCCATCCTCAGTATTGTCACGACCGTTGTTCTGTCGTCTTGAAGAGCTGTCCTTCTCTCCTTCCATTGGCTGACTGAAAATGAAAGGAGAGAAGGACAGCTCTTCAAGACGACAGAACAACGGTCGTGACGATACTGAGGATGGAACTATGTTCCGAAACTAGTTTATAATCAAATAAGAACAACAATATGAGGTGAGTGATAAAAATATTCTACGTTAACAAGTGATACTGTTTAATTGATGTTTGTAGGGTAATGGTCAGCCTCATTTGTCACCAAGCCACAGAGTGTCAACTGGAGATGTGTCCACAAATGCACATTCCAATGCATCGCCAAATGCCAATGTCACATCATCACAGCACAATGTTAACTCTGTACACAAACCATCAACTCCATCACCTCAGTCACCACAACTATCGGCAGAAGAGAGACAGAGATTTCAAAATCACCTTCAACGACAGTTGAATCAGATCTCAGGGGCAGGAGGAGGGGGTCCACTTCATCATCAGCCTACAGTGGAACCTTTTCAAGCAAGGCATCATCATGAAAATCAGGCCAAATTTCAGAGAGGTTTTGTTGATGGTGATTTTGAATTTGTAAGTACAATTTAATGTTTATTCTCAAAATTGATATGAAGTAATATTATGAGATAATGTATCAGGAGATTGAATCAGTAATCTACAGCTCAGCTCACATTTTCCGCTCTCAGCTGGACATGTTTCGGAGGACATCTCCACTTTTACTTGCCAGAAACAAATTGCTGAATTGACTGTTGGTGTTGGGCAAATGAATCTCTCAATGAGATGCTTTCCCCTCAAGAACTTCAAAATTCATTATTTTGTCTTTATTTTTTTAGATGTTAATATTTCTTTTTTGCATATTGTGAGTTATGTGGATAAAAGTGATCTCACTACAGGTCATAGGAGTTACCCCAGAGCAAGCATCTGTACTCATTTCCATTAGAGGCTGAGTCCAGGGTCATGGTGCCATCAGAAGGTTTGGGTCAGTTTAAAATCCTGACCCCACTGGGACTCGAACCTCCAATCTTCTGGTTTGTAGCATATTACCTTAACCAACTACACTTCAGCATGGCCCCGAGTTCTGTTGGTTAAGTGCTTAAATATGATCCAAAATGACAAAAATGTGACCCCACAATTTGATATATTTAGGGTCTTGTAGGAAAACCAGAGGGAAAAGGCCCAGTTGGTAGACCAAGAATAAGGTGGGAGAATAACATTAACCATGATTTGAGGGAAATAGATTATGCAGGGGATGATTGGAAAACATTAGTTCAGGATAGCGATGCATGGAGAGCATGAACCAACAGATTTGATAGTGCCAGTTAATTAGTTAGTTAGTTAGTTAGTTAGTTGTTAACTTTATGAGGGCACACTGTAGCATAGTTGGTTAAGACAATAAGTTACAAGCCAGAAGGTCAGGGGTTTATGTCCCTGTGGGGTCAGATTTTTAAACTGATCTCAACCTTTTGGCAGCAGCATGGCCATGGAGTTAACTCAGCCTCTAATGGAAATGAATACTAGATACTTGTTCTGGGGTAAAGGCAACTGTCATATAGGGTTGACAACTCAGCTAAGATCTTGTGCTGATTGCCTAGAAAGTGGAAGCCTTAACCTCCCACTACCCTAAGGCTTGAATCTATGAACGCATTAGACCGTAAAAGTCGTTCTCTGCCTGTACTCTGCTGAGAAAGTTGTATCCAAATACATTTTTGCATACTCAAAAATCTGTTCATGCGATAATAATTGTTGAAATTCCTAAGCTACCTGGCGAGGTGACTTTGGAGAGAAACGAATCGTGAGAATCCCGAAGGGAACCGATGTAGTTTGAAACCTTGCCACGTACCTTGCTGCTTTATCCAAGATGTCGGACCTTGAAGACTTCGATCATGTTTTCGGTATATGCGGAGAAGAGGAATTTGATTGAGTCTACCAAAGAATTCAACTGGAAGAACAGGAGAATTGGCATAATATTGCGTGATGCAGATGTCGTCGTATACGGTATTATTTGCAGGTCGGAAGCGTAAATGCATTCCTCTAGCAGACGAAAATAGCGGAAGTGGTTTTATCGCTGAGAATTCTGGGTAATTTCTTGCCAATATTACAAAAACGACGACTTTCATGCATGACCAGTTAGTGGGTAGCTAATTCGATCTTTACACTTGCTCATGGTAAGTCAGCTCACCAGTGATTGGAAGTAATTTGAGACTAATGTATTTGCATGCGGTCCTAAGAGTCTTCTAAGGCCTGTAGCAGGATCACTTGATCTGTATTTAACTTCTTCACCATCAGCCATACAAGTTGTAGTCTTAGAATTACTATTACAATCTACAAAATTTTTTCAGTCCAAAGTGAGAGAGCAAAATGTAAGGTATAGATTATAGTTTTGAAGAGAAAAATTTTCGCCTAGACCGGGACTCGAACCCGGGACCCTTGGCTTTCCGGGCCAAGTGCTCTACCAACTGAGCTATCGAGGCGAGTTACGATCTAGACGCAAATTTTTCTCTTATATACGTTGTAATTCCCTATCGCCAAATGCTTTTGAAACCATTGTTTCTATCTTTGCAAATGGCGGCTTCTTAGTTAAGAAGACATTTATTGGAAATTTAACATTACTTTAAAAGCCAGTAAGGCCTCTAATGATGTTTTTATTATTAATTTAACAAGCCAAGGGTCCCGGGTTCGAGTCCCAGTCTAGGCGAAAATTTTTCTCTTCAAATTTAATTTATCTTTCATTGAGAAAATGTTAAATTAATAATAAAAACATCATTAGAGGCCTTACTGGCTTTTAAAGTAATGTTAAATTTCCAATAAATGTCTTCTTAACTAAGAAGCTGCCATTTGCAAAGATAGAAACAATGGTTTCAAAAGCATTTGGCGATAGGGAATTACAACGTATATAAGAGAAAAATTTGCGTCTAGATCGTAACTCGCCTCGATAGCTCAGTTGGTAGAGCACTTGGCCCGGAAAGCCAAGGGTCCCGGGTTCGAGTCCCGGTCTAGGCGAAAATTTTTCTCTTCAAATTTAATTTATCTTTCATTGAGAAAATGTTAAATTAATAATAAAAACATCATTAGAGGCCTTACTGGCTTTTAAAGTAATGTTAAATTTCCAATAAATGTCTTCTTAACTAAGAAGCCGCCATTTGCAAAGATAGAAACAATGGTTTCAAAAGCATTTGGCGATAGGGAATTACAACGTATATAAGAGAAAAATTTGCGTCTAGATCGTAACTCGCCTCGATAGCTCAGTTGGTAGAGCACTTGGCCCGGAAAGCCAAGGGTCCCGGGTTCGAGTCCCGGTCTAGGCGAAAATTTTTCTCTTCAAATTTAATTTATCTTTCATTGAGAAAATGTTAAATTAATAATAAAAACATTATAGATTATAGATTCAGTCTCTTGGTAATTTAATTTATTCAGATTTACAATTGAATAGCCACCCAAAATAAGATTGTAACCCTCATTTTTTCCCTGAGTTTTACGTGAAAAAAAGGTTATTAAAGGTACATGGAACCTTTTACCATATATAAATCAACTTTGGGGGGAAATAAATCCTTTTTTTTTTTTATATGTAATAATTTTAGGAATTTTTAACATTGAGGTTTAATCCTTATTCTGGGTGGCTATTTAATTCTACACTGTATTCCAGACGTTTTGGAATAGCGAATAAAAATTCATATGACATTCAACTGAATGTCATTACCCCATTGACTCTCAAGCAGGGAATTCTCATGGAGCATGATTAACAATAGCTTTCTGTGACAGTTTTGTTACCAATATTGTAATAGATTGAGTTAATCAAATACAGTATTATATTTGAAAAGAAAAATATATGCCTAGACTGGGGTTTGAACCCAGGACCTTTGACTCTCTATGTCAATGCTCTTCCAAGTGAGCTACCTAGGCATATATTATTCTTTTCAAATATAGTTTGTCCATCATTAAGATGTTAAAAAAAAAAGAGACAAATAATATTAACAAAAAAAATACAGTATTATTCAAAGTTAAAAATGGGAAACACATTATGAGGTTCTTAATTAATAAATTAATGAGTCATTTTTACATCTTACCTCTTATTTCATGTTTTATTAAACACGGTAACTATAGTTTTCAAATGATCTTGTCATTCATTTTCAACCGCCATTATGACTACTGGAAATTCGTTGGAATCTCCCTCTATAACGTTGCCATCTGGTGTTGATTTGATGAACTTCGAGATATTGTTGCCATCTGGTATTGATTTGATGAACTTCGAGATGAGGTCACGTTCATCCGGAATGTCGAAATTCATGGATTTAAATTTGTTCTTCTGAATAAATATTTTCTCCCCAAACTGTCAAATCCAAAGGTTTTTCCAAATGTTTTAGAAGTTTAGCTTCTTTTTCAATTTTATGACCTTCCAACGAACTATGTACTGCAATAGCTGATTTTTCAATTTCACCATTTTTAATATTTCTAAAGTGTTCCTTTGTGCGAGTGTCCATATTTCTTTTTGTTTTTCCTATGTATACTTTATTGCAATCTCCACAATCTATTTGATAAATTCCAGATTTTTTACTATCTGGGGTGTTCATTTTCTTATTGGTTATTAATAAGTTACCAAGGCTAAATTTATTTATCGGTGCCAATGTAATATTGAATTTCTTGAAATTTTTTTTGAAATTTATGTATTCCAGGATGATAAGTGATTTTCTTAAATTGTTTTCCTTTCTTTGAATCAGATTGCAGGGTAGTGTATTCTTTTAATCTTTTTTTGTTGTCTGAATTTCTTTAATTTAGTTATATTATTTCCTTTCCAAAACCATTTAAATTAGCTATGTCCAAAATGTGATTGTATTCTTTCTTAAAATCTTCTTCATTTAGTGGAACATTCAATAATCTATATATCAAACTGTTGAAAATTGCATGCTTATGCGCAATATGATTGAAACCTGAAGACTTTATGTAATTGTCAATATGAGTATCTTTTCTGTATATATTGAATTCAATTCTTTGTTGTTGTTCATTCCTTCTTATGTAGAGGTCCAAAAATGGGATTTGGTTATTATTTTCTAATTCCATAGTAAATTTTACAGATTCATCCTGGAGGTTGAGTAATTTTAATGCATCTTCAATATATTTAGAATTTATCACAGAGAAAATATCATCCACATATCTATACCAACATTTGAACATCCAGGGATAAGCATTGGTGATATGACATTCTAAATAACCCATAAATAAATTTGCCAAAAATGGTGAAAGTGGGTTTCCCATAGCCAGACCTGAAATTTGTTTATAAAATTTTTCATTGAAGGTGAAAAAATTATTGTCGATACAAAGTTTTGTAAGATTTGAATATTTATTAATTATTTCTCTTTGTAGTTTCAAGGAAATGAGCCATTTTTCTAAAATATTTAACATCTTCCCAATTGGGATGCTCGGAAATAAAGAAATGACGTCAAAAGATACCAATCTATCATTACAATCCAATGTGATATTATTCAGTTCATTAACTAATTCAATTGAATTTTCAATACTTTTGTAGTCGAAACTTGGTAGTTCATTAAATTTCTTAGTAAGCCATTTTGCCAAATTGTAACAAGGTGAGCCAATATTATTAATAATGATGGCATTGTTATAGAGGGAGATTCCAACGAATTTCCGGTAGTCATAATGGCGGTTGAAAATGAATGACAAGATCATTTGAAAACTATAGTTACCGTGTTTAATAAAACATGAAATATGAGGTAAGATGTAAATAATTTATTAATACAGTATTACCCTGCTTTTATGTTCCCGCATTTAATGTTTTCCTTCCTTTTAGAACATTCTTTAAAGGTCTCTTCTTTCTGCCTATATTCACAATGTATTAAATCTTTGATTTTACATTTCTGCAGTTTTATTTTCCCGCTTTTTACGTCACATCGCATCATTCTTCAGCATTAAATATCAAAGATATTCAATTTATTTGATCGATTGTTCACTTCTGTACAATAGATATATAGCACAGCAAGTTCATGGAGCCAACAAAGCTGACTTTTGTACAATCAATAAAGAGCATTATATTATTTTTAGTCTGATCATCTTACCTCAATATTAATGTTGATTTGTTCTTGGACATGTTTCAAAACAATTCTGTTTTATCGTCAGCTTGTCCAGACTGGTTTGATTTATGTTGCATTATGTTGCACACCCTGGATATCTTTGGCCAACCACAGGATGGAGCTGACATCGACATCCAGGGTGTGCAACATAAATCAAACCAGTCTGGCCAAGCTGACGATAAAACAGAATTGTTTTGAAACATGTCCAAGAACAAATCAACATTAATATTGAGGTAAGATGATCAGACTAAAAATATATAATTAAAATAACCTCAAAATATCACTTACTAAATTAAATAATAAAGAGCATGTTCATCGAGCTAACAAAGCTGGCTCAGAGCTTTCAATCATTTTTTAAATTCAACCCGTATACTGCTATAGCAAAACAATATTATTTTAATGTCTCCATAAAGACTCATAGTGCTGCTTGCTGCACTTCTCCTTGTTATTTATATTTTAAATCGAGAAAGTACAAGAAAGGAATTTTATGTTTACAGCAGTTAAAAAAAAACACATTACATTGAACTATAATAGGAATACCACTATGAGGTTTAATTTAAAATAAAATTCTTTAAACCTCACCCATATCCTTTCTTCTAAATAAATAAATAAATAAAAGACAGGATATGAGGAGAGGTGTAAAGTATTTTATTTTAAATTAAAAGAAACATTACATTATTTAACCAATATTGTATATTATCTCAGTCAGTGCATTTTTTTATGTTCTGGAACAGTTGCAGAATATGAGGTTAATAGTTTTTAGGTCCTCCTCATTTCCCACAATTTACACTTTTCCTAATTTACAGCACTTTCCATCTGGTCTCTCGAAAAGTGCAAAAGAGGGTATTACTGTATACTCTATTGTTAATAAATTACAATAAAAAGTAACATTATGAGGTTCTTCTTAATGAATATGGAATGATATTTATTTTATTCTGATCATCTTACCTCAATATTAATGTTGATTTGTTCTTGAACATGTTTCGATTATATCATAATCATCATCAGCATCTTGCCCAGACTGGTTAGATTTATGTTGCACACCCTGGATGTCGATGTCAGCTCCATCCTGTGGTTGGCCAAAGAACCTCCAAACAATGTCACACTCCGTCGGTATTTCAAAATTCATAACTCTGTTTTTGTTCTTCTGATTATAGATTTTTTCCCAAATAGTCAGCTCTTTTGTATTTTCTAACTGTGCAACATAAATCTAACCAGTCTGGGCAAGATGCTGATGATGATTATGATATAATCAAAACATGTTCACGAACAAATCAACATTAATATTGAGGTAAGATGATCAGACTAAAAATAATTTAATTAAAATAACCTCAAAATATCACTTCCTAAAATAAAATATGGAATGATCTTACCTCATAAGTCAGTGTTCTATTGACATGTTTTGATATTATATTTGAAGAAAAAATTTATATGCTCAGAATGGGATTTGAACCCAGGACCTTTCGCAGTCTGAGCGTATAATTTTTCTCTTCAAATATAATTTATTCATCATTGAGATGTATGAAATGAATAATAAAAAAATGTTTGAAGATAGAAATTTTTGCCTAGACCGAGACTCGAACCTGGGACCTTTGGCTTTCCAGGCCACATGCTCTACCAACTGAGCTACCGAAGCAAGTTGCGATCTAGATGCAAATTTTTCTCTTTAATATATGTATACATGGAGCTACCGAGGTGAGTTGCAATCTAGATGCAAATTTTTCTCTTCAATATATGTATATGTTGATAGAGCATTTGGCCCAGAAAGCTAAAGGTCCCGGGTTCGAGTTTCGGACTAGGCAAAAATTTTTCTCTTCAAATATAATTTATCCTTCAGTGAGAAGTGTTAAATTAATAATAAAAATATCAATAAAAAAAAGTTTTGATATGCTATGCAAATCATCATCAGCTTGTCCAGACTGTTGAATTTCAAATTGTTGGCCCTAAATGTCGACTCCCAATCCATCTTTAGGTTGACTGAAGAACTTTCAAAATAAATCCTTTTCCCCAGGAATTTCAAAATTCATTATTATTGCTATTCAAAATTACATTCAGAAGAACAATTGTGATATACTTTAATGGATAAAAAAACAAAGTGAATATATTCATAAAGAACTACAAATATTCAGTTTGGCAGATAAAATAGAAGATTATAGGAGAAAATGGTATGAATTGCAGAAAGGATACCAACAGATTGCCTTGGAATAGTCTGAACTATCAACCGAGAAGAGGAAAAAGAGATCGGGGATGCCCACAAAAGAGATGGATACTTGGACCCAGAAGGAACCAATAAGGTTTAATCATTGTAAGAAGAACAAGAAGAAGAACAAAAATTGAATTATGAATTTTGAAATTCCCGGAGAAAAGAATTTGATCCTGTTTTAAAAATGAAGATCTCTTTAACAAACTTAATACATTTAATTATATATGTGACACAATTAACAGAATATTTAATAATACAAGAAAGGAAACAAAACTAAAATTTTATAAAGCAGTTGTGTGGTAGTGAATTTTGGGTTTTAACTAAAAGAGAAGATTATAGAAGGAGCTGAAATGAGATTTCTGAGAAGTGTAACCGCTGCAAACTTCTAGATAAAAGAAGTGAAGATATTAGAAAAGAGCTAAATATTTTTAAACTTTTAGATAAAATAAAATAATGTAGAAAAAACTGGAAAGAACATGTTCAAAGAATGAAAGATGAACACATACCAAAAATTATACTTAATTACAAACCAAAAGGAGACAGGAATGTTAGGAGACTAAAAAAGAGATGGAATCAATTTTTTGTATGAGAATCTATGAGACCGGAACAAGCCACATGGGCTTAATCCGTGATTGTTGATGATGATGGTGAAGAAAAATTTGATTTGCAAGTTCTTGGGTCAACCAAAATATGAAGTGGGAGTGGACATCCAGGGCCGAGAGACAACATAAAATTCAACAGTCTGGACTGGCTGATGATGATTTGCATAGTACATTGAAACATGTTCAAATAGAACACAATGATTTATGAGGTAAGATGATTCCAGATTCACTTTATTTATTCTCTATTATTGTTATTTAACAACAAAATTTATACAAGTACTAATTATTTGCATTAGGTATTGAACTTAAGTTATGTAAGTAGGAAATAACACTATGAGGTTTATTTTAATTTAGTTGAGTTGTTTCTTGACTCACCTCATACTTCTTAACTCCCTCACGAACCGGATTTCGTAACTCCATTTGTGACATTCTCAATGCTGTTCACGCTCACAACTGACGTCCAACGGTCTCCTCTCCTGCAGACTGGCCTCCACTCCATCTGATGGCCGGCCGACAAACTTCCAAATCAATCCCCTCTCCTTATCATCGGGTATTTCAAAATTGATAGTTGTGTTTTTATTCTTGCATATGTAAATTTTTTCCCAAATACTGAGTTCCTTCAGTTTTTCCAATTGTTTAAGTAACTTTGTTTTGGTTTCTATTCTATGTAAAAATGGAGAAACAGAAAAATCTGCAATAGCTGCACATGCCTGGTCAGAAAAACATAGATTAGAAACCAAAACAAAATTACTTAAACAATTGGAAAAACCGAAGGAACTCAGAATTTGGGAAAAAATGTACATATGCAAGAATAAAAACACAACTATGAATTTTGAAATACCCGATGATAAGGAGAGGGGATTGTTTTGGAAGTTCGTCGGCCGGCCATCAGATGGAGCGGAGGTCGGTCTGCAGGAGAGGAGACCGTTGGACGTCAGTTGTGAGCGTGAACAGCATTGAGAATGTCACAAATGGAGTGATGAAATCTGGATCGCGAGGGAGTTAAGAAGTATGAGGTGAGTCAAGAAACAACTCAACTAAATTGAACACTCTATTTAAATTCCAGACAATGACATTAATAAATTGTCAAGTTGTTTTTTATTTCACTCACCTCATACTTCATAACTCCTCGCAAACCCAGGGTTTTGTCACATCATTTGTGACATTCTCAATGCTGTGTCACATTCACAACTGACGTCTGACTGCCTTCTATCCTGGTGACTGACCTCTGCGCCATCTGATGGCTGACCGACGAACTTCCAAATAGGAGAGGACTGATTTGGAAGTTCGTCGGTCAGCCATCAGATGGTGCGGAGGTCAGTCTGCAGGATAGAAGGCAGTCGGATGTCAGTTGTGAACGTGACACAACATTGAGAATGTCACAAATGATGTAACGAAACCCTGGCTTTGCGAGGAGTTATGAAGTATGAGGTGAGTGAAATAAAAAATAAACAATATTAAAAAACCTCATAGTGTTATTTCCTATCTACATAACTTAAATTGTCAAGTTATTTTGGTAGCTTATGAACTGCGCTTTTTGTCTCTTCTTTTACTTCTATTCCCAATACATCTGGAATGCACTATAGCCACAAATTAAAATCTAGCCAGAGCAGATAGATTTTCATTTGAAAAAGGTAAAGCTAAAGTCCTGCTTGACAAATTTACAGCATGATAATTTGATTCTTATTAAGAAAACCTTATAATGTAAAAATTCCCAAATTTATTATATTAATGATAATATGACCATATGTTAGTGATATTTTAAAATACAATAGGAAGTAACATTAAGAGGTCTTCTTCTTCTTCACTTCCTGGTTTAGGCAAGAGTTGCCTGTTCCGTCTTCACTAATAGATCTAAAACCATCTCTTCCGAGGATGTCCGACATCTCTTCTTCCTCTTGGAAAATAATGGAAGATTTTATTTGGTAATCTACTTTCTTCCATTCTTTCTACATGTTCTTTCCACTGTATCTTGTTGTTAAATATATTTTCTTTTATGGAGTAGATCTGCAGTTCTTCGCGGATATCCTCGTTTCTTATCTGGTCCATTCTAGTGCAGCCTTTTACTCTTCTTAAAAATTTCATCTCGGCTGCTTGGATTTTACTTTCTTGTTTGGTAGTGGTAATCCAAGATTCACTCCCATACAAAAGGACAGGGACAGCCATTGTTTTATAAAATTTTAATTTTGTTTGTTTATGGGCTTTATTATTCAATGTTCTATTTATTGTACCACAAATAGCTTGAAACTGATGTGTTTTGTGTTCAATATCTTTATCATACCCATAGCTGATGTCACATCCTAAATATTTAAAGTGGGATACTTTTTCAATAATTTCGTCTCTAATTACTATTTTTGCACGTATAGAATTTCTTCCACAAAATGCCATTACTTTTGTTTTACTTATTGAAATTTTAAAATTATAATCACTACATATTGCATTTAGTTTGTAAGCAGCCAATTGTAACAGATCTTCATCACGGTGTAGTAAGACTAAGGGTCGTATGCAAATACATTACTCTCTACTCAAATTACTTCCAATCACTGGTGAGCTGAGATCGAATTAACGGCCGCCTTAACCGGTCATGCATGAATGTTGACGTTTTCGTAATATTGGCAACGAATTACCCAGAATTCTCAGCGATAAAACCACTTCCGTTATTTTCGTCTGCTATAGAGGAATGTATTTATGCTTGCATCCCGCAAATAATACCGTATACAAACACGTCTGCGACGCGCAATATTACGCCGATTCTCCTGTTCTTCCAGTTGAATTCTTTGGTAGACTCTATCAAATTCCTCTTCTCCGCGTATACCGAAAACATGATCGAAGTCTTCAAGGTCCGACATCTTGGATAAGTTTCAAACTACATCGGTTACCATCGGTTCCCTTCGGGATTTTCACATAAGTTTATATCTTGAGCTACGATCTTAAGGTACCTTGTCAGGTAGCTTTACAATTATTACCGCGTGAATAGATTTCTGAGTAAGAAAAATGTGTTTGAATAAAACTTTATCAGCAGAGAACGCCTTTTACCGTCTAATGCGTTCAAACATTCAACCCTAAATCATCGGGGAAAAGTAAGTTATTAATACTTGAGTTATTGTTCAATCTAAGGCCTTTGTCCATTATAATTTTCCATTGTTTCATAATGTCGTCGATATATATATTAAAAAGAGTGGGCGATAGACTACACCCTTGTCTAACTCCTGGATTTATTAAAATTTCTTCTGACCTTTTTCCATCAGTTTTTTATCACTACTTTAGTTTCTTCATATAAGCCTTGGACTGATTGTATTAGATGGTGTGGATATCCTCGTTCCTTCATTATTTCCCATAGTAACATTAAGAGGTTTGTTTAATAATTAAGACATTTTGTCTGTACATTCTTACCTCTTATGGTTGTTTTTGTCAAACATATGTTTCAAGGCTTCTGAGCCTCATCATCAGTAATTACAATCTGCATTAGTCTCTAATTGCTGACGATGGGGCTCAAAAGCCTTGAAACATATGTTCGACAAAAACAACCATAAAAGTTAAAAATGTACAGACAAAATGTATTAATTATTATTAGTGATATTTGTTTATATCATATAAAAACAAACAACTTTTTTTTTTTCTTTTCAGTTGAAGTTCCTAACTTATGAAGAATTACAGCAGAGAATGGCAAATCTGGATGCAGAGATGGAACGCGAAATTGATGAATTACGTCGACGATACCAAACAAAACGCCAACCAATTCTTGATGCCATGGACCAGAAACGTAAAAGACAGCAGAATTTCTGAGATCTAAATTCTAGGTGTTTGGCTGGTAGTGGAAGAGGTATTAGACACTCAAGCAACCTTGGTCCAGCCATTCTACCACACTGCTGCTATAGAGAAATGTTCTGAGATGATATTACATCCAAGTTAAGTTTAATGCCTAAAACAGTAACTTACACAACTCTTTAACATCAAACTGGTTCTATTTAAACCACGAGAATAATATATTTCTAACGGAATGCAAAACTTCTGTATTACATAATGCTGGATTGGTAGAAAACAATATTCCTTAAATCTTTGTGACACTGGATTGAATGTATAAGCCAGTTACGAGGTAATAATTATAACAGATTGAGTTGGAAATGTACACTTCTCCTCATAAATTATTTTTTTTCATCTGTACATGTTTGGAGTCCTTTATTCATAGCTTTGGAAGCCAGTCAACCTGATATCTCAAATCAGGCTGTAAGATTTTTCATAAAATTTATTATAGGAAATAACATTGAGGCTTTCAAGTTAATAAACAAAATGAATTGAACTTTAATTGGAAAATTATTATGATGTTTTATTTAAGATTTAAATTAAAATTCTTTACACCTCACCTCAATGAAACGTGGTTATCTCATCTCAAACATTCTGAATTCTTCAAAGCACAGGACCAATTTCAGGAAACATATCTATTTGTCATCTTTACAACTGTTGAATTTTCATCTTTGCCTTCATCTTCTGAACTGCCATCTGGTATAGATTTGATGAACTTTGAGATCAATTCTTGCTTGCCAGAAATTTAAAAATTCATGGATCTATATTTGTTCTTCTGACTGTATATCTTTTCCCGAACTGTCAAATCCAACGGTTTTGCCAAATCAGCTAAACTTTTGAAACATTTGGCAAAATCCTTGGATTTGACAGTTTGTGAAAAAGATATTCATTCAAGAAGAAAGAATTTAGATCCATGAATTTTTTTAATTCCCAGCAAGCAAGATCTCAAATTTCATCAAATTAACAGTAGATGAAGATGAAGGTGAAGACAAAAATTTAAGTCGTAAAGATGGCTGAAGATAGGAATCATTTTTTCCTGAAACGGTCCTGTGCTTTGAAGAACAGTGTGTATGAGGTGAGATAATCGCAATTCATTTTATCTATTAACAGTCTGTAAGAGTCCAATTGAGAATGGAGACAAAGGGCTCCAAAATGTGTCCAGTTGAAAAAAATATATTTTATGAGGTGATTGTCTATTTCTGATTAAATTTGTTTTAATGAATTAAATCTTTCAATTCAAATCAATTGGAAAGTATGTAATATAAGCAGAAAGAGTTCTGCAAACTAGCAATGCATGTTCACAAAGAATTTAAATACTGTATTTGCTCAAGTAATATTTTGAACCGAGTGATTGTAAGTGATCTAACAAACATGTTTGTAACTCTTGTTACATGATGCCTCTGATTAGATGTAACTTGTATGTTACATCTGACACAATGTAAATAGCAGTAATAAGTGAATTGATAAACATATCTTTGTTTTGATTTTTGTAATAAAGTGTATGGTATACTGCCGTATACAAAACATAAGACTTGTATGACACAGTGTGCTCCTATTAAACAGTTCAGTTTGTAGATTATTTATCAGCAATGAGATATACCATATTTTCCATTGTATATGACACACCCAAGATATTTAATATAATTTTATAAAAAATTTAAACTTTGGTATTCATAAAACAATATCATGACCTTTAAAATCTTCCATCTCAGGTTTTTAAAGGCTATTTAACTTTTGTAGGAATTAATCACTATGAGGTTTAATTTATGGTGAAATTAAATGTTTCTTACCTCTCCTCATATAAATCTTCTAAGTTGATCGCGATTTCGAGACTATAACTGTCTCATCCTCAGAACGTTCTTGGCGACTGGTGTTATGTCGAACGGAAGAAATTCTTCTTCTGAGGATGTGACAATTATAGTCTTGAAATCGCGATCAACTTAGAAGATTTATATGAGGAGAGGTAAGAAACATTTAATTTCACCATATTTTAAAGGCTACTTTGACTATTTGAGTACAAATATTTTTTTTTTGAAATGACAATGCCTTTTGCCATTTTTTTGCACTTGTTTCAAGTCTTTGGTCTCTAAATCTGACCACTTCACATTTATCTCATGTTTCACATGCTTATTTTTTCTTAGACAAATTGTACAGTATCTCCTTCTGACTGTCAAGTTCTAATCATTTTTTTCCATAGGTAGAGGTTCAAAATGTTTTTTCAACTTTTGTATTCCCACATTGTTCTGCATATTTTACAACCTGCAATTTGTTATTTGAAGTATAAGAATGACACGTGCATTTTTTGTATCACTAAAAACTCTGAGTAAATATACTGAACACAAAATATCTCAAGACATCATCTCAATATGGATGAACATTAGTAACATATTACTGAAATAAGATATTAAACTTGATTAAGAAACCCCCGTTTTTACCCAGTGACGTGCTAGAAGTCACATGAAGGTCATGCATTTACTTGAATTGCACCATTAACCCCCCACAAAGATCTTGGAAGATATATAAGTGTGTATGATTTTGAAAACAAAAATTTGTTTTGTTATAAAATGGTTAAATATTTGGTTATAAAATGCAGCCCATTTTTAAGGTAACAAAATCTGTCTTGTACACTGGAAAGTATGGTACATGAAAGAAATGTATAGTTATTTAAAAATGTTTTATTTAGACTTCTGAAATTGAATACTTTAATTTAATGACATTTTATTTTTCAAAAGAAATGAGCTGTCAATGTGTACCTTGTAATACTACTTAAAAAATTAACTTCTTGGATCTACTTATTCTATAAACTAAGAGGAGGACTTTTATGACATTAGTATATTAGAAATATGCTAGCACATATGATCTAAAAAGTGTTTAAATATAATCCAAAATGACAAACTTTGAGGATGTCACAGTTAAATATGCCATCAATAATGTTAGTCATAAATAAAATCAGACTGTATAGGTTGCATTGTTACATAGCACAGAAAACATTTAGCTAGGGTGAATTTTGTTCATACTCAATGATTATGTATGGATTTTCAATCCTCCAAATTTGGCAGACATTACAATAGGTTATTGTTTTTAACAAGGAGGAGACCCTCTAATTCTTTCTAGATTGAAAGCTTGCATTAAAAACCTGGACAATAATTCAACATCCGATCTCAACCTTCTCGTGGTGCAGCTGTTAACATATTCAATGTTTTTATTATTTATTTCATACATCTCAATGATGGATAAATCATATTTGAAGAGAAAGACTATATGCTCAGACTGAGACTCGAACCCAGGACATTTAGCTTTCTAGGCCAATGCTCTACCAACTAAGCCATCTGGGCGAGTTCCAATCTAAACACAAATTTTTCTCTTATGTACATTGTCAATTCCCGCACACCAAATGCTATGAAACCTTTGCTTCTGTGTTTGCAAATGGTGGCTTCTTTACTAAGAAGACATTTATTTGGAAATTTTACATTACATTATAAAGCCAGTATGGCTTCTTTCAATGTTTTTATTATTCATTTCATACATCTCAATGATGGGTAAATCATATTTGAAGAGAAAAATTATATGCTCAGACTGGGACTCAAACCCAGGACCTTTGAATGAGCCATTTGCAAAGATAGAAGCAAAGGTTACATGGAATTTGGTGCGCAGAAATTGACAACGTGTATGAGAGAAACATTTGCATTTAGATTGGAACTCGCCCAGATGGCTGTCAGTAGAGCATTGGCGTAAAAAGCCAAAGATCCTGGGTTTGAGTCCCCTCCTCAAATATGTTAACAATATCAAGCAAAGGATGGGCTACCCACCAATTAGCACTGGTCAGCTTGGTGGGTTATAGACCGATCTGGTATTTCTTCCTTTTCTATACCAATCTCTCTTTTTTTACTTTCTTGTCCAGTCTTTCTTGAATGCCCGCATAAGCTACATGTTGAAATGCAGCTCCATTGCAACTTGTAGCATAAGTATGCAATGCATTTGAGTCATCAACTATGGCTGGATATACATAATAAAAAATGAATGAAAATATGCTTTCCAATAATTTCCTTTAAGAAAAAATTCCTGTGATCTTAGTCATACCTGAGACTACATGAACTGTAGTCAAAAGCTCGGACCTTTTATGTATCTTCTTTTGTATAGTATGTTTTGGTTTATTGTTTTCACTTAATGATCAATATTTCACTATTCCTACCAATGGAAATTAAAAAAAAAAAAAAACTTACTTGGAGTGCATGAGATTTTATTTTATGATTTACATTTCTGTTCCTTAAGTAGTACAAATCACAATGTTGTGAAATGTTCTCTCACTTTCTGTCAGTCTCCAATGGCACTACAAATAAATTATTTTATTTTTTGCTATTGGTGATACCTTGATTGCATATATGCCAAATAAACAATGTTTTTATTTTAAAATACAATAGGAAGTAACATTAAGAGGGTTGTTTAATAATTAAAACATTTTGTCTGTTCATTCTTACCTCTTGCAGTTGTTTTTGTTGAACATATGTTTCACATGTTAATATTATTCGTTTTTAAACATCTTAATGATGGACAAATTATATTTGAAAAGAAAAGTATATGCCAAACCCCAGTCTAGGCATATATTTTTCTTTTCAAATATAATATGTTTCACAGCTTCAGATCGCTGATGATGGGGCTAAGAAGCCCTGAAACATATGTTCGACAAAAACAACCATAAGAGGTAAGAATGAACAGACAAAATGTTTTAATTATTAAATGATGTTTTGATACAAATTAGAAGTGTTATGATACAAATCTCCTGAAACAGAAAGTATGTCAACACAGAACTGTGGATCCTCAAAACCGTATAACAAACATGGATTGCAATTGGTCAGGGATAAAGTATGCCCCTTCATGTGCTGACAATCACTTTCTAAGATCTCAAGCATTTTAAAACATGATACATGACTTGAGGAAAATAATGACATGTTATAGGAATCCATCCTCTCAGTTTTTCTCTCTTATGATCAATTATATATAAGCTTAATAAGGAATTTGCTGGTCTAAATTTGAATAAAAGTAATTTGTGAGTAATTCATGTTTATGATGTGTACAGTACAATCATTAGATCAGATAATGGAACACTGTGATCAGTAGCAGGGAAACATAACATTTTATTCTTGTATGTGATGACAGTTAATGAAAGTGGATGAAAATTAAATTTCAAAATTTAATGTATTCAAAGAACTAAAATATCTTTATGGGTTAACAGTCATGTCAAATTATCAGGTTTCAAGTTTAAACTAAACTTTAACTAAGAAGGCCATCTTCCCTTTTCCTGCTATGTTATTTTCAATATATAAATATCAAAAATAGATATATATATTTTAAAAAATCAACACTACTGAAGATTTAAGCTTATAAAGTTTATATACAACTATACAGCACCGTAGCTAAGTGGTTTAGGGAATAATATCTTGATACAGAGCTATATGATTTGCACTGGTTTGATTCCTCATAGGAGAAGACTTTTTTCAGGGAATTTCGGCAAGTTTATCCACTCAGCACAGTGAAGAATTTGGATAGTTTCAATAAGTAGCAGCTCTAGGTTGAGAAAAACAGCCATAACGGCTGGGGAACTCGACATGCTGAACACACATTACTCCTATACTGGCTCGATCATTCATCTTTGTGATTAACATATGTGGATGTTAGGCCAGCAGTCAGCTGGTAGGCCAAAGGCTTTTAGATCTTGTCAAATGTGGAGTTATTAATACACAGATAAACGGCTGTTTGATGCTATTTGAAAAGTATTTAAATGGGATTTTCTTTTTTCCAAGAGTTATGAAAAGTGTGACATGGGAAATGATTAAAGCATGCCATGATTGGATATAACTTTCTTCCCTTTACATGTCACATGTTACAGATTTTGATAATGAATATAATTATATTGTACATATTGCTAAAGTAAATGGCTTTGATGAAGACATAATAAAGAATAAATTGAAGAAATTCAAACAACAGAAAAGATTACAGGAATACACCACCCTACAACATGACTCCAAGAAAGATGAAAAATTCAAGAAATTTACTTACTATCCTGAAGTTCATAATAAGTTTCAAAAAAAATTCAGAAAATTTAATACAACATTGGCTCCAATTAACAAATTCAGCTTGGGTAATCTTCTGTTAACTAATAATAAAGTTAACACCCCAGACAACAAAAAATCTGGAATTTATCAAATTGATTGCATAAATTGCAATAGGATATATATAGGAAAAACAAAAAGGAACTTGAAAACTCGTAATAAAGAACATTTTAGAAACATAAAAAATGGAGAAATTGAAAAATCAGCTATAGCAGCACATAGTTTATTAGAGAATCATAGAATTGAAAAAGAAGCAAAACCATGTCTCTAAACCTTTGGATTTAACAGTTTGGGAAAAGATATATATTTAAAAAACCATACTAGAACCATGAACTTTGAGATTCTGGACGAACCAAGCTTGATTACAAAGATGGCAGTTTAGAAAATTACTCCTTCAAAAGAACACCAGATGGCAGTTTAGATAATTATGGCAAAAGAAAAAAATTGAGTCATGAAAACAGCTGACAATGGTGAAGATTGTTTGCCGATACTGTGGTGCTATGTTTAAAAAAACAAAAGTATGAGATAAGAATTCACGATTCATTTAATTCTTATTAATAAAACCTCATAATGTTAAAATTCCCAAATTTATTATATTAAAATGTCAGTTCTGTTTATTCAACATTACATGAAAATAAAATTGTTGACAAATCTTCAACATAGTGTGTTTTTGGATTTTCTTGTTAAGACCTAGTGGGTGTCAGGATTTTTAAACTGCCCTAAACTTTGTAGTGCCACCATGGCCCTGAGGTCAACACAACCACTAATGGAAATAAGTACCATATGCTTGTTTTGGGGATAAAAGTAGCTGTAATGCAGGTCTAACAACCTGGCTGATAACCCATGTTAATTGTCTCTTGTTATCTCAAAGACCTCCTAAGGCCTGTAGTGGGATCACTTAAAAATCTAATGTGCTATACACCATTTTTATTTTCCTAGTTATCTCGTGCATAACTAAGGCTCCCTTGAAGTAGCCATATACCTTGTCATTTAATTAATAATGCACATGAATGGATTAGAGAGATTATCTTTGTCCCATTCTACTGTAAATGAATCATAGTGTGATCAGTTATGCTTTACTCCAAGGTGTTTTCCCTATGAACAAGTGCACATGGGTCAAGGTCGATAGTGCTGCAGAATAAAACATAACTGATAACACTGTAGTTGTGTATCTTTCCATCTGGAACTCCATCTCTAACTCTGGGTAGTTACATAAAATTTTCACCATTAATTATTTTCCAAGTCAAGAGTAATTAAAGAAGAATTTATTCATCATCATTAAATTCATTTTATAAGCCTAGGAACCTGTCCCACTCCCCAAAGATCATGTTTGTTCTTTCTGTCTGAGATATTGTCAGATATGTTTCTTATTTTGTGTAGCCATTTATTATAAAATTATGTCGATGGTCATCTTTGTATTGTTCTTTGTAATTAGAATAATTTTTCTCTTTTTATCCGACACAAAAAAATCTGCTGCAGATGTTAGGATTTCATTTCGGCTGCCTCAAGTTTCTTCTTATTTTGTTGTAGAGTTGCTCCAATAGTCTGGTGGTTACTGTGTTTGCTGAAGTTTACAGGTTCAAACCTGACCAAGATCTATGGATTTTTAAGACCATAAAAGTCCCGAGTATGGCTTCCTTTGAAAGGGAAGTAAAGCTGTAGGTTTCATTTTATGGATTTACAGTGTACAAAAGAACCTCAAGCCTAAAACAAGAAGCCCTTGAGAAAAGTTTGGCATTTTTCCCCAGACTGTTATTGTGGCACTAATGACGTTATTGATAAAGAGCATCTATAAACAAAAAGTCTCATGCAGGAACTGTGTAAACTAAGCAAATTCCTCAGTAAGTTGAATATATGTTCCCATTTTGCTGCTTTACAGAATGTATATTTCTTTTGTTAAATTGGAGAAACTCTGTTTTTGATGCCAACTTGTTGGACTGCAGTGAAAAAAATCATCCTTGACCATAAGTTATTACCTATTGATAGATATGTAGATTGGAGGCCTAGGTAGCTCACTTGGATAGAACATTGACATAGATATTCAAAGGTCCTGGGTTCAAACCCCAGTCTAGGCGTATATTTTTATTTTCAAATATAATTTTTCCATCATTAAGATGTTTAAAAAAACAAATAATATGAACATTGAAAGAAGCACTACTGGCTTTATAAGTAATGTTTAAATTCCCAATAAAAAAGTCTTCTTAATAGGGAAGCCACCATTTGCAAAAATCGTAGCAACGGCTCGTAGCATTTGGGGTTAGGGAATTAACTATGTATAAGAGAAAAATACGCGTTTAGATTGGAGGCCTAGGTAGCTCACTTGGATAGAGCATTTACATAGATAGTCAAAGGTCCTGGGTTCAAACCCCAGCCTAGGCATTTTTTTTTTCAAATATTATTACCTATTTGCATATTGATGTGTAATTTGACTCCAAGTTAAATCATATCTACCATTTCATTTTCCTATTACTTTATTAAAAATATTAAATAAATTAAACTAATGAATCCTATATAAAATATATTGCCAGTTTAAGGGTTAATTAAATTATATAGTTTTACATTGCAACAAACCAAACATGGTGGTTGCTAGAGTCAGTTTTTAATTTAGGGTTTCAGGTAAACCCCCACTTCTAAATGTTAGATTTAATTGATTTTTAGTGAATATCTTTCTTGATTTATTCTAATAGCATATGCTGATTTTAGTTGTAAAACATTGAAAATTGCAAACCACTAGAGCGATTTTTACATTTTTGTTTCAGGTAAACCCCTACATCTCATGGTTCAATTTTGTGGTTAATAAACTTGACCTTACTTTTTTTTAACTAATTACTAGGTTTTGATGAAATAAAAATTATGGCCACTAGAGCATTAACTGACACGTATATGTATATATAAATTTTGGTCATGGTCATTTTCAGTCTTCAACCTCATTCTTTCAGAATTTGCTAATACCGAGATTCAAATGCAGGGAAAGACAGTATTTTTTATAATTTCATTTGAGTGTCTTTGTTTTGTTCTCCTTTTTTAATTATCTTCTATTATTGTTCCCATTAAACAATTTTATTTAATTAGTTTACGTAGCATCAAAACTCTTGACAACAAAGCAATAAAATTCAAGTGGAAGTTGTTAAAATTCCTGACGTTAATAGATAAACTGTTGTAGAAAATTTAGATAATCATAACTGTCTCAAATACCTTCACTGAATCAATTATTGAATTCTTCTAAATACTAGTTATAGCAAAAAGAAGAGATTTGACATGGGGTTTTTGACATATTACATATCTTTTGACATCTAGATGTTGTGAGAAACAAAAAGAAAGGAGAGTCCATTATCAAAACCTGAAGCATTAGATATACAGCTTACAATATTTTTGCAAGGGAATAGAATTCAGAAATTTTTTTTATGAATCCAAATCTATAAAGTAGTCATAGTGAACTCCCTTTTCTACAAGTTTGTTGGATATCTTTAACATATTTTTTGTAATATATTGGAAAATATTTTCTTTTTTGTTTTATTTATCAGGACATCTGAAAGTTGTGTTTTTCCTCGCATAATGGAAACACCCTAGATTTTTATATTGTGTCTCTATATGGGTAAACATAGTATGCCTAGCTTTAACCAGTATAGAAATTTTAATTTTTTTATTCTTTTTTTCACAAACATAAATATTCAAAGAATGGTTTATTAAATTATTACATTGTTTTTGTTAGTTGAATTTTACAAGTTTTATTTTTTACATTATATTTTTTATGATTTTAATATTTTATCTTATAAAATTCACAACATGTATATAGGCAACCTAGCCCTCATTATACTGGGAAAGAGTTTGAAACAAAACCTTATATTGTACAAGAGTTAACACATTTATGCACAGGATGAAATATTAAGAACATACTTATTGAATTTCTGAGTTACATTTTATAATTATTCTACAGCTATCAAACTTGAAATGAATTTATCATTAATTCCTGAAATGTTCTCAAAATGTATTAGCAATTTCCTTTCAATCCCAACTTTCTATATATTTAAAAAATCAAATTTTCACTTTACATATAAAATTAATCCTTCAAAACACATTTGAGCTTTTTATTTTTTTTTTATGATTTACAACCTAGTATATTCTGAATCTGTGAAGGTAGGAAAATTGCTTCTTTATTCCAATGATTTGTTGAATTTTGATATTTTAATAACTTCTTCTTCTTCTTCTTCCTTCCAAGTATTAGGCCAAAGCCTGTTACGATCCTATAGAAAATTTTCCCTCCAGCGTTTTGATCCTTCCGGGAAATTCTCGTATAAGACTTGAAAGCATAATAATAGTCCCTTCGATTGGTTGCTGGCCAAAGGAAGGCAAGACCAGTGATGGGGCTGCCATCTTATAGCCTCTGGTCAGGCTTTTCTGGAGAAGAAAAGAAAATAAAGGAAAGAAGAAATGGAAGAAAGGAAAGACTCCCTAGCCCTCGGATGCTCCAATAGCGTCAGAGTCAAAAAAAACAAGAGTTAACCAAGAGAGATTAGATAGTAAAGTTAAAAGAGTGCAAAACACAAGTAAGTGGAAGAAATGTTTTGCTCAGCTTGGGCACCTTGTGGTCGCCATGCACATATCCCCTAGATGAGGACCCCTGAGGGACCCCATTATAATCTACTTCCCTCAAATCATGATTCTTGGTCTACTACCTGGGCATTTTCCCTCTGGTACAGTGGAGGAAATTGGTATAAAGGCACTAACTTTTAGTAGTAAAACAACCTGAAATATTTATGCAAATACCGTATGTGTGTCATAGATTACACATAATTATGTTGGACATAATTTCATACAGGTCTCCACATTTTGTATTTATTATATACGTAAATATTACGTAAAAACTAAGAAAATGCTGTCCTAGGGTTGGAACTATATCTGTCATAATGATGCTATGTAGCCTGAATGAGATTTATTATTTTTTGTACAGTATTTTCAAAGCTGGACCAATTGAAAAACAATCTCCACTTTTATTAGACGGTCTCACATTAGAGTTGAATGCTAAAATACATATTTTCAAAAGAGATAATCAAGTATGAAAACTATAAATGTTTTGAGCTAGAACTGAAATAACATAAACATGCTACTTGTCCAGATATATTACTCCTGTGACAATGCAAGTGGCCTTCATTTTAGTCTCCTGTACATAGTTGGAAATTACAATAACAGATTATAGTATGTGCTTTTTGTTTTTGGTTAATAATCATTATTTAATGACAAATAAAATCTTCCATTTTCTCTAAGAGCATAATGAAATGACAAAATGTAGTTCTAGTTTACAATATTTAATTTGCTTATTAACTTATTTTTTGTTAAAAATATAATGTGGCAGCAATCTATTTTTTTAATGTACATGAGCAAATATGGTAAATTTTGTCATCTTAATGTAAGAAACATTTAATCAAAAACTTACAAAATGAGAAGAATGTAATATTCCCAACTGTAAATTCACAATTTGTAAAGTTAGTAAATATATAGCGCCAATATCAGTGGCATTCTTATAGATTTGTACGTCACATATTTTTTCATGTTTAATATAAAATTAAAACACATAACAGACTTTAAATTGTCTTTCTTTTGCAAAGCAAAACAGTGCAACTGCAGTTATCAAATTCTAAATCAAAATAGGTGTTTAGCTCTTATAAATAATAACAAAAATTGTTGAAAATAATTTTATACTATTTAATAGATTTTGATCAATTTTTGTATTCCATTACTACATTTATCCCTTATAACATACCATTATTTATTGTTTATTGGTAACTCTTCAGAAAATCTAGTTTTCTTACAACAAAATTGGAAATATGCTGTTTTCTAGTAAATTTATTGGATTTTGATTAATTTATATATTTGAATATAATATTAGGCTCCATGTAACATATCATAGTTTGTTTATTTGTATTTTTTCAGATATTCCTATGATTCCTTTTTTTTTTTTTTTCCTTCTGGCATTAAAACACTGCCATACACCATAACCAAGTGATTTAAGACATCATGCCTTGGTGCAGAGCTACAGTCCCCATGAGAGAAGACATTTTCTCATATAATTTTGACCACTATAGGGCTGATACTTGCTCAGCAATGCAAAGTTTTTGCGTTGTTAAAATAAGTAGGAATTCCAGGTTGAGGAAATAGCTATAAGACCTGGGTTCACTACATGCTGACCATGTGTCAAGTCTATACTGGGTGGATAATCATCTATCTCTGTGATTAACACGTGTATATGAGGCCAGCAAGTGGTTGGTAGGCCAAAAGTCTTCTGGACCTATCATGACATCATGTTCTTTAAATTAGTGGGTTAATACATTTCCTCCACTTTTATCTATTATCTTTCAGTTCAATTCTCTAACCCATTTCCTTACTTTTGCTATATCCTCTCTGTACCACCCACATACATTTTCCTTAGCCTTCTTCTTTCTCATTTTTCTTCTGCTCTTCCTGTTATTATTTTTTAATAATATTATTAAAAACATATTTTTTAGGAAATGTCTGAATATGTTTTAGTGAGTTTTAGCATTTGAGCATTACATTTATCCTACAGCTATAAACCATTATATTTATAGTTGCAGCTCTTAAAATAATTCTGTAATCAAATCAGATCTATTGGATTTGTAAAAATTCATGGCAATATTTAACTGTAGTTAAATCTACAAATATGAGGTGAGTCGTGAAAATTCTAACTCTCTATTAATTATTTAAATTTAGATCTTGTAAAGAAAACCAGACTCTCTTTACTCAATAGTTTATTGAGAATTATTTTGTATTTTGTAGAAAAGTTTTTAGAGCAACTAGTACTTTTAATAGAAGTGGTTAGTACTATTGTTACTTACTTTATTTTGTCTTAGGAGAAAGGAAATTGATGTGGGATCTCTGTGTTGTCTTCCCATTTTCCCTAAAATAATTCTCTGTGAAGGAAAAAGAACAATACAAGTAATAATTGTCTTCTATGTGTGAATTAGTTGCTTGGTATAGTGAACTATTTTTATTAATTTATAAAATCTGAGATGTAATGAACAAAAACTGTTATAACTGTGATGACAATGTGCCATTTTGTAATAATTATAGTTGCCCTCTCCAAATTATCTAAGTACTCTTAAATTACATGCAAGATGCATTTTATGTCAGTCCTACTACAATAGTCACATTTCACTTGTCATTTTAGTTTTGAAATGATTTACTTTATACATTAAAATTTCTCCTTTCCACTAATAACTTCTTATTTGTTATCCTTAGCAATCTAAACAATGACTTTAATGCCAGAGTGAATATACGAATAGTATATTGTGACATATGTAAGTATAGGAAATGTGTCTTATCAGAATCGAGGAGAAGTTAGAAAAAACTAGATGAATTTGAGTCTTTTCTATTTCCAAGATTCTGCTAAGACACTTCAGGGACATATATTGCATACTATTTCTTGGACAATGTAACTTTTTTTATGATGGGTATTAATATAAATTAAAATGCAGTAATAATTTAATTAAAATATTTAATATATATTACTACCATGAGAACAGTTGAAAGTTGTAACAATTTGATTTATTGCACATGTTAGTTAATATTGCAATTCAGGAATTGCATTTTGTTTCCATAGCAACTAAGCGAGTCAATACTGTTTCAACACTAATTTAATACAATACTGTATGTTTGAAGAGAAAAATTATATGCTCAGACTGGGGGAATTAACAATATATAAGAGAAAAATTTGCAATTAGGTTGGAGTTTCTTAGGTAGCTCAGTGGTAGAACATTGGCCTAGAAAGCCAAAGGTCCTGGATTCAAACCCCAGTCTGAGCGTATATTTTGTTTCTTCAAATATAATTTATCCTGTGAGAAATGTTAAATTAATAATAAAAACATTGAAAGAAGCCCTTCTGGCTTTATAAAGTAGCGTTAAATTCCTAATAAATGTCTTCTTAAAGAAGAAGCCGCCATTTGCATGATAGAGCAAATGCTCATAGTGTTCGGCGCTCAGGAATTAACAATACACAAAAGAAAAATTTGCATTTAGATTGAAGTTTCTCAGGTAGCTTACTGGTAGAGCATTGGCCTAGAAAACCAAAGGTCCTGGATTCAAACCCAAGTCTGGGCGTATAATTTTTCTCTTCAAATATAATTTATCCTTCAGTGAGAAAATGTTAAATTAACAATAAAAACATTAAAGTCAATACTGTGTTTTCTTTCGTTGCATAGCAACTAGATAATTCAGTATTGTGTTTTCTTTTGTTTGCCTAGCAATTAGGTTAGGTGTAGGAATGTAAACTTTGAATCCATGACAAAAACCCAGCAAGTACAATATAGCAGTTACATCATCCTCTCTCTCTCTCTCTCTCTTTATTTTTTTAATTATTCACTGCTAAAAATTGTATTAACTAATCTATAATTTAGTTCAATTACTTGCTTGGTCACCCCCCAACATCTACATTACCATTCATACAAATAATTTTTCAACATTGAGTGTTAAGATTTCAGGGAAGAGACCTTATATTTTTAAAATTTTTCTTCTTCTTCTTCCTTCCAAGTATTAGGCCAAGGCCTGTTACGATCCTATAGAAAATTTTCCTTCCAGCGTAAATAGTTTGATCCTTCCGGAAAATTCTCATATAAGATTTGAAAGTTAAGAAAGATAAACCAAAATAATTTCTTTATTAATGTTTTTCACCATGCCTACTCTTTTGCCATTCACACAAATTATGTTATGAAAAATAGATGTAGGTTTGTGCTAACATTGACGCAGCTGCTTTGGCTACATTAAGTACTTCACTTTTAATTGACATTTTCCTTCGATGAACAACATGATTCTCATTTATTTATTCTATATTCTACACAGCCCATATTTTTGTTTTCATTTCAATTATTTAAATTATACATCATCATCATCAATGGCAGTCATGGATTAGGCCATTGGCCTGTTCTGCTTCAGGAAAGAAATTGATCCCTCCATCTCTTCTTAGGTCTTCCTGGGTCTCTTCGCCCTGTGGGTCTGTAGTTCAATAGCTGCAGAGGTAGTCTATTGTTTGGCATTCTCAGAAGGTGTTCATGCCAATTATTTTGATATTTTTTGAATGATTTCAGTTATTGCTGGTGTGTTGAGAGCTTTGCAGATATCTTCATTACGTATGTGATCATAAAGCGTATAACCCGCTAAAGGTCTTAATAACTTCATTTCTGCAGCTACTATCCTATTTAATTTACCTGTAGTAAGAGTCCAGGTTTCAGAACCATAAAGTAGAGTTGGAAGAGCCATTGTTTTATAAAATTTTAGAATTGTATCTGGACGTACTTTTCAGAAAAGAATGCTTTTTATTGTTCCTATAAGTTTTTGAAATTTGACCAATTTTATGTCTGTGTCTTTAATATACATAATATTAACAATTGTCTCTGGTTCAAGCAGTTACAAATGAGCCTATATTTTAATTTTAATATTAAATTAATTAAATATTATTGTAGGTCACACAATTAACAGACTCCATTCATGGATTATGAAAATACTTTTCCATTCATGGAAATTACCTTGCGAGGGAAATGACTTTGCATCATGAAATAATCTTTCCACTCATGAATCTAATCTATCTTCTTAGTTTATCCAGCTTTTGCTGACAACACAATTAGTCCTTTGCTATAAGTTGCAATGGGGCTGCATTTGAACCTGCAGCTTATTTGGGCATTCAAGGTGAGTGTCCATGTGGTGAAAAGAAAGATATAGGAAAGACAGAAATGAACCTTTCGGCCTCGAATACTCTAATACCAACAGGGTGGAAGAAAACAAGAGGTCAGGCAAGGGAGACTGGATAGGAAAGTAAAAAGAGGGATCTGGTACTAGAAAGAAAAGAAATACCAGATCAGTTAAAGATAAAAGTAAGGATCAAAACACAAGTAAGTGGAAATAATGTTTTGCTCAGCTTGGGTACCTTGTGGTCGCCATCCACATATCCCCCTAGATGGGGACCCCTGAGGGTTTCCACTTATGAATAATTCTCAATTAATTTTCTTGTAGGATGTACTGAATGTAATTTTTCTATGTCTCTTATTTTTTCAACAGGTTGATCGAAAAGAGAAGACTATATAGCCTTAATTCTATCAGAATAGACCATGTTAATGCCATCTATCTGCCTAGCATGAAACTCTATACATTATTATCATTATTATGATCTTTGGCTCAGTTTTTCTTAAAATGGAAATATTCAGAACAATCAAATGTTGAAGTTAGAAATTTGGTGATGTAACATACCTTTTTTTTCTTACTTGATGGACTTTGAGCAGTAGCTGGAGGTAATTCTCAAATCACATAGTTGCTTATTGTTTCTCCTTCTTGGTTACACATATTTTCATCCCTAGAATCAGGTTTCTTTTTCTTCTTGCCTTTTTTTTTTGCATTTTCCATGTTGAAATTTTCAGATTTGCTCGTTTAAAATTTTGATTTCTTGGTAGCTTTCTCAATTTGAATATCATATGTAATACTAATGGCATCCAGCATAACAGTGGAGTTCTAAACCAGTATTCATTTAAAACATCATTATTGTAACAATTTCTGAACAAAAAAAATCCATTTTTTGTTTGCTAAAATAATTTCTCACATGACTGACTAAAAAGGACCATGGAAACAATGTATGAGAAATGTGTTTTTTAAGTAATTAATGTTTTTATAATAAATTTAACATTTCTCATTGAGGATCAAATTATATTTGAAGAGAAAAATATATTTATTACTAGTGAGTGGATAACATATTTTCACCTCATACAATTTCAAATTTCTTTGATACCGACGGTTTCAGACAACATCTTGTCCCTCTTCAGTCATGACTTCCACTGATGAAATTCTCTGGTTGTTGATTTCTCTATGGACATTGTTAAAAATATGTTTTCCACTCAGTAGTAATGATATAACCTCATAATGTTTACTTCCCAACATTAATTTAAATATAGAAAAATATATGCCTGGACTGGGATTTGAATCCAGGACTTTTAACCTTATACATTAATGCTCTGACACTGAGCTATCCAATGCATCATCATCATCATCCTGCCAGGTATTAGTCCTAGAAGAACTGTTAGGGCCTGAGAAAGCGGTTTTTGTACCATCTTTTCATGTCGACCAAGTGACCGTTTCCCATTCGATTCGGACAGTAGTTCATTATTGCCTTGGGGATCCTGGATCTAGCCATTCTTGAGACATGTTCCTTCCAGTTTAGCTGATATCTGGAGATGTAGTCCAGTATTGCTGACACATTAAGTTCTTGAAGGATATCAGACTTGAAAGCAATTGAATGTCCCACCAACTAATTGCTAGCAAGGAGGTGGTAAGTCCAGCGATGGGGTTGCCATCTTTAAGTATCTGGACTTGCTTCAATACTGCATTTACTCAGTATTAGTTGGAATGGTTATACCGCCATGATTCGGTCCCCAGAACCTCGTTTGTTAAAACAGGTTGCACCATGAGAAGGTGAGGTTGAGAATTGAGTAGGAGAGGTTATATGAGACACTTCACTACTCCAATGCCTCCAATCTAAATACAATTTTTTCTCTTATACATTCCAATTCCTGAGAAAATAAAAACATGAAAAGAAGCATTTCTGGCTTCATGAAGTAATGTCATATTCCCATTAAAAGTCTTCTTGAATAAGAAGCCACCATTAACATGTCGAGCAATGGTTTGCAAGCCTTTGACATTCTTGGGAATTGGAATGCATAAGAGAAAAATTTGCATTTAGATTGGTGACCTTGATAGCTGAGTGGCAGAGCATTAACTATAAAGCTAAACGTTCTGGATTCAAACCCTGATCTAGTACATATTTTTCTCTTCAAATATAATTTCACCTTAATTGAAAAATGTTAAATTTATAATAAAAGCAGTTAAAATGTTCATGAATGAATGAGTTAGTTTTTTATATCTTACCTCACAGTTTGTTTTCTTAAACACGGGAAATGCAGTTTTCAAGTGGAAACCTCCCTCCATTTTCATCTGACATGACTACTGGATTTTCATTGCAGTGGGATGTTTCCTCTTGAAAACTGTAGTTCCTGTGTTTAAGAAAACATAAACTATGAAGTAAGATATAAAAAAAATGACTCATTCATTAATGAATTAAGAACCTCATGATGTTATTTCCCATATTTAACTATGAATGAGTTAAAATGTTGCTTAATTTCATTTGACAACAGTCAAGATCTTCAGGTCTCATGACTTTTGTAACTGAATGAATAAAAAGCTATTTGTGATTTTTTAAAACTATTTGATAAGCTTTACCTCTGGTAATATTTGGAAAGGGCAGCTATAATATCATGGTTATGCTATAACATTCTTCTCTTGTTAGTAAGAAATCAATGAATGATTTAATGTTTCTTACAATAATTTCTTCAAAAGAGTAATGTTTTTTAAGAGTTATTTATTGAGAGGATTTGAACAATAAGTGTAAGAATATACATTTTATACTTTTAATTGTCTAGTGATATTAAAAGTCCAACTTTCTTCTACACTCACTAGTCACATAAAGTACAATAATATAAGTAATATTTATTCTTGCATATCAGGAATACAAACATCTGTTGACAGAACGAAGAACTACATTTGTATTGGCAATGCTAATGACAATATATAATATGTTTTATACGTCTGTTTTAATGGTAATAGACAATTATACAGGATGTACATGGATTAAACCAAAGGAATTTACCTGTATTTAGAGGAGTTGCAGTTTGTGATAGAAATCCGGGTCTCGGATAAAAAAACTGAGTTATCAGTTATTAGAATCGTTTGTATAGGGTTGATACAAAAGAATTAATCAACTCTAATGTTAAGATAAATTAAAATGCTTCATACCTGACCTCATATCCATTCTTCTAATTAAATTAATAATTAGAAGACAGGATATGAGGTGAGGTATGAAGCATTTTAATTTAATTTTAAATATAAACCTCAGTGATTTTTTCCTATAAAAGTTCAACTCTAATGTTGTACAGAACAAAAACTATTTATGGTATATAGCGGCACTTTGCAATGTTTTGTAGAGAGTGTCTTGTTTAAGAAGTTGAGTTTCTTAACTCTGTGTGATACTATTAAGACTCATTTTATTTATTAATTCATGTAACATATCTACTTCAACACTTGCCACAATTCTTCTACAATTTTTTTTTTTTAGGGATTTCTGAAAGATAATGTTTTGTCCTCACATTTCCTCATCCATTAAGTGAAATGAATGAATGTATCAGAAGAGCTCTGGCAAGTGTTGGCACAGATATTACACATTGAAATTGGAATTAACGTCATTATCTTCTTGATGTGTGTCAATGTAATGCAGGCATCATACATAGAACATTTGTGAGTTTAAAAACTTGAAGAAATCCTCTATATAACAGTGCAAAGTTCTTCCAAATACCGTAAATAGATTGTTTTTTTTTTAGAATGTTAAATTTATTTGTTTTGCAGTAGCCCTGCATTTCATATCCATAATCAAGTATTAAACTTAATCAGGTTATAGGATAAAGTGGAAAGGGTTCAGACTTTAATAAGGGTTTGGATGAAATGCAGCTATTAAAATCTAATCAACGGTATTTTCAGAATTTACCTTTTAAAGAATTATTCATTATTCAATAGCAATTTTGCAAATTCTGCAAAGCTAAATTTTGGAAATATGATTAATTAGTTGTTAATAGTTGGATTTCATCCAATCATTAATTCAGCTTCACAGCCACCTCACAGTATGAAATTGTATCATTTCATACTCCTATTTCATTTTAATACTGAATTACAATTATCAAATGTGAGCAACTTGAACTATTATTATTTTTATTTAGCAATGCTATTTAACATTTGCAATGCAATTAAGTGAAAGGGCTGAAAAATGTTTGTTTTTTTAATGGTGAGATTTGACACTTAAGTCATTTTCTTTCTGGCTTCCCAGTACAAGTGAACAAAGATCCTTAGAGTGTTGTGCAGTTGGAATTTAAAGCTGGACAGACTAGAAGATGGTGTTTGTCCATGATCAGGTCCGAGTCGTTGCATATGACACATCTGTCTGATTGAAAAACGTGTATTCTGTGGAGATGGTGAGCGAGGCAGTCATGTCCTGAAATCTGTCTGAATTTTGCTACTGCTTCCTTGCAGCCTTTATGTTTTACTTCAGTGTATAGTTGATCAATTTTTTCCCATGATTTACCACTGGTTGTTGCAATGTTTTCTTTCAGGTTTTCCATTTGGAATGCTTTCTTGATTTCTTGATCTTTGTGTGGAGGTTTGATTTGGGGTGGGGTGTTATCTGTATTTTGGTACCCTTTTTGGCAAGTCCCTCAGCTATTTCATTGCCAACTATTCCGATGTGTGAGAGAATTCACTGGAAGGCTATTAATTTGTTCTGGCTGAAAAATGTTGCTCAAAGATTTTTTTTTTCAGACTTGAAGTTCTTTTATGTTTTGTATGTATAGTTGCTTCTATACAAAATTAAAATTTATTACCCAGCTGAATGCATAATGTGCAGAACACCAGGAGTATCTATGAATGCTGATCATCTTCTAATAGGAAGATAACATCAAAGAAAAAAAATTGGTGATGTTGCCAAATTTTACTGGGATGCAATATTTTTAATTTAAGTTATAAGCACTCAAAAATAAGGTCATTGAACAATAAAGTGTTATAGTTCCACTCTGAAGGAACACATACTCGAGATTTTTAAACCGTGAAAAATCCAAAAAACTTGGAACCAGAGGCAAGAATAATAGCCTCTAATATACGGGGTCTAAATCTTCAACAATTTATAAGTCAGATATCTTTTGTCAGAGATCCTGTTTGCCTACAATCCTTCTACAAAAAAGATAAATTACTTTGGTTTAATTCATTTACACTCTGTATTAAGAGATTGTGAACTTCACTAAATATAATTTCCCATGTAAGTAAACTAGATACTGCTTCTGATCCAATTCTGTGTGTACATATGATGAATGGGAAATAGGGAATTAGTAACAATCGAATGACTTCACTCCTGTTGTTTGCATTAATTTGAAAAGTGTAATGAAAGAAAGAGCTACTACTTAATCCTAGTTAAATTCTCTACTAAGAAAATATTAATTTCTGATTAGATATTTGTTAGGAAGTAACACTATAAGGCTTTGTTTAAATAATGAGTAAACTAATCAAATTTTACACCTTAGCTCATATCTTATTTTAAGGGATTCTCCTCATCTTAAACTTTTTTTGACTCATAAATTGAGTCATTTTTTACATCTTACCTCATAATTCATTTTTTCTTTAAACGCGGGAACTAGTTTTCAAGAGAAACATCTCTCTCATTTTCATCTGACATTATGACTACTGGCTTTTCGTTGGAATCTCCATCAATAACATTACCATCTGGTGTTGATTTGAAGAACTTTAGTCTGACTGTTGATTTGAAAGTTGGTAGTCGTTTGCATCTCCTCCCTCTGATGGTGGACTGATAAACTTCAAAATCAACTCTTTATCCCCATTAATGTTTTATTTATTGATTAAATAATTTGAAAAATCTACAAAACTCTTAGTTTGGGAAAAAAGTCTACATATAAAAATACAATGACAAAGTAAAGAATTTTGAAATTCCCAGGGGAAAATATTTGATTTTGAAGTTCATAAGTCTACCACCAGAAGGAGAAGACATAAATGTCTAACAAGTGTCAAATGAACTCTCAGATGCCAGTTGAAGATGAGGAGAGTTCCTTGAAACTAGTCCTGGAAAGAAAACAAAGTGTGAGGTTAGATGTAAAATCTGACTCATTTAATGATTTTTATGAATTTTTCAGTTAGGGTAACATTTCCAATGATGAACAAATTATTACTTGAAAAGAAAAATTAACACCTGAATTGGAATTTGAACCCGAGGTCTCTAGCGTATAAAGGGTACCTCTTTCAATCTGGATCATCACTTTTGACCTTTCTGGCATGGGAGACCCTACTAGTTGCTAATGTTACTGCCTACACAAGCTCCACAACTACGACAAAGTAGAGATACCATTGTGATACCATCAAAATTAAAGAATGTATAACCAAAATATTGAAAAGTAATGGACAAGTTAACAATATTACAACATCACACAAAGTATTTAGCAGTTCCATCTCTTCTATTTTGCTCAGAATTCTAGACTCTCAAAAAAATCAGAAACACAAATTACAAGTACCAGAAATTTATGAGAAATGTTGCTGGATACAAGAACATGAAGACAATAAGAGAAGAATTAAACATATTCAATTGAAATAAATTAAGAGAATATGAAGATAAATGCTATTATCATGTATTATGGATGCCATAATCCCAAATTTTCAAGAATAATCTAGAGTACGAACCTAATGGGAAGAGAAAGAAAGGAAGATAAATGAAAAAATGGACAGACTGATTTCTTTTAGAAGATGGAAAAGGCTTAAGTGCTTGACCATGACCAATGAAACTTATTTAGGGTGGAGTTTCACGTTTGAAGCGATGGAATAACATCCTTCAGTCTGGACATCCTGCTATAAATTCCTGCACAATGCATTAAATTTTCAAATGTAGGCATTGAGCCTTAGACAAAAATTTCCAGCATTTACTTTACATTGAGGGGAAACTACAGAAAACTTTAGTTAGAATACAATGGGAAGTTTAGTCTTGTAAATGCAACACAATATTGCTTGGTTGTGAGCCCATTAGAAAGGTTTTGTTTTGGCTGAATATGGAAACTGATGAATTTACGGTTGAAGTTGCTGATATAGAAGGTTTTGCTAATCAGAACTGAAGTGCTAGGTTACTGTGTTCAACACATCTAGGCCCTGCCGTCCACCCCTTGGGATACCTCGGTCGTCATGACCATACTCCCAAGTCCTAGTTTTAGTCCTCCCTATCCTATGTTCGCGTCCACGTTCAAGTTCTCGGTCCTTAAACCAACACCCCAGGGAGAGAGTGTTGGAGTTTGCACTTCTGGGCAATTGATGAGCTACATAGTACATCAGGTCACTCAATCCTGACGACCCCACAGTTGGTCCACGGGCTCCATGAGCCTAGCCAGGAGGACTGCTGTCGCAGATCCACCGACCATTCCCCTGTTCTGCCTCCAGGGACATGTCCTGCAGCCGTTGTGAGACCGGCTAGGGCTACAAGCCCAACAGTGTGAGACTTTTAGTACATCCAGGTGCTCATCTCCTGGCGACCCCACAGTTTGTCGACGGGCCCGTAGGCCAAGCCAGGAACCAGTACAGTAGCTCCCCGCTGGACTGGTCCGAGCCGAGCCCTGGTGTGCCCCCAGGGACGCCTTCTGCAGCTGTTGTGGGCCAGCACGGAGCTCGCAAGCTCCAACAGATGAGCAATTAGTACGACAAGGCGCTCAACTCTTGCCTACCCCACTAATGGTTCACGAGTCCCTTGGACTTAACCGGGAGGACTGTCTAGCAGATCCACCGATCTTTCCCCCAGTGCACCAGCTGGGGACGTGTTTGGTTGCTGAAGTGGGTCCAGCCTGAGCATTTAGTACGTCAGGTCGCTCAACTCCTGACGACCTCACAGATTGTCCTTGGGTCACTCGGTTTCAGAGTCGGCGCTAAGTCTCACAGACCAAAAAGACCGCGCTTCCTCCTTTCCCGAGCTTATTGACCTGGTGGTAATTCCCAGCATTACGCCCGGTATTGTCCCATCCAGCCCGTTCGCAAGACTAGGCCTAGTCGTGTAGCTGCTGTGAGGCAGCCCACTGAGCAATGTAGGCATCCAGGGAGCTCATCTCCCATGGTGCCCCCACAGATGGTCTCAGGTTCAATGAACCAGGAGATAGGGTGCACAACTCCCTAGTCTCCCACCGCCCCACCAACGGCGGCACAGGCCCCCTGCTGTGGGCCGGGGTCGTTCAGGCTTGACAGCAGGCCCCTATAGCCAATGATTTTCCTGCTGACCCCACTCACTGCGTTCAACAGAGAATTCTGAACCTCCAAGTGCCTGAGCATGGCGATGATGATATTTATAGTCCCTTCATTTGCTAAAGCATCCTATGCCTTAGCCAACCATGATTTCTTGGTACAGAGCTAAGGGACTTGCTCTGGTTCGATACCCCATGAGAGAAGAAATTTGCTTATGGATTTCAGCCAGTACAGGACCGATGCTCAACCATCATTGTGAGAAATTTGGGTAGCTACAGTTAGTAGCATCTCCAGGTTGAGGAAACTGATTATATAGCCTGGGAAAATTGATATGCTGACCACAAGTCACTCCTATACTGGCTAAATGATCATCCACCTCTGTCAATAACATGTGGATGTGAGCCCAGTAGTAGGCTGGTAGGCTTATCGGATCATGGAGTTCATTTGCTCAAAGTTATATGCAGAGTTGAATTATTAAACCAGAAGGTGGAGAGTTCAAGTCCACAATGGGGTCAGGATTTTTAAACTGACCCAAACCACCTGGTGACACCATGGTCCTGAAGTCAACTCAGCCTCTAATGGAAATGAGACACTGTTCTGGGGGAAAAGGCAACAGTCGTGCAGGGCTGACAACCTGACTGACATTAAGTGCCGATTATCTAGAAAAAGTGGAAGCCTTAACCTCTTATTACTCCAGGTCTCTTATGGTCTGTAGTGTGATCACTTTACCTTTATATATGTGTAGGACATAGATGTACTAGTTTCTTATTCTATTAGTGAATTTGATGCTATTAGTCATTCAATTTGACTTGAAGTATTTCGAGAAAGGGTACTTCCTTAACAAGTTTTAAGGTCCCTGCCACATATTTTGATTGCATAGTCTTATTCTATGGCTCTTACAGTCCAAGTTGGGCTCTGACCTCATCTCAGGTTCACAAACAGCATATTATAATTTATCAGTTTAACTCTGAATACAAAAATATTGTTGCATTATTTCTAAATTGTATTGTATTGTAAGCCCATGTTTTCCGTTTACAGAGATTTAGGTGCTCTCCCCCTATAGGGAAGAATTTGAACCATACTAATTTAGTTACACTTTTTTTTGTATAGATGTCATTTTGAGTGGTCTGTGGTCAGCGTTCTGCCTCATACTGACATCTAGGAAACCAAGGTAGTACTAGGATGGGAAAATTCGGTAAATTTTGCTTAGAGGCCTTTTCATTCAGGCTTAAGGATTTTTTACGAGCCTGAAAGTCTTCAGACTTGGGACCCACGGCTTAAAGTCTCTCCCGGAGGTTTGAACCCGCGACCCTCAGGACCAGAGGCAAGGAGCATAACCACTAGTCCACTGCGGCCGATATTATTTCTAAATGTTTTCTAAAATAAATTTTTATGAAAAAAAAACCCTTACATCTAGAAGGTGATATCAGTACCTAATAATGAAAATCTTGTAACTCAGTGTACACTGCTTTCTCCTAATGATTTCTCTCTCTCTTTTTTTTTTTTTTTTACCATGATTTACCCTCTCCCTTTGTAGGTATTTAACATGTCCTGTGCCAAGCAAGCTGTACAGAGACATGTCTGCAGAAGATTTGTAACTTTGAATCAAACATATATTTTTAGATGACACAAGGTCATGGAGAGTCTCCCTGGATGAGTGATCAGCTCAATTCCATGGTCACCTCTGAGATGATATGAACATTTAAGACAAGACACCAATCACTCATTCGTTCTAAACAAGACAAATGTGACATGAATGATTGTGGTGGCCATATAATCTTTAGGGATCCTTTATGCCTTAAAGTTTACCTACACTTGTCTTTTATCCCAAAAAATCTTACCCAGGAAACATGTCCCGACCTGGAATTGATGCATGCGAGACAACAACATTACTGTGAGATTACATTGGTGGACTCTCCTAATGTTCAAAATTAGAAATACATTAATGTATGTTATCTGAAATATTGTTTAGTATAGTATTCTCAATCTTTTTTTTTAAGTTTGGAGACCCACCTCAAAGGATCTCATGTTTATGGGTCCGTTTTGTGTACCCTGCAATACATCTCATTCATTACCTGTTATTCTGCTTCCTTCCATTCATCTCAATGTCTGTACCTCACTGCCATAAGACAGAACAGGTCTTGCCAAGATCTTATATAGGTGTATTCTTGTGCTTTTCTGGAGAAAGGAAGTTTCATTACTTTGTAAATTATTCTCATAGTTTTGGAGTAATTTACAAATTTGCTTCCTATGTCCAGATTGTCTTTAAATGTTGACTTATTGATGAGACATGTAAAATTATTCACTCTTTCTAAAATTCTGTTTCCCAAACATATTTTATTGGGGATAGGATATTTCCAACAGAGGGCCTCTAATTGGTCCTCCTTGTCCCTGTACATTCCGAGCTGCAAATTTCATATTTTCTTTTTTCCATAGCTTTCTCTTTTCTTGCCCAAGTCATCAGTAAATTGATCAGTCCGGTTTGTTTGAGGCTTCTTTTATGAGATTTGAAACCAAATGATAAAAATGCCCAATGGTTGTCAGCCCAGAGGGGTTGAGTTGTGGGGTGCCCACTAATGTAGCATTTCCTCTACATCAGGATGTTATTGTTATATCACCAATTTTTGGTCTGCAGAGCTTCGTTAATTGAATCAGGTTTGACCACAAGAAGGTCAGATGGGATTTGGGTAAGAGAGGTGGTAGACTCATTTCACTACCCCTTGCAACCCTCCATTAATTGATGAAAATATATGATTTCATAGATTATGGAAATACCTTTGACATTGTCTGCAGAAATAAATGATGGATTATAATGCAGGAAATAGATATTCACAACATTTAATATCAGCAATAAAAAGCTTATATGTTGAAAATATAATTATAGTAGAAATTACATCAATAAAAGGAAATAATATAGCAGAAAAATAACTAAGACAAGGATATCCTATTTCACCATCCCTTTTTAATAGGTATATTGACAAAATGTTAAGTGGATTTAAAGGAATATTCTAGAATTAAAAAAAGGAAAATAGATATTTCTCTCTTTGCTGATGACCAAATTTTTAATATCTAGTCTCAAATTGTACAGAGGGCTCTATTCCAATTAATGTAATTAAAAAAATCTAATTAAAAAAATTGAGTGAACAAACTAAAAGTTTTGGCATTTAGAGGAGTAGATAAAATTAGAGCTAAAATTGTCTTTGAAGAAAAAATAGTTGAATCTCCAATGTTGCCTTGAAATATGTAATCCGTGGCTCTTAACAAAGCACTCAACAAATTGTGTAATCCAAATACACACTGGATCAAACAGATAGCTTCAGTTACCTTGGCTGTAATCTTTCTTAGATAATTTCTAAGAACCTGTACCCGTATTATTATTTTACTTTTCTGTGTGATTCTTATTTTTGTATTCCTGATATTAGCCACAACACTTCATGTGGCCTAGAAGGAAGGAGGACTTTAATTAAAAAAAGCTATTTTGACATGATTAATACTTTTCTGTGACTGTGGAGAGAGTTAAAGGACACTGCCAACTATATTCTATGTCTTCTGTGACGAATGGTATAATATTCTTTAAAAAATGCATTTCTAATTCTTGACTCCATTCAACAACAGTGCAAAATGTATGGATTTGAGTAAATAAGAAAAACGACTGCAAATTGAGGGTATACACAGGAAGAAATAAAATTGTGTCTGGGTTTTGTTTTGTGAAGAAATAGAATCAACATTGAACTTTCTTAACTTCTACCAGTTATATGCATTGATATGTAAGTAAAAATGTAGTTTATTTTCACTAAAAAACTGATTATACAGTCTATGAAAGTTTTATTTCTTGACTTCAACTTTATTTTCACTAAAAATTGATTATACAACATATGGAATTTTATTTTCACCAAAGATTGATTATTACTGGTCAACATGAATTTTGTCTCATGAGTACCAATAGTTGTACTTAATGCAGTTTATTTATTGTGTTTTCAAATATGTATTCGGAATTTCTCCATCACCCACAGTTTTTTTTATTTCAATTTCAATTAATGGATTTAAATAATTATTTTCTGCTTAAACATTAAAGGGATTACGTCAAAATCAAAACATACAGTGGTGTACTCTTATTTGCAATCTGCAATGAGACCAGTTCCACACTGCGAAGAATTGCCCATACCAAAGCCTCCAGAACATGTGACATTAGATGAAGAGAGCTCAGATTCTGATGGACATAAGGAAGAAGAAGAAACTGATTTTGGTGATACAACTTTTGAACAAAGCTGTTCATCTGAGCCTCATTTATTGACTCAAGAAGATCTTAACGATCTCATATGAGATTTAAATTTATCCAAAAACCAGTTTGAAATGCTTGGTTCCCGGCTAACAGGATGGAATCTCTTGCGTGATGGAGAAAAACGATATCATATTTGAATTCAGGAGAAAAAAATACTATCAGAATCATATATTTTTCTTTCTGAGACAAAAAAAAAGTTTATTTTTTATTGCTCAGTGTTACATAGTCAATAGAAGTTTATTCTCACTATTTATTGATTATACAGTCCTTGATAGTTTTATTTTCTGACTACAAGTTTATTTTCACTAAAACTGATGTATTCAGTATATGGGTGTTGTGTTTCTTGACTCCAATTTTATTTTTAAAAATGACACTCAATGGAAGTTTTTATTTCCTGATTCCAACTTTATTTTTACTGAAAAAGAACTGATTTACAGTCTATGGAAATTTTATTCCTTAACTCAAAAAGTTTTTCACTAAAAACTGATTGTACAGTGTATGGAAGTTGTATTTCTTGATCCCAACTTTACTTTCTCTTTATTTAAAAGAAAATGGATCATACACCCTTGTGGAAGTTTTATTTATTGACTACAACTTTATTTTGATTAACAATCTATGGAACTTTTATTTCTTGACTTCATGTTTATTTTCACTAAAAAAACTGATTATACAGTGTATGGAAGTTTTTATTTTGTAGTAAAACCAAATTGAAAGCACACAGTAGGTAGGACAAGAATGTAATGGGAAAATAACATTAACCATGATTTGAGAAAAATAAATTGTACAGGGTATGATTGGAAAAGAACTACAATAACAATAGTAATAATAAAAAATATAAAGTTATTATAACAATGATAATAATTGTGATAATACTAATAAATCTAATAATATTAATTGATGATAATAATAATAAAAGAATAATACAGTAAAACTTAGTCAAAGTGGAATAGCATGGGACCAATTTTTTTTTTCCACATTAGACAAAATTCCGCATTATTAAAAAAATAAAACTTATTAAAAATCTTGCATTATAGAGTACCGTATGTCTTTTTATGTACCTTGGATGAATAGTAATTCTGCTGCCTTTGAAAAGTGGAGTATAGTTTGTATGAGTGACTTCGGCGGTAACACCAAAAAAAAAAAAGAAGCAGTTCTGTTTCGTCAGCATTAAAAAAGTCTCTTAGGTGCGTATCATGAAATTAAAGTATATTGTTTCGGTTTACATCACTGACTACACTTTCGTCCACATCCTTTGATTCTCCGCAAATTTCATTCCACACTTCATTAGGGATTTAGCAACAGCTAGAGCTTGACTTTGGAGCATCGGTTTGGAAATTTGGAAATTTATCTTCAATCACCTTCACTTTTCATTTAATGACAATACGTACGTTTTAGCCATTTTTGTTTCATAGATTCAGAATGCTACCTGTGAAAGCTCGGTCTCAGAACTTAAACTAATTTAAGATTTTACTGTACAATGGTTATTTGTAAGACAGATACATGTATTTTGCATAACGAGTGTGCAGTGATGCCGAAGTTAAATTTCAGTTACAGCTAGAATCTATACTTCACCTGGCGGCATAACGGAAATTCAATTAAATGGAAATGAATGTATTTCTTTGTCTTGTCACTTTATAAACATATTTTTTCATGAATTGTGTAGATTCCATTTTATAGAAAATAAATACACATAAAATTAGTATTATTTCTCCAGGACCTATAAATTTGTTCACATTGGACAGATTTCCGCATTATTCACGTTCCGGATTAAACAAGTTTTACTGCATTGATAAAAAATCAATATTTATAAATAATAATAAGATGAATAACAATAATTATTGCAATCGTCAATATTAACAATGATAATTATAACAAATTATAATTAGAACAAATGCAACAACAAAAATAATAACAGTAACAGGCCTAATAATAATAATGATAATAATAATTGATTTAACAAGAAAAATATATAATGTTAATTCTTCTTCTTTGCTTCAAGGTTTAGGCGATTTTCCTGTTCCGAATTTACAGTGATTCCTTCCATCTCTGCCTAGGTCTTCCTACATCCCTTAATCCTTTTGGTTTATAATGATATGATGTATAATATTAATAAGAAACTCGTATGGTTAATAGAGTCAAGCGTACCTTTGTGGAAATTCATACATCTAGTAGATATATGCGATTATTAATATTAATCATCATCATTATATAGATGGCTCATGTATTTGCTTAAAATAATTTTTGATAAGAAAAAAGGGCCGTGTCAAGGGAGCTCTTGAAAAAAGAATCGTCATAGTGCAGAACAGAGCACCTGACAAAACATCAAACACCCCGTCACAAACGTGGAGATGTTACATACTTTCACCAAACTCAGATCGTGCAGCCATAAAAAAAAGTCACAATGTATAGGGCCTACACCAGCAGCCAATTCTACGTTTCAGAACACACTATTCTACAAATATAATGAAGCTGACTGGGACACATTTAAAATCTCCAATTACACGCCTATACCTAGAAACAATAATTACAATGAGATGCACAACGAAATTAAGCATAGGCTTAATTCTGGAATTGCATGCTATTATGTGTTTACAGTACAGCATAGGGTATTTATGTACGATAGTTATGTGAAAAGAGTCTCGCAGAGATGTCGTTACACGATTTCGAACACAATTTCCACATGTAAATCGTCCAAATAGAGATACCGTTTGACGACTTGTAAAGACATTTAGAGAAACGGGTTCTGTGCTCGATAAGAAACCAATGGTAACAAAACGTGTGCTTACTGAGGAAAAGTTAGGTGAACTAGGAGAAAGATTATAACTTTATAACATACTCCAACAAAATCCTTGACGACTTGCACAAGAAACTGGTGTTTCGAAGGCGTCAGCATTGCGAGCTACGAAACTTTTACATTTGAAACCATACAGAATAACTGTAATGCATGAACTTCAGCCACGTGATCCGTGTTTAATATGACTCTCAGACGAAGCCTGGTTCCACTTAAATGGGCATGTTTCGTCGCTGAATAACAGGTATTGGAGCGAGCAAAAACCCCATCGCATGCAATGAAATTCCCCTGCATGACGAACGGATAGGAGTATGGTGTGCAGTGAATGGTTACAGAGATGACATACTGAAACCATTTCTCGAAGAACTGGCTCATATTGGCTGTCGAAATTGATATTTCCGACAAGACTCTGCAACTTCACAAACAGCTGAAGACTCGTTAAAATTAATTAGTGAAATATTTTAAGATCAGGTTATTAGTGCGGGCTTATGGCCATCACGGTCTCCAGATTTAACTGTTTGCGATTTTCATTTGTGGCGGTACTTAAAATATAAAGTACATGAAAAAAAAAACGAATCACATTAGACGATCTGAAATATTGTATCAGGACAGAAATAAACTCAATAACAGAACATCAACTGATGCGCGTGAATGAGGGTTCCTAGCAAGTTGCCGAAAATGGAGGAGAACGTTTTCAACATCTCCAGTCGTAAGGTACGTAACTTATTTTAGCTATTTTCATAGTCGTGTACGAACCAAGTGAAATAAGTAAGAAAAGAGCCGCGCAATTATTGTGACGCGGAGTGAGGACTCAGCGGCCGGATGCGCTTTTCCCGCTAGCCCGACCGTAGATCGGGAGATCCTCTCTGTATAACTTCTACCCACAGCAAAAAACAATACTATGGCAAATATTAGACTGAATGGACAAGTCGACCCATTAACTGATAAAAATTAAAATGTGAATAACTATTTTTTGAATCAGTGAATAAAAAAAAATAGCTTTGGGAAAAAAGGACAATTGACCAGTTTCGAATTCCATTTTTGGCTCGAGTCGCCCTCGACTTTTAATAACGCCCCTACCTTCTTATACCATAATTAATAAATATTGTCTATAACTCGCTGGCACTATCGAATCGGTAGGTTCATTGCCGAGCACTTTTCTGTGTTTTTTACAAGAAATTAACAAGTTTGGTACCATATACCCTACCTGACGCAGTGTGGAGACTCGATTTTTTTAAATATTAAAATCCGAACCTAATATATCATTCGTCAACTAGAACAAACTTCTGTTTAATAACTTCGTCAAGCAATTAAACAATATAGGCCTTTCATAAATATGTTCCATCATCACCATGTTAAATGGTATAATTTATAGTAAATAACAATCCTAGTAATATGCAGGGTGTAACAGGTTCCCACCGACAAATTTGTAGGGATGACAGGCCATGCAGAGAGGATAATTTTTTGTGAAGGAACATATTGTCACAAACGTGTCGTTTATGAGTTACATGCATGTATCAAGGTGCGCGCGCCACGCACTGGAGCCGACCGTTTGTTGTTTATATATGCCGTCAGCCCTCACTCTCTCGTAGCAATACCCACCTGCAGGTTTGGTTGTTTTGAGAATTTATTAAACATGCAGTACGAGTTGTCTCAACTCAGAGAGATGATTATGTGTTACGGTGAGGCGAGAGGAAATGGAATAGAGGCTCATCGCATGAATGAGCAGCCGTGTCCCAACAGGAGACATCCACGCCATACTACATTTGCTGCAATTCATCGACGCCTTATAGAAACAGGAAATCTTCGTCCTTGGGCCGTGGGTTGGATGCGAGGACACCAGATTTTGAGGACGCTGTGGTCGAGCGAGTTATTGTCAAACCTTCAACCAGCACGCATGCTATAGCTCTTGCTATGAACGTAAGATACCTGTCCATTAGGAGGATATTGAGGGAATTAAACCTTACACTCATACCATCTTCAGAAGGTGCAGGCTATAGGACCACAAGATTATGGACTTTGTACTATAGTTTTTACATTAGACAATTCACGATGTTACCTTTCCTACACAGGTGTTAATCTCAGATGAGGTGTATTTTATGTGTGATAGATACTTCAAATAATAGGATTACACTAACCCACATGCAATTGCTGTTCGCAATCACCAGCAGAGGTTTTCCGTCAACATTTGGGCTGGAATTCTTGGTGCTCATCTGTTGGGACCTGTAATTCTGCCAGCAAGGTTAACTAGGGCAGCTGATCTACAGTTTCTGCAGACCTCCTCCTGTCCTGCTATATAGCATACCGCTTGCTGTGAATGTTCCAACATGACGCACGAGCACAACTGTGGAGACCGATGAATTGGACGAGGAGGACGTTTTGCGTGGCCAGCGCGTTCGCCTGATTTAATGCCCCCCTTTTTTTTTTCTTTGGGAGACATGTATAGAGCATAGTTACATAATTCCAGTGGCCACCAGAGCCCAACTGATTGACAGACTAAATGCCGCATTTGACGAGGTCAATCAGAATCCTGCACGGCCGTGTTGGCCGATCGTTCCTGCGACGCAATGAGGTACAGGGCCAACTGTTTGAACACTTATTGTAAAATCACGTCTTTTTCAATAAAATGGTATGTATACAATTGTTTGTATTCAATTCCGACCCTTACGGGCGAACACCTTCATGTACACATAACTCATAAATGACGTGTTTGGGATGATATGTTCCTTCCAAAAAATAAAATCCTCTCTACAATGACCTATCATCCTTGTGATTGTGTCAGTGAGGTCCTATTACATTATGTTATATCACCTGTAACGATATTAAATGTCATGATATTAATAGAAGCTCGTTTGAATTTCATGGGTTGTGGCATTACTACCTATAGGTGGCGCTGATCAAATCTAATAATGATAATAGGGTTTGAATGGTTTGGAATCAGTGTTGCCAATCCGGAAAAAAAAGTGTCCAAATCTAGAGCATTTAAGAAACCTGATGGGGTATAAAGTTTGGGATTCACGCCTTTTCGGAACATTGTCATATAGTTTTCAAACTATATATATATATATATATATATATATATATATATATATATATATATATATATATATATATATTTCGATGTTATAATTATTGTTAAATTTACAATATGACTTGTACCATGACACTCACTTCGGCTATTTGGCGAATCGCTTTGTCTTTAGCTATCCTTAAGAAAAGAGTAGCGAGTATTTTATTGTGATAAGAATTCCTGTCTGACAAGTAGGCTCATTAATTTCACCTTCATAAACATCCTTCCTCCAAAAATAATACTAATCTATTTCCTTATTTCCATATATTTTTTTTCTGATTTCTAAGAAAAGTATTGAGGTGTTTCTTGAGTGAAGGAATATTTTCTTTATTTTCCATATTTCATTATTCTTAGGTTCTTTAATATCTGAAATCTTATCAATGTTATATTTCTTTAATGTATTTTTCTAAATTAATAATATGGCGAAAAAAATTATTATATATTTCAAATTTGGGATATTTCACTGGAAACTAAGGACTTTTTGACAGCAGATAGCGACTTCTTGCATAACAGTGTTGGTCACACTGTACATTTGAATGGTTAAAAAAAATGGCGTTAGCAAATAATGGTAAGTAATTATATGTCAAAATTTAAGAGAAAAATAATATGTAAATTGAATATGATTTTGTATTATGAAATGTCCCGCACAGTAGCTGCATTAAAAATAATGTGAAAATGTAATGTTTTCGACTATGAAGTGTACCGTACAATGGCCGAACTGTGTAAGGCTACAATACTTGTTTATTGGTAATAATTATATTTTTATGTGCCATTCAATTATTCTTTGGTTACAGAAAATAGGAGATTGTGTGGGAAAGTCGATTGTTTGAATTACGCCCATTATACGTAGGATGATAAGGTATTTATGTGCTATATCAAAGATCACCCGAGAATTCACAAAAATGTTTGAGATATTTTCTGTTGTAATGAATGAACAGCAGAAAAAGTCCACTATTTGTCGATCACTTACTCCATGAATTATTCTAAGTTGTACAGAATCGTAGTACGCATGCGCAAGTTGCTCTATGCTTAATGTAACTTCTGTTAGATGGCTCTCAAATTACTTAAGTTTATGGTTTGTATACCGCCGTATGTGAAAATCTTTTTAGAGTTAATTTTCTAGAAATTTTATAGATAGTATTGTCAGGTTTATCAAGGTGCAATGCAATTTAGGTTTAGAGTGGTGATGATGGATTACAGTAAAAGATATCGTTATAACGGTGTGAGGTGGGGTACGTTATTTTGCCGATTCACAATTCTACAGTTACATTCTTATGCCAATGATGAACTAAACAACTGTGGTAAAACAAGTTTTTATATGTTTTTTAAACATTTTGCAACGATCTTCAAGCTTTCTTTACATTTTATTTATATTTATGTAAAACATGATCGGTCTCTTATGATCGTGGATCCAATTCCTGACTTGCTACTTTTGGAAAAACTGCACTGAACACTATCTCAAAACTGCAAAAAGAAAACTGTGAATACAAGCAAAGGTAGCAGTTAGAAGAGTAATAAGTAGCAAGGCGATAACGTTATCATTGAATGATAACCCACAAACATCATAGTGAGGTTACCCAAAACGTTTATTAAAAATGGGTGTACACTTCTTATCCCACTCCCTAACGCTGATCTCCAACCAGCGATAATCCCAAAACAGCGATAGAAAAATCATCCTAGACTAAGTAATATAACTCTGTGGAGGAAAAATAGCAAGGTTATCGTCTAACAAGTCTCATAAGATATGTGGCGATTTAGCGTTATTTAAATGACAAATTTAAAAGATTGTCTAATAATGTTATAAAAATTGTGTTTAAAATGTTTTAAACTATTAGAAAATACTATTGTAAGTACAGAACAAAAGCTATAGTTTACAACAATATAACAGAAAAATTATGCGCTAGTAGAAGTGCAGTTGAGCCCTACTTTTCCACGTTTACAAAAATGGACGTAAACCAACTTCCAATTTCCTAACCTAACAAAGCAAGTTACATGCATGTTATTTAATAAACTACGAACTAATCTTATGTACAGTAACTTGTAACTTCTGTTAGATGGCCCTCAAATCGGAGTTACCAACTTTCGGAATAGATTCCCAAACGTTTACAAAAATGGACGTAAACCAACTTCCAATTTCCTAACCTAACAAAACAAGTTACATGCATGTTATTTAGTAAACTACAAACTAATCTTATGTACACCAACTTGTCCCTTCAGAACCTAACAAAATTAAGTTAATTTGACTGTGGTACGTTTTATGGCGGACACAATTCTACACTTACATCCTTATGCCACTGATGCACTGAACACTTGTAAACACGTTTTATACTATTTTAAACATTTTGGAACCATTTTATAAACATTTCTTATGATTATTAAATATTTATAAATTACGCGAAATTTGTGCATCGGGTTCTAGTGATGCAGAAATGCTTCATGTAACATCCGCTAGGTGGCCCTCAAATCGGAGTTACCAACATTTGAAAATAATTTTAAACCATATTTAGTGTTAGTGTACGTAAAAATAGTTTATAGTTTATTAAATAATACACATGTAAATTGTTTTGTTAGGTTAGGAAATGGGAAGTTGGTTTAAGTCCATTTTTTTTTAGCATTTGGGAATAAATAATATGCATGTAAATTGTTTTCTTTGGTTAGGAAATGGCAAGTTAGTTTACGTCCATTTTTTTTTAGCATTTGGGAATTTATTCCCAAAGTTGGTAATGCCGACTGCAGAGCCATCTACCGGAAGCTACATTAACCATTACAGCAACTCGCGCATGTGCACTGCGATTCTGTGGAACTTAGAAGAATTCGTGTTCGGCAAATAACCGACTTTTTCCGTTAATTTTTTTAAAATGTTATATAAATATTTAAAAATTGTAAGAAATGCTTATAGAATCATGTCAAAATGTTAAAAATAGTATGAAACGTTATTATAAATGGTAAAAGTGTATAATGCAACAGTGGCATAAGAATGTTGTATGGAAAATCATGACCGAGAAATACTAGACCTCAGTCTAATATAACCTAACAAAATCAGTTACATACTTCATTACACTCTACAGGAAACTAACCTGGTGTACACTAATTTGTCGTCCTCATCTAACCTAAGAAAATCAGTTAGATACTAAATTGCACTCTACCATAAATTAATCTGGTGTTTTAAGTTATACCACTCCTGCAAAAAAAAAAAAAAATGCTATACAGTTACTTGTGCTCATCTGTCCTAATGAATTGCATTTTATAACTATATGTCACTTACGTCCACCGCTGTGATCTCGAGGTAGCGTGCTGCCTTGTCATGCAGCGGGCCCAGGTTCGATTCCCGGTCGGGACAGGCTCTTGGGTGACTTTTTTTGGGGTTTTTCCTCGCCTGTAAGACAAATGTCAGGAAGCTTAGGGCCCAATGGTCCCCAAAAATCATCTGGCCATCATCATCATCATCATCCATCACTGGTGTGGAAAGCAACGGGAAGCTACCACACCTATAATTCCCTAGTAAAACTGCAAAGCATAGCATGAGAATGCTATGATTGCAGTGAAAGACCTGCCCTCAGGCAGAATTACTATGGCTGGATGTCACTTGCCTGTAAATTTATATAATAACGATAACATTCTTTGATGTGTGATATGATGTTGCTGCAAGCATCCCTGTTGGTTCATCCACATGAATCCGTCGACATGTTTTGGAAAAAGCGCTGAATTCATCTCACCATATTTCTTAAGTATCATTTCATTTTTGACAAATCTAATGCATTTGTGCAAACTGCAGTGTGAGGATCTATGAAGTTCCATTGGTGGTTTACTGTTTTGTGTACAAATGGGGAAACTCCTCCCATTGTCGATAAACATGAATATCCTCTCCACTTAAGTTATGTAGGTAGGAAATAACACTATGAGGTTTATTTTAATTTTGTTTAGTTGTTTCTTGACTCACCACATACTTCTTAACTCCCTGGCATATCTAGATTTCGTCACTGTCCTAATGAATTGCATTTTATAACTATATGTCACTTACGTCCACCGCTGTGATCTCGAGGTAGCGTGCTGCCTTGTCATGCAGCGGGCCCAGGTTCGATTCCCGGTCGGGACAGGCTCTTGGGTGACTTTTTTTGGGGTTTTTCCTCGCCTGTAAGACAAATGTCAGGAAGCTTAGGGCCCAATGGTCCCCAAAAATCATCTGGCCATCATCATCATCATCATCCATCACTGGTGTGGAAAGCAACGGGAAGCTACCACACCTATAATTCCCTAGTAAAACTGCAAAGCATAGCATGAGAATGCTATGATTGCAGTGAAAGACCTGCCCTCAGGCAGAATTACTATGGCTGGATGTCACTTGCCTGTAAATTATATAATAACGATAACATTCTTTGATGTGTGATATGATGTTGCTGCAAGCATCCCTGTTGGTTCATCCACATGAATCCGTCGACATGTTTTGGAAAAAGCGCTGAATTCATCTCACCATATTTCTTAAGTATCATTTCATTTTTGACAAATCTAATGCATTTGTGCAAACTGCAGTGTGAGGATCTATGAAGTTCCATTGGTGGTTTACTGTTTTGTGTACAAATGGGGAAACTCCTCCCATTGTCGATAAACATGAATATCCTCTCCACTTAAGTTATGTAGGTAGGAAATAACACTATGAGGTTTATTTTAATTTTGTTTAGTTGTTTCTTGACTCACCACATACTTCTTAACTCCCTGGCATATCTAGATTTCGTCACTGTCCTAATGAATTGCATTTTATAACTATATGTCACTTACGTCCACCGCTGTGATCTCGAGGTAGCGTGCTGCCTTGTCATGCAGCGGGCCCAGGTTCGATTCCCGGTCGGGACAGGCTCTTGGGTGACTTTTTTTGGGGTTTTTCCTCGCCTGTAAGACAAATGTCAGGAAGCTTAGGGCCCAATGGTCCCCAAAAATCATCTGGCCATCATCATCATCATCATCCATCACTGGTGTGGAAAGCAACGGGAAGCTACCACACCTATAATTCCCTAGTAAAACTGCAAAGCATAGCATGAGAATGCTATGATTGCAGTGAAAGACCTGCCCTCAGGCAGAATTACTATGGCTGGATGTCACTTGCCTGTAAATTTATATAATAACGATAACATTCTTTGATGTGTGATATGATGTTGCTGCAAGCATCCCTGTTGGTTCATCCACATGAATCCGTCGACATGTTTTGGAAAAAGCGCTGAATTCATCTCACCATATTTCTTAAGTATCATTTCATTTTTGACAAATCTAATGCATTTGTGCAAACTGCAGTGTGAGGATCTATGAAGTTCCATTGGTGGTTTACTGTTTTGTGTACAAATGGGGAAACTCCTCCCATTGTCGATAAACATGAATATCCTCTCCACTTAAGTTATGTAGGTAGGAAATAACACTATGAGGTTTATTTTAATTTTGTTTAGTTGTTTCTTGACTCACCTCATACTTCTTAACTCCCTGGCATATCTAGATTTCGTCACTGTATTTGTGACAAATCTAGATATGCCAGGGAGTTAAGAAATATGAGGTGAGTCAAGAAACAACTAAACAAAATCCTCTTCAGTTATGTATCCAAATCTTAAATCCTGGTTTCACATAATGAATAATTTTGTTCTTTAGCGTTCTCGCACTTCGGTTTTCGACATTACAATAATTCTTCTCTTTTATTGAAGATCATAAATATCGAAAACCCATTTCTGTGGAATAGAACTATACCATATTTCCTTTTAGTTACACGCTTTTGTCAATTTAGACTATGCTTCCTGGACCAGCAAATTGAATATGGGATGCTGGAAGCTGCAATAGCTTCCAAGAACAAATGTCCCTGAAGTATGCTGTATCACTGTATTTTTTGATAAGCCAATGATTCTTGAGGTTACATGTATTCCCGAGTGGCAGAACCACAACCACAAAAGCATGAAAAAATTAGAAGTGACCAATGTATCCTTGAAAAAATGTAATTTTCACTATGATTTTGATAATTTTGCAACAATTACAATTGAAGACATATCTAAAAAATTCTTTTGTTTTTTTTTTACTATGGAGAAATACCAAGAATGGGGTGGGAGAATAACATTGACTATGATTTGAGAGAAGTAGATTATACAGGGAATGATTAGAAAATGTTAGTTCAGGATAGGGATAGCTTATGTCCACGCAGCCATGAACCTATGGGTTTGATAGTGCCAGTGAGTTAATTAGTTAGTTACTAAGGAGCCATATCGATGGCAATTTCGTTGATTGCATCCTTTTCCTCTAGGTATTAAACCAGTATCTTGAAGAATGTGCAATTTTTCTTTTGTTTGTGCCTGAAAAGGTTTTGAATACATCTTTCATCTCCCTAGTATCCATTTTTAAATATCAATAAATTGAATTTCCTTTATACGGACCGTTAAAGTTCCTGGCCGAATTATATTTCTAATTGTTTCAATACATACCATAAATGGTATTAATACTGGGGGGGTATTTTTCCCCCATCTTTAGTTTATTTTTATCTTTATTATTATTATGAATAATTTTTCCCTTATTTAAGAGGCCTATATTCATTTGGTCCACCGCTGTGGTCTAGAGGTAGTGTGCTGCCTTGTCATGCAGCGGGCCCGGATTCGATCCCTGGTCGGGACAGTTCTTCTGGGTGAGGTTTTTATTGGGGTTTTTGCTCACCTGTAAGACAAATGTCAGGAAAACTTTAAGGCCCAAATAGTCCCCGAAATCATATGGCCTTCATCATCATCATCATCATCATCATCATCATCATCATCATCATCCTTCACCGGTGTGAAAAGCAACAGGAAGCTACCACACCTATAATTCCCTAGTAAAGCTGCAAGCATAGCATGAAAATGCTATGATTGCAGTGAAGGATCTGCCTTCAGGCAGAATTACTATGGATGGATATTCATTTGGTGATTTACGAGAATTCACTGTGTCACATTTTTAATAGAATTTGCTGTATCTCTAATGTTGTTTTTCTAACTTATGTCACAGAGCATTCTAATAATCCTTCTTATGTATTCATCTGCAAAGAAAAAATAATGTTGCTCAGTGTTATATTGCAGCTACTACTTTGTAGCAAGGAATTCAATGTAATGTATGGGATGAGGATTGTGTAGTGCTTAAAAAATGTTATTTTACTGGTTTGTTTGTTGATAGTTTGGAATTATTTTTCATATTTTCTTCTTTGGTGATCCTAAGTTTCATTTTAAAACGAAAATTACATTGAAATTGGAATTTACCGTATAGTAGTAGTACTTACTTACTCACTGGCACTATCGAACCCGTAGGTTCATGGTCGCACGGACATAAGCTCTCCATATATCCCTATCCTGAGCTAATGCTTTCCAATCATTCCCTGTATAACCTACTTCCCTCAAATCATAGTTAATGTTATTCTCCCACCTTATTCTTGGTCTACCAACTGGGCGTTTTCCCTCTGGTTTTCCTACAAGAAGCTTCCATGCACATCTTTCATTCCCCATACGCGCAACATGTCCTGCCCATTGCAGTCTACGAGACTTAACTGTTCTTATTATATCTGGCTTCCTATAAAAACCACGTAGTTCTTTGTTATGTAGTATTCTCCATTCACCTGTCTGTTCATCTCTCTTTGGTCCAAAAATTTTCCTAACAACTTTATTCTCAAAAACTCGTAATCCCATTTCCTCCCTTAAAGTAAGAGTCCATGTTTCGCACCCGTATAATATAACTGGTAGAATAATAGTTTTATATATTTTCAGTTTAATGTTTTTTGAAAGGAATTGGGACATCAAAAGTCTCTGCAATGCATAATAGCATGCATTTCCAGAATTGAGCCTATGTTTAATTTCTTTGTGTACCTCATTCGTATTTGTGATTATTGTTCCTAGGCATTTGAATTCATCCACTTCCTCAAAATTTCCCTCATTTGTCATTAGCTGTCCATTTCCATTATTTAATGAATTTCTACGTGTGACCATATATTTAGTTTTATTGATATTATTACTTCCAGTCCTAATTTCTTAGTGTTACTAAGTAGTGTGTGCGTGTTTGTCCTTTAGTATCTCCTCGCTATCGGCCAATAATACTACATCATCAGCATAAACTAACAGCTTATTAATACCATTGAGTTGTAAGCCTTCCTCATTCTCTAAAGATTTAATGGCATGCTCTAGTACAAAATTAAATAGTAGAGGAGATAGTGCATCTCCTTGCTTCAACCCATTCTGGATTTCAAAAGTGTCTGAAAACTGTTTGCCTACACGCACCCTACTCTTTGAGCCATTTAGACACATTCGTATAAGTCTAACTAACTTTTTAGGAATTCCGAACTCCAGCAGGATACTATATAACTTCTCCCTCTTAATTGAATCATATGCTTTTTTGAAGTCTACATATAGTTGATGTACAGTACCAGTATAGTAGTAGTAGTAATAGTAGTAGTAGTACTGATTTGTTTAATGATGGTCTGGAATTTTTTTTTTGTATTTTTGCCTTTGGTGAGCCTAAGCTTCATGTTAGAACCAAAATTGCATTGAAATTCAGATGCCCACTTTTTGCGCCATAACCAAAGTTAATTTCTTGAAATATGGCTTGGAATTAATTGCAAATATTGGTCACACCGATTTCAGAGATATGTCCTATCATGTAGTGGATGTTACATTAAGCATTCATGCATGACCACACTGCTATTCTGTAGAACTTGATTGAGAGATAAATAGGACAATTTGCTTACATAAATATTCAATATTTTTGTTTGAAGAGAAAAATATATATTAAATTAATATTGGGAAGTAAACATTATGAGGTATAATCATTGAAATTCATCGTAGAACATTTTTTGACAACTCACCTCATAAATTTCATGTTTTTCACGATACTGCAGTTTCAGACGATATCACATGCATCTCCAGCCATAACTCCAACTGTCGGAGTGAAAAACATGAAATTTATGAGGTGAGTTGTTAAAAAATGTTCTCCGATGAAATTAAAAAAAAGTATATGCTTAGACTGGAGTTTGAACCCAGGATCTTTGGCTTTCTATGCCAATGCTCTACAGTCTTTCACATAGGAAACCAAAGGTCCTGGGTTCAAACTCCTGTCTGAGCATATATTTTTCTCTTCAAATATAATTTGTCCTTCATTGAGACATATTAATTAATAATAAAAACTTCAAAATATTTAATAATTGTAAAATATGTTTTAAGAATCATTGCAAAATGTTTAAAATAGTACAAAATATTATTACAATTGGTAAAAGTTTATAGTGCAATAGTGACATAGAATATTGTATGGATATAATTATAGAATGCTCTAATCTAAAGTCCAGCAGAATAATTTACTCTTTTCATTTCCATACAACATCCTTATGACATTTTTGCACTACATACTTTTTCCATTTTAGTAACTTTTGTAGTATTTTAAACATTTTGCAACAATTTTTAAAACATATTTTACAATTATTAAATATTCATATACGTATGCAAATTTTACCATTTATCTGTCAGTGATTTTTTCTAAGTTCTACAGAATTGTAATATGCAGTGTGAATGCTTAATGAAACTTCTGGCATCTCCATTCATGATTGATCTCTCCTCTTTACATAACACAAAAATTAGAGTTTGGTATATAGATATCCTATTTAAATTCAGTTTTATGCTGCTAATATGTAACTACTGTCCCGCGTGATAGCCGAGTGGTTAAGGCGGGAAGCCTTGATGCAGAGCTACGTGACTTGTGCTGGTTCGAGTCTCCATGGGGAAGACATTTTCTCATGGTATTTCAGCCAGTATGGGACCAGTGCCCACCCAGCATCGTGAGGCATTTGGGTAGCTACAATAAGTAGCAGATCCAGGTTAAGAAAACCAGCTATAACGGCTGGGGACTCAACATGCTGACCACATGTCACCCCTACACTGGCTAGATGATCATCTACTTCTGTGATTTACACATGTGGATGTTAGGTCAGCAGCTAGCTGGTATGCTACGGACCTTCTAGGCCTGTCGCGCCATGGAATTATTATTATTATTATTATTAATAAGTAACTACTATACTAATTCCAACAAGGGAACTATCAACCATTGCAAGTTGAAACCTACCTTGAAATTTCTCCCTGAGAAACATTGCGATGTGCCGAGACTGTGTCCAAAAAATATATGTCATTTTAATTGGAAGGCACAGAAATCAAAGCCAGAGTTCAACAATGGCTACCCACTGTGCAGAGCAAGTGGACATACCTGGCTCTTAGAGCAGAGTGAAGTAAGGTGGGGTGCAATGCGGGGATTAAATGCGCAGCAAACATGAAATCACTATTGACATAAGTAAGCAAAGCAACTGATATCATGCTTGCTTCACTGACCCTCCTCTCCCTACTCCAAGTCGAGTGAATGGCATGCAGGCAGTGAGGTTTAACTAATGTACTGAGTCTGCAGTTATATTACTTGCGTGTATTTTAAATGAGAGATTTGGTGCTGGATTTTAGTTTCTTGCAGTTAAAAAGGCACTGGTATATCACAATGCATCTGTGGGAGAAATTTGAAGGTAGGTTTTGCCATGCAATGGTTGACAGTTCTCCTATGAGATAAGTTTCAGTTGCAACCTAAACAAACTTAAAAAATATATTACCCCGCAAATTTTGTCTATAAGCGGAACTATGGTGCTATTTTTAACTGCAGTATGACAGAATTGTGCACGATAGAAACATTGTTCTTAGACAACATAATATTTTACAGGAAATAAGACTGGATACAACATAAGAGGTATCAGTAATTAGGAACTTTCTGTATTTCTTATTTATTTATGACAAAAAAATGATATATGGGCCTACCTACCATGATATCAATAGATAACCTTTATTTACTGGTACAATTTCATCATGAGTAGAATTTATGTTTCATGTTGACTCACCTGTAAATTCTGCTGTTATTTTCACCACATCCTCAATGGATAATGTGGGACATTTTTGACTAAACTGTTTGAAAATATTAAAAACAATTTGTCTCTCTCCACTTCTCAAATGTTTTGGTTTTCAATGTTTAAAAAATTCTACAGAAATTTTGCCATTTTAAACAATTAAAATTCCAATATATTCTGCATTGCGCATGCATAAAAATAAAACAATGCTTGTAAATCAGTGGTAAAGATAAAAATTTTTGCCTGAATCAGGAATTGAACCCCGAACCTTTTAGCTTTCTGTGCTAATGCTCTGTCCACTGAGCTAATTCAGGCTTCCTTCCCATCCAAGCAGAAATCCTTTCTTTGCCTTATTCTTCTGGTCCCACATTCAATTGCAATGAATTATCATTCACAAATACACAATGAATGGCTTCTACATTAAGAAGACCTGAAGGGACTCCACACAGCTATAGCATTATTTATTAAATTAATGTTGAGAAGCTAAAGCTATTACTATGTTAGAAATAAGTAGATTAATGAACACAATTAAATTATTGTAAATCAAATGGTAAAGAGAAAAATTTTTGCTAAGCACGGAAAGCTTAAAGGTTCGGGGTTCGATTCCCGGTTCAGGCAAAAATTTTTCTCTTTACCATTGTTTTATAATAATTTAATTGTGTTCATTAATCTACTTATTTCTGTCATAGTAATAGCTTTAGCTTCTCAATATTAATTTAAAAAACAATGCTTATTTAACGTATTAAAATTGTAATTATATATTTTAAGATTCTCCCATGTACTGTAACTTATATAGACATGTGCTAGATAATTGTTATTATATTTATTTGAAGTGTTAGAGAGCAAACTAAATTTTTTTACAGGCTTAAAGGTTAAAGTCATCATCATCATCATCCAGGGATTAAGCCTGTTGGCTCGTTCTGGTTTCATGAAAGCTAGAATTGTTAAAATTGTTCAGACCATGTTCTGTGTGAGCATCCAACATTTCTCCTTCCATGTGGTTAAAGGCCACAACATTTGATTATGGCTGTACAATATTTATATGTAAATAATAAAATTGTAATAGACAGGGGTTTTAAATCTAAACAACAAAAAATGCTAACAATAAATCATGGTGTCAGACAAGGGTGTCCTTTATCGTCTTCTCTTTTTAATTTATATATAGATGAAAGTTATGTTACAGTGGCAGATTAATTTAAATAAACATTTTAAAATAAATAATAAACTGTTGGATATAATTTTATTTGCTGATGATCAAGTAGTGATTTCCTATTTCCTGTTCAGAAGATGATCTACAAAAAGCTGTTTTTAATTTGGAAAAAAATAAGTGCCAATTACAATTTAAAAATTTCAAAGAATAAAACTAAAATTTTAACATTAAAGGTTAAAGTCATTAATGAATTAATGAAAAATGCAGTCATATATATCTGGTTTATTTACATTACAACTGGAACTTAGCTCGGAAGAGGTATAAAAAGAAGTGCTTTAATGAAACAGGCCCCAGGGCTCAAAACATGCTGTAGTGTTTGTTGTCTATGATGATACCAACTATTATGCATCTTTAATTCTATTTCAATCGGTCACATGATTGAATATACATTTTAAAAATTAATCTATGGTACTTATATGATTTTACAGATTCCTTGTGATGCGGTTGGATAAACAGTTGGTGATGGAAGAGATGCCCATTTCCTGCAAATTTGGAGAAATGTTACCAAATGAAGACCTGCACATCAACCAACTGTTGACTTCTGTTTGCTTCAGTAAAATATTTAGGAAACTTAAAAAAAAAAATGAAACCAAAAACTTCTCATTCTATTTTCTCTCTGGGTTCAATTCCCAGTTGATTTATTAAAATATGGATTTTTTCTTTGGGTATTCTTGAGTGTCATAATCAATCAATGGATGCTGATTGTTTCAAATTTTAAAATAGAACAAAAAATTATCTAAAATAATGAAGGAATGTTTTGAGTTTGGAAAATTCATTCAGAGGGGAAATAAAACATTTCTGTTCCAATGTCATTGAGATAGGTATCTAAAGTAATTGAAGGATTGTTTTGAGTCTGGGAAATTCCTTAAGAGGGGAAATTAAACATTTCTGGTCCAATGTCACAGATAGGTATCTAAAGCAATTAATTGTAGGAACGTTTTGAGTTTGGAAAATTTCCTTGAGAGGGGAATTAAAAAAATTCTGGTCCATTGCTATTGAGATAGGTGATATATTGAGAACCTTTGAGTACATAAAGCATATCCCTGGAAAAATTCCTTAGTGTAGGGGGTCGTGGCATAGTCTGCAATTAATGTTGTGGGTAAATAGGTGACATAGATAAATTAAAAAATGAAACTTTTTACCTGACCTTGCCTGCATGTTTCAAAGGTTATTGTTCCATTCTCAACAAAATTCCCACATAGATAACTGTGGAGCATCTGGTTATGTCCTGGATTTGGAGACCATCATCTTCCTTTCTTAACTAAATTTTAATGTTGGTAAGTTTTGGAGACATGTTTCAATATAAAATTGATAATTTACACTATCATTTTATGAACAATTTTTTTATTTACAAAATTAAAAAAAATAAATTTTGTTTTAAAATATAAATTTTATACACAGTTTTGACACCCGAATGAGCAAGTGCTCGTGCTCGGGTGCAGTTCCGTTAGAAAAATAATACATACAGAATATATACATTATAAAGTTTTAGTTAAAGGGAGAGGAAGAACAAAAAAAAAGTATTAATTTAAATATAGGAGCTAGTTTCAAGATATAAAGTAACTACTGGCACATAAAAAAATGATACAGAGGAGAATAACATAAAGAAAACAATATAGAATAGATGAATATCAAACTTAAAAAAATAATTGAAGACATTAAGAAGTAATTAAAACATTTTGTCTGTAATCGCTGACGACGGGGCTAAGAAGCTTTGAAACATATGTTTGACAAAACAACTATAAGAATGAACAGACAAAATGTTCTAATTATTAAACAAACCTCTTACTTATATTATTTTTGGTCTGGGCATCTTACCTCAATATTAATGTTGATTTGTTCTTGGACATGTTTCAAAACAATTCTCTGTTTTATCTTCAGCTGAAGATAAAACAGAGAATTGTTTTGAAACATGTCCAAGAACAAATCAACATTAATATTGAGGTAAGATGTCCAGACCAAAAATAATATAATTAAAATAACCTCAAAATATAACTTCCTAAAATTAAATATTAAACCTCTTACTGTTACTTCCTATTGTATTTTAAAATACATTAGGAAGTAATTATATAAAGAAAAATTTAGGAGAAAATTTGAAAATATGGTAAATACTCTGACACACAAAGAATTAGTGCAAATGAGAATGATATAAACAAAATATTACATGAAGTAGTTAAATACATTAGGTAATAATATAAAGCAAAACAAATTTAGGAGAAAGTTGCAAAATATAAGAAGCGCTCTGACACACAAGGAATTAATGTAATGGAGAATGATATAAAACGAAAACAATTACATAATATATTAATACCAAACTGAAAAAAATAATTAAATAGATTATTAAATTAAATCTTTATATCTCACCTCATAATTATAAGTATTTTTCTTATTTTCTTGAGACCAGTTTGAGAGGAAAATCTTCATTTCTGCCAACAGGCTGTCTTCTGAAATTTCTGGCATTCTCTCCTATGATCATACTCCATATGTTCCTCATGGAGACATGGGTACTTCCCTATTTGGGAGTTTCTTGACCTAGCTTAATTTATGTATGCTTATTTCTCTATAAATGTTAGTGACATGTGGTCAGCACATCACTTCAGTGAGACATCTAGTAGGGAACTAAGGTGTTCTTGGTTGGGGAAGGTCAGTTTGAAATTTTGTTAATTTGTGCTTGAGGTTCTTTTACAACCCCGAAAATCTCCAATCTTGGAACCCATGGCTTTAAATACCTCCTGGAGGATTTGTCACTTGGAATTTTCCATCTTAAAAAACTATCTACCCCAGCCAGGTTTAGCCTGTGGCATTCAAGACTAGAGGGAAGGGACATATCCACTAGACCACCAAAGCCAACATTTTTTTCCTAGCACTGATGGAATTGTAACCACCTCCAAGGCTGGGGTGCCTGGAAGGCAGTGTTATATTGTGTTGCTGATATGATGGGTGTTAACAACTTAACCTAAATAGCAAACCTTAGGTGACCACAGGAATAATTATGATTAAGGAAACATTTCTGTGTCTTTGTGAAAATCAAACCCAGATCCTTATGAACTGTAATCGAAGCTCTGACACAAATACCATGAGCCTGATTAGAGGTTCACTGTAGTCATATTCATTTTGAATCTTCAAGAAACAAATTTTTAATGATGTTTTTTTTTTTTTATTATTAATTTAACATTTCTCAATGAAAGATAAATTAAATTTGAAGAGAAAAATTTTCGCCTAGACCGGGACTCGAACCCGGGACCCTTGGCTTTCCGGGCCAAGTGCTCTACCAACTGAGCTACCGAGGTGAGTTACGATCTAGACGCAAATTTTTCTCTTATATACGTTGTAATTCCCTATCGCCAAATGCTTTTGAAACCATTGTTTCTATCTTTGCAAATGGCGGCTTCTTAGTTAAGAAGACATTTATTGGAAATTTAACATTACTTTAAAAGCCAGTAAGGCCTCTAATGATGTTTTTTTTTTATTATTAATTTAACATTTCTCAATGAAAGATAAATTAAATTTGAAGAGAAAAATTTTTTTTTTTTTGCAAAGATAGAAACAATGGTTTCAAAAGCATTTGGCGATAGGGAATTACAACGTATATAAGAGACAAATTTGCGTCTAGATCGTAACTCGCCTCGGTAGCTCAGTTGGTAGAGCACTTGGCCCGGAAAGCCAAGGGTCCCGGGTTCGAGTCCCGGTCTAGGCGAAAATTTTTCTCTTCAAATTTAAACAAATTTTTGTTTCACCAACTTAACTTGGCTTGTCAAATTATTTGATTAGCATTTAAATAAAGTTTAAACAGCTGCTGGTTTAAAGAATGTTACTGGTAATAGTTTCAATCATATTTAAAATATTTTTAGAACAGTTAGAAATATTATGCAAAATAATATAATTTATACATGTATTGAATCGCACAAGATTATGAAGATTTAGAATATATGACTAGAAAATTAATAGAAGAATATGAAAAATAGGGATTAAATTTGAACATGAAAAAAACAAAATATTTATCAATTGGTGAACCAGAACAAAATTTAATTTTGGAGACTGGAGAAACAATAAAATCTTGTAGTGAGATCACATATTTAGGAATTAAAATAAATAAAAATGGGAGTTATGAAGAGGAAATAAGAAACAAATAATAAAGGAATATTGTGGGATAAAAATATAAGTAATAAAAATAAAATGAATACATATCATACAATTGTTAAAAGCATCATTACTTATGGAGCAGAACTTTGGCCATTTACAACAAAAACAAATAAGTATCTTTTGGCAATGGAAATGGATTTTATACGAAGGGCAGCAGTAATTTCAAGAAGAGAAAAAATTAGGAACTCAGTTATAAGGGAGAAAATGAAGACTGAAGACACTATTTTAGATTATATTGAAACTCAGCAATTAAGATGGTACGGACATGTCCAGCGAATGGAAGAGGATCGACTACCAAAATCTGTTTTGGAATGGAAACCTGAGGGAAGATGAGGCAGAGGAAGACCTAAAACCTCCTGGAGGCACGGAATATGTTTATACATGAAGGAGAAACATCTACAACCAGGAGATTGAATGGACCGACAAAATTGGCTATTAGGAATCGGACGATGTCAAAGACATTAATCAACCGATGATCTATCTATTGAATATTTTGAAACCATAAGTTCCACAAAGCAGTTCCAAGTCTAGATAACCAGCTATAACGACTGAGAGACCAGCTGCCAAATATCACCTCTGTACTGGCAGGTTGATCATCCACCTCAATGATTGACATGTGGATGCAAGACCAGCAGCAAGCACATATACCTATTATGGCTTGGAGTTCGTTGAAAGAACCTCTAATCTGAAATAAGATGCCTCTGATTAAAATTTGTCGGTCTGTTCATGCGCAGACGTGAATTGTATTGCTAATGACTTAAGTTAAAGAGCATCATTAAATGAAAATACTGACCAATATTGGTAATTTTTAAACTAGTTTTGGAGGTCAAACTCTGGGGGGGGGAAACTCCATATTTTAGGTTATTCCATGTCTCCTCTTCCATAGTTTTCATTCATTCAATTCCTCTTTTTCACGACATTCTTCTTAACTTGTTCTTTGCATCTAAATCTCAGCCAACATCTTGGTCTCTCTCCTCCCATTCTATTTCCATTATTTGCCTTTGTCTCTTTCCAGTATTCATTCTTTTAACCTAAATTCTAGTGCTTGCATTGGTATCTTTCCTGTATTCATTATTTTAATGTTTGTTGTATTTAATCCAACTTCAAAATTTGTTCTAAGTTCTACCTCTTCTTGTTTTCAATCCCCATTACTAAAACTGTTAATATTTACAGCTCCATGGCTACAGTTGGTGACTGCTGCAGATTTGGTTTCATCCCTATGACGTAACTTTGGTGTTGCTGACAGAACAACGCTGGAAAGACGTGAAAGCAGAAATTGGAAGATATTTTAGTGAGTAATTGAAAAAATATCTTTAATATATAATTTGGGAATAAGAGTAGTAGTAGTATCAAGAAAAAACAAAATTTATGCAGATCTCCAACAGACCTGTAGCTAAAACTGACTAGAAATAGGCAAATATAAATTTCAAATTGTACTTGAATTTAAATATCTGGGCACTGTAATCAGCGATGACAATAATATTAATAAGGAAATAAGGAGCAGGATTCTCCAAACCAACAGATGCTATTATGCACTTAAGGACCAATTCAAATCACACATTGTAAGTCTGAATGCAAAACTAAAAAAATCTATGAAACATACTAAGACCATTTAACTTTTACAGGAATTAATCAGTATGAGGTTTAATTTATGGTAAAATTAAATGTTTCTTACCTCCCCTCATATAAATCTTCTAAGTAGATCGCGATTTCGAGACCATAACAGTCTCATCTTCAGTACTGTTATGGTAAAATTAAATGTTTCTTACCTCCCCTCATATAAATCTTCTAAGTAGATCGCGATTTCGAGACCATAACAGTCTCATCTTCAGTACTGTTATGGTAAAATTAAATGTTTCTTACCTCCCCTCATATAAATCTTCTAAGTAGATCGCGATTTCGAGACCATAACAGTCTCATCTTCAGTACTGTTAAGGTAAAATTAAATGTTTCTTACCTCCCCTCATATAAATCTTCTAAGTAGATCGCGATTTCGAGACCATAAGTCTCATCTTCAGTACTGTTATGGTAAAATTAAATGTTTCTTACCTCCCCTCATATAAATCTTCTAAGTAGATCGCGATTTCGAGACCATAACAGTCTCATCTTCAGTACTGTTATGGTAAAATTAAATGTTTCTTACCTCCCCTCATATAAATCTTCTAAGTAGATTGCGATTTTGAGACCATAACAGTCTCATCTTCAGTACTGTTACGGTAAAATTAAATGTTTCTTACCTCCCCTCATATAAATCTTCTAAGTAGATCGCGATTTTGAGACCATAACAGTCTCATCTTCAGTACTGTTATGGTAAAATTAAATGTTTCTTACCTCCCCTCATATAAATCTTCTAAGTAGATCGCGATTTCGAGACCATAACAGTCTCATCTTCAGTACTGTTATGGTAAAATTAAATGTTTCTTACCTCCCCTCATATAAATCTTCTAAGTAGATCGCGATTTTGAGACCATAACAGTCTCATCTTCAGTATTGTTATGGCAAAATTAAATGTTTCTTACCTCCCCTCATATAAATCTTCTAAGTAGATCGCGATTTTGAGACCATAACAGTCTCATCTTCAGTACTGTTATGGTAAAATTAAATGTTTCTTACCTCCCCTCATATAAATCTTCTAAGTAGATCGCGATTTTGAGACCATAACAGTCTCATCTTCAGTACTGTTATGGTAAAATTAAATGTTTCTTACCTCCCCTCATATAAATCTTCTAAGTAGATCGCGATTTTGAGACCATAACAGTCTCATCTTCAGTACTGTTACGGTAAAATTAAATGTTTCTTACCTCCCCTCATATAAATCTTCTAAGTAGATCGCGATTTCGAGACCATAACAGTCTCATCTTCAGTACTGTTACGGTAAAATTAAATGTTTCTTACCTCCCCTCATATAAATCTTCTAAGTAGATCGCGATTTTGAGACCATAACAGTCTCATCTTCAGTACTGTTATGGTAAAATTAAATGTTTCTTACCTCCCCTCATATAAATCTTCTAAGTAGATCGCGATTTTGAGACCATAACAGTCTCATCTTCAGTACTGTTATGGTAAAATTAAATGTTTCTTACCTCCCCTCATATAAATCTTCTAAGTAGATCGCGATTTCGAGACCATAACAGTCTCATCTTCAGTACTGTTACGGTAAAATTAAATGTTTCTTACCTCCCCTCATATAAATCTTCTAAGTAGATCGCGATTTCGAGACCATAACAGTCTCATCTTCAGTACTGTTATGGTAAAATTAAATGTTTCTTACCTCCCCTCATATAAATCTTCTAAGTAGATCGCGATTTTGAGACCATAACAGTCTCATCTTCAGTACTGTTATGGTAAAATTAAATGTTTCTTACCTCCCCTCATATAAATCTTCTAAGTAGATCGTGATTTTGAGACCATAACAGTCTCATCTTCAGTACTGTTATGGTAAAATTAAATGTTTCTTACCTCCCCTCATATAAATCTTCTAAGTAGATCGCGATTTTGAGACCATAACAATCTCATCTTCAGTACTGTTACGGTAAAATTAAATGTTTCTTACCTCCCCTCATATAAATCTTCTAAGTAGATCGCGATTTTGAGACCATAACAGTCTCATCTTCAGTACTGTTACGGTAAAATTAAATGTTTCTTACCTCCCCTCATATAAATCTTCTAAGTAGATCTCGATTTCGAGACCATAACAGTCTCATCTTCAGTACTGTTATGGTCTCGAAATCGCGATCTACATAGAAGATTTATATGAGGAGAGGTAAGAAACATTTAATTTTACCATACTGATACCAGTTGCTATTTATGGCAGTGAATGCTGGACACTTAGTGGAGAGAATGGAGAAAGACTGAGAATCTTTGAAAGGAAGATCCTGAGACCTATAAATGATTGTGGAGTATGTTTTTTCCCTGTGAAAGTGAAATTAAATAAATACAGATGTTGATTTTCATGTAAAAATAAATGTTTACAAGATAGTGGTCTCCAACAACCAAGAATTCAACTACAACTTTTCAAATGTAAAAGGGAAAATAAAATAGTTAAATTAAAAGAAAATAAAAATGAAAGAATATGAGATATAAATTATAATGAGTTGTACAAATATGAATAGAGTCATGAAAAGTCTAACTCATAATTGAAATCAACCTCATAGTGTCACTTTCTTTAAATATTAAATCAGATGTAAAATTCATCTACTAGTGTTCAAAATTAGATTTATCCCCTAATTACATCAGAAGAACTATCAAAGATAACCGAGACAAAAAAAAAATTCTGGAAATGAAATTAGTCAAAATGGAAAGAAATAAACATAAATTAATGAGTCATTTTTACATCTTACCTCATATTTCATGTTTTTCAAACACGGTAACTATAGTTTTCAAATGATCTTGTCATTCATTTTCAACCGCCATTAAGACTACCGGATATTTGTTGGAATCTCCCTCTATAACGTTGCCATCTGGTGTTGATTTGATGAACTTCGAGATATCGTTGCCATCTGGTATTGATTTGATGAACTTCGAGATGAGGTCACGTTCATCCGGAATGTCGAAATTCATGGATTTAAATTTGTTCTTCTGAATAAATATTTTCTCCCAAACTGTCATATCCAAAGGTTTTTCCAAATGTTTTAGAAGTTTAGCTTCTTTTTCAATTTTATGACCTTCCAACAAACTATGTGCTGCAATAGCTGATTTTTCAATTTCACCATTTTTATTTATTATTATGGATTTATTATTTTGGATTTGACAGTTTGGGAGAAAATATTTATTCAGAAGAACAAATTTAAATCCATGAATTTCGACATTCCGGATGAACGTGACTTCATCTCGAAGTTCATCAAATCAATACCAGATGGCAACGATATCTCGAAGTTCATCAAATCAACACCAGATGGCAACTTATAGAGGAGATTCCAACAAATATCCGGTAGTCATAATGGCGGTTGAAAATGAATGACAAGATCATTTGAAAACTATAGTTACCGTGTTTAATAAAACATGATATATGAGGTAAGATGTAAAAATGACTCATTAATTTATTAATTAAGAACCTCATAATGTGTTTCCCATTTTTAACTTTGAAGAAATAAACGTGTTATAATAAACAACTTAGATATTCAAATTGACATACTACATGCCAAACTCTAGAAAGAATTAGGTAATATAATGTGAGAAAATACGTACTAAATATAAAAATAGGGGGAAAGATTTGAAAAAAAAATTTTAAAAATGTAATATTTAATTTTAGGAAGTGATGTTTTGAGGTTATTTTAATTAAATTATTTTCAGTCTGATCGACTGTCATTTGTCCAGACTGGACAAACTGACGATAAAACAGAATTGTTTTGAAACATGTCCAAGAACAAATCAACATTAATATTGAGGTAAGATGATCGGACTGAAAACAATTTAATTAAAAAATTTAACCCAGAAATCAAGGAAGGAAAGAAAGAAAGAATATTAATCCACAAAATAAACATAATGATTCAAAAATGAAGAAACAAAGAACCAAAAATTTTCAGAAGAAACACTTGTCATGCAGAGACACAATTATTAGAAAAGGGTCTTAAGACAGCAGTTCAGTTATTCCAATAACATTGAAGACTATATAGCTGATATTGAAATGTTAATCCTAGGGTTAGAAATAGAAAATAAAATGATCGTGAGGAAAGAATATGAGAAGGTATTGAGAGAAAATTAAAAATACGCCAAAAGACCAAAGGTGCCAGAAAGATATGAAAACACTCAAAAAGATTAACAACAAAAAGGTAGTATACATAAAATGGAAGAAAGAAGATTTTATCATAACAGAATGGAAGAACTTTTAAAAAGGAGAAGAATATGAAAAGATCAAAATTGACCCCCTTCCAAAAAAGTGTTTAAAAAGTTGAAAACAGTTTAAAGTCTATAAAAAAATTCTAACAGAAATAGATAAAATTAAATTAAAAGAAGCTGACCCTAGAAACCCGTCCACAATCTCCCCAAAATTCATAAAACAGGTAAAAAAAATTAGTCCAATTATGAATAATATATGATCCCTGACTTACAAAATTTTCAAATGGCTAAGCTGGGAATTCAAAGGAATGGAGAATTTTTGAAAATCAAACCACTGAAAATTCTCTTAACTAGTAGAAAAATGAAAAAAAAAAAAAAAAAATTGAACCAGCAGTTAGAATAGTTGTTTTGATGTCACAGCATCCAGTGTCTCAAAGTAAGAAACGTTAGAAATTATGAAAAAATGGCTAATCAATGTGGACAAAGAGAGTACTGAAGAATATTTAAAATTAATCAAACTGTGTGTGAATCAAATGTTTTTCACATACAAAGGGAATTTGTATACACAAAAGTCAGGACTATCAATGGGTAATCCAATTATCTACTTTTTTTGGCAAATTTATTCACGAGTGATTTTGAATGCAAAATAACAAAAGCACATCCTCTTATGTTCAAATTTTGGTGCAGATACGTGGACAATGTTGTTGCTACAGTTAAACAAAAGCACCTTAAAACTCTTGAATATACAGAAGAAAAGAATGAAATTCACACTAGAAACTGAAACAACAAACAATTACCATTTTTAGATCTGAAATTATATAAAAATGAGGATAAGAAGAAAATAGATTTTCCGGAAGACGCTGGAGGGAAAATTTTCTATAGGATCGTAACAGGCCTTGGCCTAATACTTGGAAGGAAGAAGAAGAAGAAGAAGAAGAAGAATTTAGCATTCATAGAAAAGAATCAGATGCAGATAATTATATTAAATCAATAGAATTCAACCAGTCCCGCGCCGTAGCCGAGTGGTTAAGGCAGGAAGCCTTGGCGCAGAGGTACGGGACTTGCGCTGGTTCGAGTCTCCATGGGGGAAGAAATTTTCTCATGGTATTTCGGCCAGTATGGGACCGGTGCCCACCCAGCATGGTGATGCATTTGGGTAGCTACAATAAGTAGCGGCTCCAGGTTGAGAAAACCAGCTATAACGGCTGGGGGACTCGACATGCTGACCACATGTCACCCCTACACTGGCTGATTATCATCTACCTCTGTGATTAACACATGTGGATGTGAGGCCAGCAGCCGGCTGGTAGGCTAAGGGCCTTGTAGGCCTGTCGTGCCAGGAGTAAAATAGAATTCAACCAAATTTCACATAAAATGGCAGTCTTCAACATCCTAGTAAATATACCCATGAACAAAGAAAATTAGGAATTAGAGAAAAATACATAATTGAGGTGGCAGAAGAAGATGGTTTCGAGGAGAAAATGATACACAAAACAAATTGATAAGTACAAAAAAACAAAAATTGAGGAATGAAAGCACTCTTTAGATAGAAAAACCAAAATAAGAGAAATACAGGAAATTCACACATCACTCTTCAGCACACAATAAATTCCAAAAGATTAAAAAAAAATATTTGTTTAGCACCAAAAGAATGATTATAGCCTAAATAAACTAATAAAAACCAACAAAAATGAAAGGATTGAAGATAGCAAAAAATCAGGAATATACCAAATAAAATTTGCAGATTGTGATAAGATGTACATAAGGAAAACAAAGAGAAATTTATCCATTAGTACTAAAGAACATATAGGAAATAAAAAAAAGGAGAGGTAGAAAAATCTGTGGTAACTGCTTATGTCTAGTAAGAAAAAATAAGGTAGATGTAAACACAAAATTATTAAAACAGCTAGAAAACACAAACTTGCCACATGGGAAAAAAATCTACATACAGAAGAACAGGAGAGAATTATGAATTATATTATTTTTAATATTTAATTTTAGGAAGTTATATTTTGAGGTTATTTTAATTATATTATTTTTTGTCTGGACATCTTACCTCAATATTGTTGATTTGTTCTTGGACATGTTTCAAAACAATTCTGTTTTATCGTCAGCTTTCCCAGACGCTGACGATAAAACAGAATTGTTTTGAAACATGTTCAAGAACAAATCAACATCAATATTGAGGTAAGATGTCCAGACTAAAAATAATATAATTAAAATAACCTCAAAATATAACTTCCTAAAATTAAATATTAATTACAACTTCTTAAATGAGAATTATGAATTTTGAAATTCCTGGGGAGAGGAAGTTATTTAGATCACAAAAGAGGGAGCAGGAGTCAAGATCCAGGATTGACAACTTATCAGTTTGTACCAAGTAACGATGAAACTAAGAAGCTTTGAAACGAGTCTTACAAGAAACTAGTAATTTACGAGGTAAGGTGAATACACGCCAAACTTATTTATTAAGTAGAACCTGATAATGTTACTTCCTAATGTATTTTCATAGTAGGAACAACTGTTCATGAAACTGCGGTCCTGTGCTGTGAAAAACATGGAATATATGAAGTGAGATGATGTACAACTCATTTTAATTTTATTAAAGAATTGAAATTTATTTGACAACTCATCTCATAGATTTCACGGTTTTTAATTGTATTAATTTGAAAGACTCATAATGCTAATTCCAGTCATAAGTTTTATGAAGTTGTGATAAATTAATTTTGGTATTCAGCAAACATTTATAGATTGTCTTTCTTTCTTCTTCTTCCTCCCAAAGTATTAGGCCAAGGCCTGTTACGATCCTACAGAAAATTTTCCCTCCATCGTTTCATAGGATGGCCCAGTGATCTTTGTCCTCTTGGTAATATAATTATAAACAGCTTTGGGGATCCGATTTGAAGTCATTCTTTCTAGATGGTGTTTCCAATTTAGTTGGTACTGTTAAATATATTCCAAAATTGGCTTCAATATGATTTATAATTTATAGATTGTAAATTTGATTATGGTAAATCAAGCATTACAAAACATATAATAGAAACAGGTCATCAATTGAACACAATCAACAACATGATCTTGATTATATTATTTTGCCAAGACTGGGCAAGATTATGATGATGATTCAGAACTAATGTTCAAGAACAAATCGACATTAATATTAAGGTAAGATAAACAGACTCAAAATAATATAACTAAAAGAATCTCAAAATATTACTTCCTAAAATAAAACATTAACATACTCTTGATTTGTAAGGGTGCACGCCGTAGCGTAGTGGTTAAGACACTAAGCTACAAGCTGGAGGGTCGAGGGTTCAAGTCCCGGTGGGGGTCAGGATTTTTAAACTGACCCAAACCCTCTGGCGGCACTATGGCCCTGGGGTCGACTCAGCCTCTAATGGAAATGAGTACCAGACACTTGTTCTGGGGGTAAAGGCGGCCGTCACGCAGGGCTGACAACCTGGCTGACATAAAGTGCCGATTGTCTAGAAAAAGTGGGAGCCTTAACCTCCTACTACCCCAAGGGCCTCCGGGCCTGTTGTGGGATCACTTTAGTTAAGTCTCATAGACTGCGTTGGGCAGGCCATGTTGCACGTATGGGGAATGAAAGACTTGCATGGAAGCTTCTTGTAGGAAAGCCAGAGGGAAAATGCCCAGTTGGTAGACCAAGAATGAGGTGGGAGAATAGCATTAACTATGATTTGAGGGAAGTAGATTATACAGGGAATGATTGGAAAACATTAGCTCAGGATAGGGATGTATGGAGAGCTTATGTCCGTGTGGCCATGAACGTACGGGTTCGATAGTGCCAGTGAGTAAGTAAGTATTTCTATGCATCATAAGAAATGTCTAACAGTGTATATAACATCATGTCCTGATCTTTATTTATATATATATATATATATATATATATATATATATATATATATATATATACTACATGTATAAGAAAATTGTATGTTTGTCTTGGAATTCTTGGGTAGCTCAGTTGGTTAGAGCGCTAAAGGTACAGACTTTAGAGACTCGAGTTCAAATCCCGACTCAAGCATTCTTTTTTCTTTTCACATCATATTTGCCTTCATTGCCAAATGTCAAAAATATATTTATAATATCTATATATACAAGCATTACTGCTATAAAGTAAATATTCTCTTTATATTATTTTTGGTCTGGACATCTTACCTCAATATTAATGTTGATTTGTTCTTGGACATGTTTTGAAACATGTCCAAGAACAAATCAACATTAATATTGAGGTAAGATGTCCAGACCAAAAATAATATAATTAAAATAACCTCAAAATATAACTTTCTAAAATTAAATATTAAATATTCTCTTTAATAATTTACTTAACTGTTATGTTAGCCGCTAGATAGCAGTCGGAAGATCTTTCCGCTACCTCTTGTGTGAATTGAGAATACTACATGTATAAGAAAATTGTATGTTTGTCTTGGAATTATTGGGTAGCTCAGTTGGTTAGAGCGCTAAAGGTACAGACTTTAGAGACTCGAGTTAAAATCGCGACTCAAGCATTCTTCTTTCTTTTCATATCATATATATGTCTTTATATACATAATTCTTCTGTACATGTGTATGTCATTGAACTCCTCCTAAACGACTGGACCAATTTTAATGAAATTTTTTGTGTGTGTTTGAGCGAGTCCGTGAATGGTTTAGAATTTCAATTGGCCTCAAATCGTTAGGTGTAGGAGTTCACCTGAAGTGAAAATTAAAAAATTTGGTCAGCAGTGACAATTTTTTATATTTCACAATAAACTGGTATATTCTATTAAAATAAGCCGAGAGGTAGATATGAAAAAAATGACCAAAATCTGACAATTAGAAGTGAAGGTTTTCCTGAAATCCAAAATTAAAAACTGCTTAACGACTGGACCGATTTTGATTAAATTTGTTGTGTGTGTTTGAGTGGGTTCCTTGTTTGGTTTAGATTCACAATTGGACCCTTTAAACAATTAAGTGCAGGAATTCACCTGAAGTGAAAATTGAAAAATTGCTCTAATGGTCAAATTTTTTTATATTTCACAACAAAACTCAGTATATCATATTAAAATTGAGGTAGATATTATAAAAAAATGAGAGAAATCTGACAATCAGAAGTGGAGGTTTACCTGAAACCCGAAATAAGAAACTGACTTGCAAACCCTATGTTTAGTTTGTCTCAGCATATACTGTACAATTTAATGAATCTTTCATTTATTTAGGCGTAGCAACAAACACTGGGTATTAGCTAGTATGAATATAAAATTTATGATAATATATAAAATAAAAAGGGACTAATCGTGTTTTTTTATCAAAAGACTCCAAATTAAGAAAGAAAAGAAAATAATATAATTTTATTAGATTATTATAAATTACAATTGTAGTTTGTGTTACATAAATTTGATTATTATTAAACAAAGTAGAATATTCATAAACAAGTCTAGACTTATATTTGAAGAGAAAAATGTTCGCCTAGACCGAGACTCGAACCCGGGACTTTTGGCTTGCTGGGCCAAATGCTCTACCAACTGAGCTACCGAGGCGAGTTAAGATGTAGACTTGCCAGCCAAAACACATTCAAACATGCAACAATTCAGATATTTAAGAAAAATTGTATCACCTTCTTCTTATTATTGTTTCCCGGGAAAGTGATTTGATTTTGAGGTTCTTCAGTCTACCAACGGAGGGGGCTGGAGGTGACTCTTAAAAATGATGAAATGAATTTAATTAAAATTAAAGTGGGAAGTAACACTATGAGGTATTTTCAATTTATACATGAGTTGGAGAAAATGTTTTCATATATCTCACTTCATAAAGTTGCGTTGGAGTTTGACTGAAGATGATGGTGATTAAATTTGAAGAGAAAAAAAAAAAAAAATTTTTTTCTCTTCAAATTTAATTTATCTTTCATTGAGAAATGTTAAATTAATAATAAAAACATCATTAGAGGCCTTACTGGCTTTTAAAGTAATGTTAAATTTCCAATAAATGTCTTCTTAACTAAGAAGCCGCCATTTGCAAAGATAGAAACAATGGTTTCAAAAGCATTTGGCGATAGGGAATTACAACGTATATAAGAGAAAAATTTGCATCTAGATCGTAACTCGCATCGGTAGCTCAGTTGGTAGAGCACTTGGCCCGGAAAGCCAAGGGTCCCGGGTTCGAGTCCCGGTCTAGGCAAAAAAATTTTCTCTTCAAATTTAATTTATCTTTCATTGAGAAATGTTAAATTAATAATAAAAACATCATGATGGTGATTGATCATTGAAACTGGTATTGTGTATACATGCAACTTTATGAGGTGAGATATATAAAAACATTTTTTCCAATTCATGTAAAAAATGTTGTGAAAGTACTTTGGATGGAACCTAATTAGGTCCCAAAATTGGTCTAATGAGAAGAAGAATATGAGATGGGGCAATACAATTTTTCTTAAAAAAATAATACCTCATAGTGTTAATTCTAAAAGTTGAGACATGTTGACTGGATTAGTGTGCTGTAAATATTAATTATATGAATTGAACAAAGAAGCCTCACTTGACACTGTTCTTATTCATGCAGGGAATCCATCTGCTCCTTAGTGTGGGTTGACATTACTGGATTCTGGCTTCGATTTCTGTGCCTTGCAGTTAAAAATGGCAGCTAATTTTTTTTGGATACAATCTGGGTGCATCACAACACTTCTCTGGAAGATATTTGAAGGTAGGTTTCAATATGCAGTGGTTGACAGTTCCCTTGTTAGTTATTTCCCTAGTTCAAATTAAAGAAGATACAGTATTACCCTGCTTTTACGTTCCCGCATTTTACGTTTTCCTGCCTTTTACAACATTTTTTTAAGGTCCCTTCAGTTTCCCTACATTCACAATGTATTAAAAACCCCACTTTTACATTTCTGAAATTTTGTTTTCCCGCAATTTACGTCACATCACAACGATCTTCAGCATTAAAACTGGATATTTATCCCCATATAATAATAATAATAATAATAATAATAATAATAATAAGGATTTTTTTAATTTTATATTTATTTCTATTAAGAATGGAAATAAGATTGATTTAGAGAATTTAAATTGTTTATAAATATATAAAAAAATTCAAACTGGTCAATTTAAACTGTTAATACAGTTAGATGTATTTGTAACTGATTTAAAATATGTAAAAATACTTTAAATATTTGAATTGATATTTTTTATAAACAAATAAATGGGATTGGACGAATTGGATGGGAGTCAGCCAGTAGTACTCCTTCCTTTTCAGTTGGACCAATCAGAACTAGATTATAACAGAAATGAAATGGGATTTTTCCCAGAACAACAAGATGGCTATAATACTTGAAAGAAGTTGGATGTGTAAAATAATGAGTCATCGAAAAATAAGAGAATTATAGTTCATTTCTTGATATTAGTTGACAAAATGGTGTCAAAGTTATGGGAAATAAAATGTTAGTAAAAAATTGACCGTTGGAAATGGTCATCTATTACATATATGAAGTAATAATCTTCTATAAGTGAAATTTATTAATTTAAGCCGGAATTTTTTAAATTATTGATCATTTACAAGACTAATTTAAACAGAAATGAAAACTTTAATAAAATAACATTTAGTTTAACTGTTAACAAAGTGTCGTTATTTGTTTATGTAAGAAACTTTCCCCATTCCCCTGAAAGGACTCATCAGTGCCGTGGCAAATAACAGTGATCTAAATTATTACAATCATATTTCTACAACGTGGGACAACACATCCAACAACCCACCTTTAGCATTAAACATTGAAGATGTTATATCATCATCATCATCATAGTACATTCACGAATTTAGGCCATTTGTTGACCTGTTTCGGCCTCAATAGAAACAACATCCAAAAGTCTTTTGAGTGGATGTCCTGGTCTTCTTCTTCCTGCAGGTCGATTTCTTAACATTTGTTTTGGTATTCTGTGATCTTCCATTCGATGAACATGTTGCATCCATCTTGACTTATAATCAGAAATTTTGTTTTTTAAAGATTCCATGTGTAATTCTTCTAAGATGTCTTCATTTTTTTTGTGATCTAGTAGTGTGTATCCTGCAGTCCTCCGAAGATATCTCATTTCAGCAGATCTAAGTCTCTGTATATCCTTCTGTTTCAATGTCCATACTTCGCTACCATACAAAAGGAGTTGGAAGAGCCAGTGTTTTATACGCTTTCAGTCTTGAATGCTTCTCAACACGAAAAAATCCAGAAGGAAGATGTTATATTTAAATTAATATTGGGAAGTAAACATTATGAGGTTATATCATTAATAGCGAGTGGAGAACATATTTTAATCGACTCACCTCATACATTTTCAAACTTCTTTGATTAAATTATGTTCTCCACTCACTATTAATCGAAGATGTTATTTGATTGATTATCTCGCTTCTGTGCAATCGATATATAGCAGAGCAAGTTGATTGAGCCAACGAAGCCGGCTGCTTTACATCTTTATAATCAATAAGGAACCAAGGAAGCTGGCTCAGAACTTTAAAACATTTCTGAAATTCAACCGGTGTACTTATATGGCAAAACAATTTTTTTTTAATCTCTCAATAAAGATTCGTAGTGCTGCTTGCTGAACCTCTCCTTGTTATTTATTTTTTAAATGATGAAAGTAAAAGAAATAAAGTAATTTTATGTTTACAGCAGTTCAAAACACACATTACATTGAGCTATTATAGGAATATCACTAAGAGGTTTAATTTAAAATAAAATTCTTTACACCTCACCTGATATTTTATCTTCTAAATAAATAAAAGACAGGATATGAGATGAGGTGTTACGAGTGTTATTTTAAATTAAAAGAAACATTACATTATATTTGAAGAGAAAAATGATACGCTCAGACCGGGACTTGAACCCGGGACCCTTGGTTTTCTAGTCCAAGTGCTCTACCATTTGAGCTACCTGAGTGTTTAGCCAATATTGTATATTATCCCAGTCACTGCTTTTTTGCATGTCATAGAATGGTTGCTGAATGTGAGGGTAAACATTTTTTAGCTCCTCCCAGTTTTCCATAATTTACACTTTGCCCAAATTTACACCACTTTCCCTCGTGTAAAGTGTAATAGAGGGGTAATACTGTAGTATATTATCCCATGTGTTTTTTTCATGTTCTGAAATGAAAGCAGGGTATGGGGGTCAACATTTTTGAGCTTATCTTCATTTCCCTCAATTTACAATTTCCCCTATTTTACACCATTTTTCCCATGGTCCCTTGAAAAGTGTAAAAGAGGGGTAATACTGTAAATTGTTGATAAGTAGTGTTGGGAATTACATTGTGCTGAAATATAGTATATTGGCTAAATTAGTTTTACATCCTGTAATGGGATAAAAATTGTAGATTGGTGGCACTGAAATTAAATTGTTTTAATAAATTACTCATTCTTCATTATGTGTATCTAGCCATAGTTGACATGAATCCATTGCGTACTTATGCTATAAGTTGCAATGGGGCTGTATTTTAATGTGCAGCTTATGTGAGTATTCAAGGTGAGTGCCCATGAGGTTAAAAGAAATATATATATAGGAAAAACAGGAATGAACCCTTTGGCCTCGAATACTCTAATACTATTTGGGTCGAAGGAAACACGAGGTCAGGCAAGGGAGACTGGATAGGAAAGTAAAAAGAGGGATCAGGTACTAGAAAAGGAAGAAATACCGGATTGGTCTGTAACTCAGCAAGCTGACCAGTGGTGGGTAGCCCATCCCTTTGGTTCATATTGCATATTGCTACACCACCCAGAAGGTAGGGATTGGACGCTGGGTTATTGTTCAGGTTGGTTCCTGTAAGCTTTCAATCTAGAAAGAATTAAAGGGTTTCCTCCCTATTAAAAACAATAGTCCTTTGCAGCCTTTGAATAAATTATGATTGTAAAAATATCCTCCAGAGTTGTTCTTCTCCAAAACACGTTAAGTTACCCTGAGAATCTAGATCTATGAGAAGTATTACGTATCCCGACCATACAGTGATCATCAAATTATAAGGATAAATGTAGCAACTGGGCGATTCATGACAGATTGTACACAAAGAGGTATCTGTATCTGTGTGTATTGTTCCCTATGACAGAAGTCTCTTCTGTTGCCTCTATTAATGTATCTCTAAATATTTCTCACTCTCGTATTCCTGATTGAATTTGATACAGCCATTTTTTTTTGTGGAGAAAAAATATTTTTTTCCTTTAATATTTAATTTCTTTGTATAATTTTCTAAATCACGTTTGGACATTTTCATATCAAGATTAATAAATGGTGGACATAAATAAAGAAAAAGTATATGAGGTGAGGTAATAAAAACATTAATTTAATTCTTAAATTAAACCTCATAGTATTTTTTTTCCTGTGAAAGTTAAATAAAGATGAGTCTTAATTTTGTTGAGTTGTTTCTTGATTCGCATCGTACTTCTTAACTCCCTCGCAGATCTAGATTTCGTCACTGTATTTGTGACATTCTCAATGCTGTTCACGTTCACAACTGTTAACAAATTTGTTAACATGTCTGAAGAAGGTACAATATACCGAAACAGCTGTCACTGAATTATATGTTAATAAATATGAAAATTCAAATAAAACTAAGTTTTATTTTTATTTAATTAATGAATATGCCTCTTTGTTTACACGATGATTTCATGCCATTCCATCTCTGGAGGGGTCCTCCCACTTCTCTTTTCCCTCTAGGACGTAGGTTCTTTGCTGCTTTAATAAGGCTTGTATTTTAAAATCATTAGGAAGTAACATTATGAGATTTAATTTAATAATTGAGTTTGTATTTTTTAACATTCTTACCTCATGTGTTTGTTTATCTGGACATATGTTTTAGGGCTGTTGCCCCATTGTCAGCATTGCACAAACTGTTTTTTTTTTATGTTTTTATTATTGATTTAACATTTCTCACTGAAAGATAAATTATATTTAAAGAGAAAAATTTTCGCCTAGACCGAGACCGAACCCAGGACGTATATAAGAGAAAAATTTGCATCTAGATTGTAACTTGCCTCGGTAGCTCAGTTGGTAGAGCACTTGGCCTGGAAAGCCAAGGGTCCTGGGTTCGAGTCTCGGTCTAGGCGAAAATTTTTCTCTTCAAATGTAATTTATCTTTCAGTGAGAAATGTTAAATCAATAATAAAAACATCATTAGAAGCCTTACTAGCTTTATAAAGTAATATTAAATTCCCAATAAATGTCTTCTTAACTAAGAAGCCGCCATTTGCAAAGATAGAAGTAATGGTTTCAAAAGCATTTGGCGATAGGGAATTACAACATATATAAGAGAAAAATTTGCGTCTAGATCGTAACTCGCCTCGGTAGCTCAGTTGGTAGAGCACTTGGCCCGGAAAGCCAAGGGTCCCGGGTTCGAGTCTCGGTCTAGGCAAAAAAAAATTTTCTCTTCAAATATGTTTTTTTTTTATTCAAGTTGTTGGCCCTGGATCTGTGTTCCAAAGAACTTGGTAATGAGGCTCCTTTGTCTGGGAATTTCAAAGTTAATAATCTTCTCCTTGTTTTTCTTCTGTATATAGATTTTTTCCCATATCGTGAGTTCATTGGTATTTTCTAACCGGTTTGATAATTTTTTATTTAGATCTATTTTGTGGTTTTCTGTCCAAACGTTAGGTACTACTGCAGATTTTTCTATTTCTCCCTTTTTTTACATTTCTAGTTGTAATGTTTAAATTTATCTTTGTTTTCCCTATGTGTACTTTTTTACAATCTGCACATTTTAATTTGATATATTCCTGATTTTTTATTATCTTCAATTTTTTTGATTTTTGTAGGTTTTCATAAGTTTTTTTGTAGGCTATAATCATTCTTTGGTGCTAAAGTGATGTTGAATTTTCCAAAATGTTTTGGAATTTAGTGTGTGCCTGAGGGTGATATGCGAATTTATTGTATTTGTTTTCGTTTGGTTTTTCTATCTGAAGAGTGCTTATGAGGTAAGAATGTTAAAAAATACAAACTGAATTATTAGACTTGTATTGTCAGCTCTCTCCATGTGGGTATTCCATCCCTTGTCATTGTTGTAATAAATGTCTCAACATCTACGATATTGCATTCCTCCTTCACATCCTGGTTTCTGACTCTGTCAAGTCTTGTTTTCTTTACTATGGCTCTTACAGTATTCATTTGTGATGAGAGTTGTTTAGTTTGGCCAGTATCTGCTCTTGTAAAATATAAACTAACACTAGGAATTAGCCTATTTTATTTGTTTTGAAATACTAGTAGAACAGTTAAAACAGTCTATTATTTTGATGTTTTTATTATTTATTTAAAACTTCTCACTGAAGGACAAATTATATTTGAAGAGAAAAAAATGATATGCTCAGACCAGGGTTCTTTTCAAATAAAATCAGTCAATTATTGTTTGGTGTGTTTCCAATAATTATTAATGGGTAATTTTGTGAGTTTTTTTTTTTCTGAAACCATCCATTTTCCACTTTTATCTCATTTCTCGAAAAGTATCCAGTATTTATGTAAAATTTTATCACTCACCTCATATGAGGCGCTTAGAATAGCAAGGGTGTATATGCAAAAGAGTAGTTTTGAGAAAAACACGTTTAAAGTTTGACAAACTTTTGTCTTTATATCGCGTGTATCTGCCAATGCAAAGAGGTTAAATATTGTGTTCTGTAGTGGTTTACAATTGGGATGAAAGAAGAGGGTTGAAAGTTTATATTGCAATAATAAAAAGAAATTGTGATCTTTGTTGATATGCCCTTGCTATTCTAAACGCCTCATTATAAAATATGAGTGAGTGATAATGAATATACCTCATAGTGTGAATTCCTAAAATTAGTAATTCTACTCTTTTTTCATTTCTTCTACCTTCACCAAGATGATCCATTACCCCCTGATATCATTCCCTGTCCACTGCTGTGGTCTCGAGGTAGCATGCTGCCTTGTCACGCAGCGGGCCCGGGTTCAATCCCCGGTCGGGGCAGTTTTTCTGGGTGATGTTTTTATCGGGGTTTTTCCTCACCTGTAAGACAAATGTGAGGAAAACTTTAAGGCCCAAATGGTCCCTGAAATCATATGGCCATTATCATCATCATCCTTATTATCATTATCATCATCATCCTTCACCGGTGTGGAAAGCAACGGGAAGCTACCACACCTACAATTCCCTAGTAAAACTGCAAGCATAGCATGAAAATGGTATGATTGCAGTGAAGGACCTGCCTTCGTGCAGAATTTATGGATGGATCATTCCCTATCCTTTCCAATTTATGCATTTAAGTCACCCATTATGACCATATCTCCATTTCCTATGGGCCTACTGTTCTCTATTGTATTAAAGAATGGTTGTATTTTTTTCATCAGTTGGCCACATTTGGTACATGTACTTGTATTATTATAATAATTTGTTTACCTTTTATTAACATTTTGATTCCTAGGATCCTGTTATTTATGAATTTTATATCAATAATATTTGTCTTTGACCTCTACTATTATTACATAACTTATTGTTTACAGCTCCATGGATACAGTTGGTGACTGCTGCTGATTTAGTTTCAACTCCAATGATGCTGCCAGGAGAACCCAGGAAAGAATTTAATGCAGAAACTGGAAGATGGTGAGTAATTAGAAAATTTATTTAGTATACATTTTGAGAATTCTATGAACTGGAACCTAATGTTTTAGAAAAGGTATTGTTAAAGATGAAATAAATCATAAATGAAATTAGATATCCCAAAAGTAAGAAGTTATTATTAGAAAAGATTTAAAAAATAAGAAGGGTTTTTTTTTATTTAGTGGAATTTGCACAATTTGCATTTATTAACCAGAGAATTAAGAATCAAGGATTTGCATTTTCCACATATTGCTATGTGATATCTCTCACATTGCTTTTTGCATAATTTACTGCTATTTTCCTTCAATCTTTGAAATATAATTGCACATTGTTTTGATTTAACTGATGATACTGTAGGAGGTGATGTTGATCAAATCTTGCTGCATTGTGTAGTGTGCAGATATGCGAATCAATTATTCCAAGTTTTGCCAAGTGGTGATGCAGGCAATCATGTGTGGGGGCTAATTTGAACTTGGCAATAGCTACCTTCATTTTGCAGTGAGCTATTAAATTGTAAAGGTTTTATATATTACACCATTTGAGCTGTATTGAGGAAAACTTTGGTTACTGTATCCTTAATTTTTTTATTTTATTCTTTGCATCAGCAGAATATGACTGTTGAATGCTAGTTCCTTTCTTTACAAGTTCATCTGCCTGATCATTTTCTTTTAACCCTATGTGCTGTGGTATTATTTGGAATACTATTGTATTGCTTTGTTTGTTGAGTAACTTTAGTATTTTCCTGCACTCTTGTATTGATCTTGTTAAAAGTGTATCATTATTAGTTATACCCTGAGTGGTAGATTTAGAATCAACAAGAAATGCTGCATTTTGGAACTGGTTAAGTGGATGAACTAAACTCATAAGAGCATATTTAAAGAGAAAAATTATACGCTCAGACCGGGACTTGAACCCGGGACCCTTGGTTTTTCAGTCCAAGTGCTCTACCATTTGAGCTACCTGAGCAAGTACCGATCTAAACGCAAATCTTTCTCTATATACGTTGAAATTCCTGCCCCAAATGCTTTGAAATGCTCAAATGGTAGAGCACTTGGACTGAAAAACCAAGGGTCCTGGGTTCAAGTCCCGGTCTGAGCGTATAATTTTTCTCTTTAAATATGATTTATCCATCATTGAGATGTATGAAATTAATAATAAAAACATCATAAGAGCAGTTTCAATAGTTTTCACTTTATTCATCAAAGTTTGTTTTTTTCTCTAAAATTTAAAATAAACTTCTCTTCACCTCACCTCATGTCCTGTCTTCTAATTAGACCATTTTTGTAACCTTAGTGGTTACATCTTGTTTTTTTTCTGTTCCAATGGATATATAGTGACTAAAAAACTTGCAATATACTTCAGCACCAGTTTTCTCATTTGTTCTGTTGTAGAATCCATGTGTATAATGTATAATGAGTAGTTTTCTGGATAGGTTATGTGCAAAGTTGTACCGGGACTTGAACCCGATCTGCCACCAAAGATGATACCGCATGTTGGTGCTGGATCAAACCGTTATTGTTGATAAATGTTTTGAATGGAAAACATAGACTGCTCAAATTAAGATATCTTTGCCCGGGTCCATAAAAGACAAAGATTAATTCAACTTTCCTTAATAAATTATCAAACATGTAATGTGTAGTGAGCTACAAGCTATAATCGTGGAAGCTTTAAGGAAAGAGGAACTCACATGCTTGAGTAAGCTTTGGAATTTTACCTTCATATCTGACATAGGCTAGCTACTAAATGAATAGGCATAAGTAAGTAAAATAGACAACTAAATACCAAAACTAAATACTAAAGACCAAACTATGGAAATTTTAGAGATTTGGATGAAAAATAATAAAATTGAAAAAGTAAAGATAGTCGAATATAAAACTTTAACGAAATTATGTATCGATAATATGTTTTTCACCTACAATGGAAGATTTTATAAACAAAATTCAGGAGATTCGATGGGAAACCCTTTATCTCCGTTCTTAGCTAATCTATTCATGGGGAATTTTGAACACAAGATAATTAATGGACATTGTTTAATTTTCAAGTTCTGGTGCAGATATGTGGATGACATAATTGCAATAGTTAATCATGAACAGATAGATGATGCATTAAAATTATTGAACATTCAAAGTCAAACTATAAAGTTCACTATGGAAAAGGAAATCAATGGAGAAATACCATTTTTAGATCTCAACTTAAAAAGGAATGAAGAAAATAAAATAGAATTTGGAATTTACAGAAAGAAGACACATATAGATAACTACATAAAAGCTTTAGGTTTCAATCACATAGCTCACAAAGAAGCAGTTTTCAATAGTTTGACACATAGATTAGTGAACATACCAATGAACAAAGAAAATTATGAAAAAGAAAAAGAACACATAATCAACGTAGCCACGAAAAATGGTTTTGCAATAAAAATGATACAAAAAAAAATAAACAAGTTCAAAAGACAAAAATGTATTAATCAAAGCACTCTTCTAAAAGTAAAAGAAGATAATGTAAAATTTAGAAAATTCACATATCATCCATTAAAACACCACAAGTTTCAAAAAATTTTTAAAGATTTCAACATAAGGTTAGCACCCAAAAATGACTACAGCATCAGTAGACCGATTAGACCTAATAAGAATGAGAAAATTAAAGAAGAAAACAAATCAGGGATTTATCAAATTAAATGTGAAGAATGTGAGAAATTCTACATAGGAAAAACTAAAAGAAATTTGAAAACTAGAGTGAAAGAACATCTCAGGAATGTGAAGAAAGGGGAAGTAGAAAATTCTGCAGTGGCTGCCCATGCATGGTCTGAAAAACATCTTATCGAGAAAGAAGCTAAATTATTAAAACAAATAGAAAAACCTAAAGAACTTACTGTTTGGGAAAAGATTTACATTCAAAAGAGCGAAAAGAAGAAATTAATGAACTTTGAAATTCCCGGTGAGAATGACCTGGTTTCGAGGTTTTTCAGTCAGCCAATGGAAGGAGAGAAGGACAGCTCTTCAAGACGACAGAACAACGGTCGTGACGATACTGAGGATGAACAGAAACTATGTTCCGAAACTAGTTTATAATCAAATAAGAAGAACAATATGAGGTGAGTGATAAAAATATTCTACCTTAATAGACAACTAAAGTTTTAATGCGAGTCAAAAAGATAGTCAGATATAACATTGAAAATAAATGAATAAATAATTAAATTGACAAAGAAAATAATGCTATCATTGATCATCTATACAGAAATAATATAAACAAACAAACATACGTACAACATGACACTCATACTAGTCCTTGTGGCCCCACCCTGGCCTGAAGGACTAATAAACCAAACTAGCTCTTCTGAGCTATATCGACCAGACTCGTACTGTAGATAAACAGATGATGATTTGATGTTAGAAAGCACAGCTTTTTATGAGAGTTCACTAGGAGAGGGGAGTATGTGCGATAACACACAGAGCGTACTAGGAAAGGAAGGGGTAGGTAGGGGAGCATTTGGCACTGTTCACAAAGGTCACACACAAATGGAGATGCAATGATGTATAGGTTGTGCAGTATGACATAATCCCTGTATCGAAATCTTGATTTTGGTACAAAGTATTCAAGGCAGTTTGTTTAAGTTGTTTGACATTACCTTCAATAAGATAAATAGAGATTTTAGTGTTGGTAAATTGTTTACATGTTATCTCATGTCCAGTATTCTAATAGAACTGGTTTCAAAACCTAGGTGTTTTCTTCATCAGTAATTTCATTAGCAATGTTCTGTAGTCCAGGTGAACTGTTTGTTAGTAAGAAACAGTTCTCCTGGAAAACAGAAAATCAGTTGTGAAATTACTGGTGATGAAACCGCCTCAATTAGAATGGTGGATATGAGGTGAGGTGTAAAGAATTTTAATTCAAATCTTAAATTAAACCTCATAGTGATTTTCTGTATAATAGTTTAAAAAAATGAAACTCTAGTTTAGTAGAGTGGGTATATATAAAGTATCAACCTTGGTGATGTAGGGATTAAATTTTTTGCTCTGGTCGCAATTGTCACTGTTCAAACCCAGCAAGGTCCATTAGATTTTTAGGATAGAAAAATTTGAAGAAGAAATCCTCTGGAAGGGATTTGAAGCCATAGGTCCTGGGTTTGAAGATTTTTGAACTGGTAAAAGAACCCTAACCCTAAATTAGAGGCTTGAGCAAAATTTAGGTGGCCTTTGATGTTGAAGTAGTAACTTAGTTGCCTTTGATGTGTTTCTTTGAGGCAATAGCTAAGTCACTGACATATATGAGAAAATAAGCGTAAGTAAATTTGTGCAATTGAGTAACTGCTGCAAGAGAGCACTCTTGTTCCACGTGTAGATGTACAAGTACATGCTCTGTACTTGAGTGAATTTTGGTAGCATCTGAAAAAGCCAAGTATAGTGGCTGAGTGAGTCAAAATGCTGACAACATGTCACTTCTATGTGGAAGTGAGGCCAGGAGCCAGCTGGTTGGCAAAGACTCTTCTAAGCATGTGATGGAGTTTTATATAGGCCTAAACTTTAGTTTTAATAGTCCATTCCGGTAGTCATAATGGCGGTTGAAAATGAATGACAAGATCATTTGAAAACTATAGTTACCGTGTTTGAAAAACATGAAATATGAGGTAAGATGTTAAAATGACTCATTAATTTGTTGTTTAATAGTCCATATTTATATTTAACACATTTAGTACCGTAAACCAGTTAAGGTATTTAAAGAGACTATCGTGTATGCGGCCGTTGGTCAGTTAACTCGTTTTAGAGTTTTATATTCGGCGCCTAAATATTGTGTTGGCTTAGTATGTCTTGGAGATCATATATGGCATATAAGTGTACATTTTCTATTCCCGTTTGACACGTTTAACCTTGGTGAATCCCCTTTTATTTTTAAAACAAACAACACATGATATTCGTTCACCCAAACTAGCCTCCAGGCTCCAATGCAGTTGTATATGTTTCTCGTTATTGCGCTGTTGTTTGTGCATGAGTGAAACCATGGCGAAAGAAAAATATCTCACTGAGGAAGAATTAGTGAATATTTTGTATAATGATGATTCAGGTGATGAACTGATTCCTGAATTAGAAGATTCACAAAGTGAAAGTGAAGATGAACTTCCACTTCCTGAAATTGATACGCCGATGCCATGTGATGTCAATCACCCAAGTTATTTCACCATCAAGTCCTACTAGGATATCTCCTTTAGGTATGTAGAAAATTTGAATTTTCTAGGACTAATAGTTTGTGAATAATGGTACATTTTCTGAAGTGCCACGAAAAGGGTAGCTGGGGTATTTAAATTGCTGGCCTGTGGGTTTAAATGCCCTGCTCAGTGGCTGGTACTGAATGTGACATCATGGTTGATAACAGTACCACATTCTAAAACATAAAAAAGAGGAAAACTGTAACTGAATAATGAGAGAAGGTGAATATTGAATTAGTTTAATAAATGTGATAGTGGTGCTGACAATCTGACTTGGAAGTTTGAATAGAGTAGCTGAAAATGGAGCAAAGATGGCGGGAGGTAGAGAAGCTAGTTTTTATGGAGTATGAAGGAAGGCGAAACAGAATGACAATAAATGAAATAGTCATAGGAGAAATTACACATTTCCACCATTAAACAGTTATGATGATTTTACGAAATCAGGTATAATTAATTGTAATGAGTGATAAAGAGAAAAAAGTATTCCTGAACTGGGAGTGGAACTATGAATTGGTTTAGGCATACATTTTTGTAAGATTTAAAATAAAATTGTTTACATCTTACCTCATATTGAGTCTTATAATTAAACCAGTTGCAAAACTTTGGTGGTTTCATCATGAGTAGTTTCACAACTGATGTTGTGTCATCCAGGAGAAGTGCTTCTTACTTGGTGGACTGATGAACCTCTGAATATAATCAAATTCCCCAGGATTATTTTTTTTACCAAACCCAGAATTTTTGGCTTTATATTTGTTTCATTAAAGTGGTTTTTCTTTCTGATTATCATTGATTACACTGGGTAACAATGATTTCATTGCATGGAACTTGTGAACATTTCTAGGGTGAAATGTACCCAGAGAATCCAGGTTTGAACTCAGAAAAATCCTATCACATCACATTTCCTCAGAAATTATAGTTATGACCCTACTGAATAGAGACTTTTTATAGATGTGTCAAAATGCAGTTTGATGGGTGTCCTCCTACATAATGGGAATTTATATGCTTCACTTCCAGTTGGTTACTCAGTGATTCACAAAGAGTCTCATGAAAATCTGGAACTACCGTTGACCAAGACAGAATATGAATAACATAAATGGCAAGTGTGTGGAGATTTTAAAGTTATCTCACTCTTGTTGGGTCAACAGTTAGGTTATACAAAATATCCATGTTTCATTTGTTAGTGGGACAGTCGGGGAAAGGCACAACATTGGAATGGCCTTGAAGACAATGGAATATTGGTTCAAAAAACATTAAGAAGAAGAGTTTTATTGAGGCATCTGATGTTCTCTTATCTTATCTCCATATTAAGTTAGGGCTCATGAAACAATTTTTTAAGGCCTTGGACAAGGAAGGGCATTGCTTCTTGTACATTAGTGAAAAGTTCCCAGGTTTAAGCAATGAAAAAATGAAAGAATATGTATTTACAAGCCCGGACATCAGGAAGCTGCTTTGTGATGATACTTTTGGAAGTAAAATGAATTGGAAAGAGTTGTTAGCATGGCAATCATTTCAAGATGTTGTTACAAAGTTTGTAGGTAATATAAAGGACACAGATTACAAAAAGTTGGTAAACAAAATGTTGAATGCATTCAATATAATATGAGTCTCAAGGTCCACATGCTACATTCTCACTTGGACTAATTTCCCGAGAATTTTGGGGACTATGATGAAGAACATGGGGAGAGATTCCACCAAGATCTCAAGGAATTAGAAACAAGACACCAGGGCAGGTGGAGTACCACAATATGTACCGACTACTGTTGGACAATGATGAGGGAAACTCCTAGAAGTGTTTATAAAAGGAAGCCAACAGGAAAAAGCTCCATGTGCAAAAAAACAAGATGACTTTGAATACTGAAAATTAACTGTACTCTTTATCACTATATATTAAGTTGACAATCAAATTGACAATATTGCAATATTTAGTCATTTCTAATAGTGATTGCATTATTATTTTACTTAAAACATCATAAAAGAAGTTTGTCTTAAAACCACTGCATTTGTGCATTGAGCGTTACACTAATCTCTGTAAAAAAATCCTGACGTGATACAAGGAAACCATTTGCAGATTTGGTTTCAGCACACCTGAAATATATTAGGACATATCTCAAATTTTGTGCAATGTTCTGAAAGTGAAAATTTGTTGCCCAGTGTTATTAGTTGTGTGCACTAATTTACTTACTTGGATCATATTGATAGCTTTAGCTTCATAATACTAATTTAACAATGATATAATTTTTTTGGGAAGAATTTGCAGTGGAGAAATAATTAAAAGAAAAATGTTTAATTCTGCCCCAAAAGAAGGGCTAAATCGAACTAATAAATATGCCCCTGCCGTAACAAGGGAGGTAATCCCCCTAAAGAGAGAAGGGATAGGAACAATAAGATTTTTAATTAATAATTAATGAGTCATTTTAACATCTTACCTCATATTTCATGTTTTTCAAACACGGTAACTATAGTTTTCAAATGATCTTGTCATTCATTTTCAACCGCCATTAAGACTACCGGATATTTGTTGGAATCTCCCTCTCTAACGTTGCCATCTGGTGTTGATTTGACGAACTTCGAGATATCGTTGCCATCTGGTGTTGATTCGATGAACTTCGAGATGAGGTCACGTTCATCCGGAATGTCGAAATTCATAGATTTAAATTTGTTCTTCTGTATAAATATTTTCTCCCAAACTGTCAATTCAAAAGGTTTTTCCAAATGTTTAAGAAGTTTAGCTTCTTTTTCAATTCTATGACCTTCCAACAAACTATGTGCTGCAATAGCTGATTTTTCAATTTCACCATTTTTAATATTTGTAAAGTGTTCCTTTGTGCGAGTGTCCAAATTTCTTTTTGTTTTTCCTATGTATACTTTATTGCAATCTCGACAATCTATTTGATAAATTCCAGATTTTTTACTATCTAGGGTGATCATTTTCTTATTGGTTATTAATAAGTTACCAAGGCTAAATTTATTTATCGGTGCCAATGTAATGTTGAATTTCTTGAAAATTTTTTGAAATTTGTTATGTATTCCAGGATGATAAGTGATTTTCTTAAATTGTTTTCCTTTCTTTGAATCAGATTGCAGGGTAGTGTATTCTTTTAATCTTTTTTGTTGTCTGAATTTCTTCAATTATAATTATTTCCTTTCCAAAACCATTTAAATTAGCTATGTCCAAAATGTGATTGTATTGTTTCTTAAAATCCTCTTCATTTAGTGGAACATTCAATAATCTATATATCAAACTGTTGAAAATTGCATGCTTATGCGCAATATGATTGAAACCTGAAGACTTTATGTAATTGTCAATATGAGTATCTTTTCTGTATATATTGAATTCAATTCTTTGTTGTTGTTCATTCCTTCTTATGTAGAGGTCCAAAAATGGGATTTGGTTATTATTTTCTAATTCCATAGTAAATTTCACAGATTCATCCTGGAGGTTGAGTAATTTTAATGCATCTTCAATTAAGAACCTCATAATGTGTTTCCCAATTTTAACTTTGAATAAGATTTTTATTATTTTTTTTTCATTATTAATTAAAAAGGTTAGGTTATACAAGTTACTGTTTGCAGTGAACAGTGATGATGCTGTACAGAATATTGTAGATGATGAAATTAACGATTTTATGGATGGAAATGGCACAGAACTTGTTTAATATTATGATCATCATAGTACATTCATGAATTTAGGCCATTTGTTGACCTGTTTTGGCGTCAAGAAAAACACCATCCAGAAGTCTTTTGAGCGGACGTCCTGGTGTTTAATATTAAAAAATAATAATTGAAATTGATGAGGCAGTAATAATAAGAAATTAAAATTTTATACATAAAATATAGATCTGGGAGTTGTGAACTGATAAATGTTGATACAAATGGAAATGTTAAACAAAGAGAAAGAAAGAAAGAAGAAAGAAATATGCAGGTGTAAACCATACAAATAGTTATAAATATATCTTGTTGAGTTGTTCAATAGTGTGGGTAATAAGGGGTGTGTAAAATACCTGAAAAGGGAGAGTTTAAATGAAGGTAGAGAGAGATTTGAATAAACTAAAGAGCGTAAATTATGTTTTCATAGCTTATGAAGACTGGTGTTTTTTTTTCCCAACAGAATGTATTACCTTGTTCTTCACTAGTAGGTAGTGGAGTGAGTGTAGGGGAAAGTTGTATCTACTTGTTTGGAATATGGTTTAGATCCTGCACCTTGTGTTATTTGAATTTTAGTTTGTTTATATTTATCTTCATCATTTGCATTATGGTTTGGGCCATAAGGTTTATTCCAGGTCCAATCAAAAGTGGTCTTGCCATCTTTTTGTAGGCCTTCCTCTGTGAGAATTGTAGTTGTATATTGTTGGATGGTAATTGATGTTTTTGGCATGTGTTATATATGCTCTCTCTCCAATTGATTTGATGATGTCTTATTATATCTATAATATTGTGTATTTTTAGTTCTGATGTAATGTCTTCACTTTTCTTTTTATCAAATAATGTATAGTCGACTACAAACCTCATTTCAGCAGCTTCAATTTTTTCTCATCTTTGTTCCCTAAAACCCAACTTTACATCCATACATTAAAGTTGCCAAAGCATCACTTTGTAAAACTTTAATAGTGGTCCTTTTTTTGAACTCTACTACCTGAAGTTGGGCGAATTTTTCCACAAAAATAGTTAAAAGCATTTAACTTATCTATTTGTTGACTCTTATTGTAGGTGATATTGCAACCTAAATATTTGACATATTCACTTATTGTATGGGGCACGCCGTAGCGTAGTGGTTAAGGCACTGCGCTACAAGCCGGAAGATCGAGGGTTCGAGTCCCGGTGGGTCAGGATTTTTAAACTGACCCAAACCTTCTGGCGGCACTATGGCCCTGGGGTCGACTCAGCCTCTAACGGAAATGAGTACCAGACTCTTGTTCTGGGGGTAAAGACGGCCGTCACGCAGGGCTGACAACCTGGCTGACATCAAGTGCCGACTGTCCAGAAAAGTGGGAGCCCTAACCTCGTACTACCCAAAGGGCCTCCTGAGGCCTGTAGTGGGATACCTTTACCTTTTTCACTTATTCTATGATTTTATTATTTATATTTAGATGTGCTATTCCTATATTAAAGTGATGTGAATCTGGATAAGGGATTTAAACCAAGCCAACATATTTTCTTTTATTGTCACTAGTTGCAATTGCTTTGTTAAATTCTATATGAATACTGTATCAAAAGCACTCTTAACCCATTGAAGACACATTTAAAACGCCTGGTATATTCACTGGAAGCCCATTTAAATCTCCTCAGCGCTACTCTGGCTGTACTAGATTTAAAATCAGAATAATACTATGTGTACTGTATTCTATCACATTTTCAGATAGTTTGTTTACCCCAGTTTTTCTTGTAGTATTTTATACTTTTAAGAATAGCAAAGGAATGTGGCCTTTACTACCCTCTTTTGTGTAATGTATCCCATTATCTTTGAATTATTATGAAGAAATAAAACACATCTGCAGAAATTGTTGAGGAGTTTGTCTAAGGATGAGGCATAAATCTTGACACCGCTCAAGAAATTTGAAGGGGGGGGGGGAGGGTTGTCACTTGAGCAACAGATTAAGAATGGATCACAGTTTATTAGGTAATTGAAAAGATGTTTTTGAAATGGATCATCTTACTTAGAATTCCTCCATACATCCCTCCAGGATTTTTGTTGATGATTGTTAAGTATGTTAGATTTTTGCATGAAATATATTTTATATTTATATCAATTGTTTATTCTATATTGATTTCACCATGTCATTAGAGAAATTATATAATGGAACACTTCTCGGATTGATTGAATAATTTGCATTTGATGCTATGAAAGGATTTTAATTGGGAGTAAAATTTAGGGTTAATTGAGGAATTGGAGTGTTCTGGAGTAGTCAAAGGAGGGTCGGTAGGCAATAAATTCTTTCATGAGGTATAACGGAAGAGCTTACACGGGCAGATTGATGTTTGTGAATAATAATTTATATCGAAAGCAATTACTTATTTCACTGTCGAACATTAATACACTTGACATAAATGCACTTCTGGTTTGCGGCTAATTGTGCTATGCTGTCTTAGTGGTGTATGAAATGCAATTATTATTAAGGGCAGTGATGGGTGAAATTTTTATTTTCTACAGTTTTTAATTTTTTGTACACACATTCATGCCATAATAGGTACTATTATATTAAAGTTTCATGCTTCTAGCTTTAAAGGTTTTATTATTTGACTTTATTAAACACAATGTGTACATTAAATTTAATTTAGCTTTTTACCAGTCTTTAGTTACAGTGTTTAGTGGTAGAGTCCTGTTTTTACACTTTGCTAGATGATATTTTGGACATGGATTGTTGCATAATTTACAGACGCAGTCCTCCTTGGGTTCATGGTACAAGGTTTTAGAGTTATTGAAGAAAATCCATTTAAAAATTTGCATATTAAAATTTTTAATAAGTTCCATAATTTTTGAGTAAACTTTTTGAATTTCTTTCTGACTTATTTAGAGCAACACTATGAATTAACTTTTGTATATCATTATATTAAAGGAAGAAAAAAATATATACATCCTCTGCATATGAATTTTTTTTTATTTACTATACATATTGTATTTTTTATTTAAAAAACTATCAACGTTGTTTCAAAATCCATGCATAGAATTATTAGCCATAGTGTGTGGGACATACAGTTAAACTTTCGTGCTTCTATCATTAAATTTGTCAATGCTATTTTGATTTGAATGTATTGAAATGCAATGAAAATAAAAGCATGCAAAAGCCAATTTGAAAGTTTGCATGCAGTTAAATTAGAATGTAGCATACATGCCCTCCTACAGTCATTAGGGAGACTTACAAGCACCATAGGACACTGAAACTTTGTCAACTTATAAGGTAGGTAGTATTTATTAATACAAGAAACCAAAAATGCTAAATTTGACAGAAAATGTCAAAAATTTCACCCATCACCTCCCTTTGCTAGGAATAATATGATTCAGTAGATCAATTTCTGAGTTGTTGGTATTTCTAATGCTTATTTTCAAAAGTATCGAATATCCTAAGTAGATGATTAATTATTAACTTAGAGAAAATTGCAAATGTGCTACAAATTTTAAGTCTGATTGTTGCTCTTAGAGAATTTCTTTAAACTTAGATTCTCCGACGATGTGAAAACTTGTCAAACTTCTCCTGAGTTATAAAGAATTGTATTTCTGTGCCATGGGTTTGACTTTTAGGAAACTTCTGTTTCCTCCACTAGCATTTGAATTGTGGTAAGACACTCACCCAAATTTTTGTAATAGCTATTTGGATTGGTTTTTATACATGTGGAGGTGGGGCACGCCGTAGCGTAGTGGTTAAGGCACTGAGCTACAAGCCGAAAGGTCGAGGGTTCAAGTCCCGGTGGGTCAGGATTTTTAAACTGACCCAAACCTTCTGGCGGCACTATGGCCCTGGGGTCGACTCAGCCTGTAATGGAAATGAGTACCAGACGCTTGTTCTGGGGGGTAAAGGCGGCCGTCACGCAGGGCTGACAACCCGGCTGACATCAAGTGCCGATTGTTCAGAAATAATGGGAGCCTTAACCTCCTACTACCCCAAAGGCCTCCTGAGGCCTGTAGTGGGATTACTTTACTTTACATGTGGAGGTGGTACGTAAGGGGAGGGTTTTTCATATTTCTGATCATGATGTCATTCAAGTTCTTTGTGGTCCCCATCTATATTCCAGTTGCAAAGTTGCCATAGTGATATTGACTAAGTGTTGGGTTATCCCAATGCAATAGATTATTGGTAAGGTGAGATAATCTTAATTGCACCATAGGACACTGAAACTTTGTCAACTTATAAGGTAGGTAGTATTTATTAATACAAGATGGCTAGTCACCATCCTCAAATTGTTGATTTTGGGTGGGCTTGGGAATCCTGATCTTAAATATTTAGAGCAATCCTTAATCTCTGCAGTTAGAGTTTAAGGTATTGTACTACGTTCCTTCTGAATGGGATGTACTGGAATTCTTGGCAGACATTGTTTTTGCAGATCTAGATGTCTATTATAAAAGTCCTTTTACTTGTCCGTTTGAACAATACCGAAGGGTCTCAACAGTTGACGACTTCCGCTTATTATCTAGTAGCAATACAATGGTCTTTGTATTGAGGTTCTCCATACTTATTGATAGAGTCATATTAGTGGCACCATTAAATAGGTTTCAATTTTGTGAGTAATTTGAATATAAGCATGGCCTATCTATGAGCGAAATGATATCAACATTTCTAGGTCTATATTAAAATAACAATAGTGAAGGGAAGAATTTACTTATAATATCAAAGAAATAAATAGATGAAAAATCTTGCTACAATACCTATCTGAATTTATTAGGTACCAGTTTGTACAATTCTTCAATTACTTTAAGGATGTATTGTAAATAAAAATAGTATATAGATAAACTTGGGAAACATGTAACAATTATCCTTAACTAAACAGACAATTAAATACCCTACCACCCACCCTACCACCCACACCACCACCCACATTACCACCCACACTACTACTTACCCTACCACCCATAATACCACTCACCCTACCACTCATAATACCACCGACACTACCACTTACACTACCACTCACCCTACCACTCATAATACCACCCATACTGCCACTCACCCTACCACTCATAATACCACCCATACTACCACTCACCCTACCACTCATAATACCACCCATACTGCCACTCACCCTACCACCCACAATACCACCCACACTACTATGTACACTACCACTCACACTACTATGTACACTACCACTCATAATACCACCCATACTACCACTCACCCTACCACTCATAATACCACCCATACTGCCACTCACCCTACCACCCACAATACCACTCACCCTACCACCCACACTACTATGTACACTACCACTCACACTACTATGTACACTACCACTCACACTACCACTCACCCTACCACTCATAATACCACCCATACTGCCACTCACCCTACCACTCATAATACCACCCATACTGCCACTCACCCTACCACTTATAATACCACCCATACTACCACTCACCCTACCACTCATAATACCACCCATACTGCCACTCACCCTACCACCCACAATACCACCCACACTACTATGTACACTACCACTCACACTACTATGTACACTACCACTCACACTACCACTCATAATACCACCCATACTACCACTCACCCTACCACTCATAATACCACCCATACTGCCACTCACCCTACCACCCACAATACCACTCACCCTACCACCCACACTACTATGTACACTACCACTCACACTACTATGTACACTACCACTCACCCTACCACTCATAATACCACCCATACTACCACTCACCCTACCACTCATAATACCACCCATACTGCCACTCACCCTACCACTCATAATACCACTCACCCTACCACTCATAATACCACCCATACTACCACTCACCCTACCACTCATAATACCACCCATACTGTCACTCACCCTACCACCCACAATACCACTCACCCTACCACCAACACTACTACGTACACTACCACCCACTACCACTACCCTACACTAATACTACCACACCTACTCACCCACCCTACCACTCATAATACCACCCATACTATCACTCACCCTACCACTCATAATACCACCCATACTGCCACTCACCCTACCACCCACAATACCACTCACCCTACCACCCACAATACCACTCACCCTACCACCCACACTACTATGTACACTACCACCCAGACTACTATGTACACTACCACTCACACTACCACTCACCCTACCACTCATAATACCACCCATACTACCACTCACCCTACCACTCATAATACCACCCATACTGCCACTCACCCTACCCCCTACCACCACACTACTACGTACACTACCACTCCACACTACTATGTACACACTACCACTCACACTTACCACCCATCCTACCACTCATAATACCACCCATACTACCACTCACCCTACCACCCACAATACCACTCACCCTACCACCCACACTACTACGTACACTACCACTCACCCTACCACCCACACTACTACGTACACTACCACTCACCCTACCACCCACACTACTATGTACACTACCACTCACCCTACCACCCACACTACTATGTACACTACCACTCACACTACTATGTACACTACCACTCACACTACCACTCACCCTACCACTCATAATACCACCCATACTGCCACTCACCCTACCACCCACAATACCACTCACCCTACCACCCACACTACTATGTACACTACCACTCACACTACTATGTACACTACCACTCACCCTACCATCACACACTACTATGTACCCTACCACTCACCACTACCACCATTTCCCTACCACTAACCTAATACTCAACATACCACCCCTATCTGTCACTCACCCTACCACCCACAATACCACTCACCCTACCACCCACACTACTACGTACACTACCACTCACACTACCACCCACACTACTACCCATACTACCACCCACACTACTACGTACACTACCACTCACCCTACCACCCACACTACTACGAACACTACCACTCACCCTACCACCCACACTACTACCCATACTACCACTCACACTACCACCCACACTACTACCCATACTACCACCCACACTACTACCCATACTACCACCCACACTACTACCCATACTACCACCCACACTACTACCCATACTACCACCCACACTACTACCCATACTACCACCCACACTACTACGTACACTACCACTCACACTACCACCCACACTACTACCCACACTACTACCCATACTACCATCCACACTACTACCCATACTACCACCCACACTACTACGTACACTACCACTCACCCTACCACCCACACTACTACGAACACTACCACTCACCCTACCACCCACACTACTACCCATACTACCACCCACACTACTACGTACACTACCACTCACGCTACCACCCACACTACTACGTACACTACCACTCACCCTACCACCCACACTACTACGTACACTACCACTCACCCTACCACCCACACTACTACGTACACTACCACTCACCCTACTACGCACACTACCACCCACACTACTTCGTACACTACCACCCACAGTACCACCCACACTACCACCCACACTACCACCTACACTACCACTCATGCTACCACCCACTTACACACCCAACAGATTTCATGTAGTGACTCACATTGCTTGTAGTGGACAAAATTAGATGTTGTGTGTTAAATATGAAATGGTGTAACTGAATGACATTAGTTATATAATGGCAGACATTACATATGTAAGTGAAACATTTTACACCCAGAGCATTAAATCTTAGTGTGTAGCTTAACATTTAGTGTAGCTTAATATTTTACATATGATGGAACACTTACTATGTGACCCAAAACATTTTACATGTGGTGAAAAGCTTTACATATGATACTAAACACCACAGAATATTCTAATTACTCTGTGCTAAACACTTACTTACATATGGTGCAAATCACTTATGTGGTCGAACATGTTACATATAGTGTAAGCGATTACTTATAGTAAAATACATTGCATGTTTTTCATATAGTGAGACAAAATGCATCTAGTTCAGCAGGGTACATACAGTGAAGCATTGTATATATGTATTGTTACTCATGACACTTAGTGAATGTTGAATCAGTTTGTTAAACACATAACACAATGTTGTATTGTAACTTTTAGAGTTATTTTTTTATTGTACAAAGTAACTTTTTTTGTTAATGTGTATTAATTACTTTATTTTTTTGTTTTTGCAGATGACTGCAGTGTTTTTATAGAAGTATGTGTAGCAGCGATTGGACCAGCAGGCTGAACCATTGGTGAGTGTTAGATATTTGAACTGTTTAACATGAAGTGCATTGTATATAGCACCTATTTTACTGGGCCAAATGATGCAGTCATTTATAGAGATTATGAGAGATAAATTTTATCTATATAGTTGTATAATTGTCCACTGCTCTGGTCTTGGAGTAGTGTGTTGCCCTGTGATGCAGCAGGCCTGGGTTTGATTCCTGGCTGGGAGAGGCTCCTGTGAGATGTTTATTTGTAGGGTTTTTTTCTCAGCTGTAGGACAAATGTCAGGAAACTTAGGGCCCAATGGTTCCCGAAAATCATCTGACCATGATGATCATCATCCTTATCATTATAGTCATCATCACCACCATGATTCACTGGTGTAGAAAGCAATGGGAAGCTACCATGCGTATAATTCCCTAGTAAAACTGCAAAGCATAGCATGAAAATGCAATGATTGCAGTGAAAGAACACTATAGAATAGTTGTGTAATTTGTGGACTATTTAGTACATATGCCATACACTGAACATTGACAAATGAAATTTATATTTTGGGTTTGTTTGAACCAATTATGGTTGACTATCTTTCAAATATTGTTGTAATGAATTTGTTGAAGTATATGTGCAATTCATTTTGGCATTGTAAAATTTGAAGTGTTTTTGTTTTGTAAGTTACATACAACAGAACAATATTGTACTGAAACATTGTAACAGAATATTTAAATGAAAAAATATTTTTGTGAAACATGTAACTTATTTCCATTACTGTAAGTATAATTTTTTTAAGAAATCAGTTATTTAAACTGTTTGGCCTCAGGGATACTCATCTAGGAAAGCATATCTTCCACTTACTTGTGTTTTGCATTCTTTAAATTTTACTATCTAATCTCTCTTGGTTAACTCTTGTTTTTTCGACCCAACACTATTAGGGCATCCAAGGGCTAGGGAGTCTTTTGTTTCTTCCATTTCTTCTTTCCTTCATTTTCTTTTCTTCTCCAGAAATGCCTGACCAGAGGATATAAGATGGCAGCCCCATCACTGGTCTTGCCTTCCTTTGGCCAGCAACCAATTGAAGGGACTATTATTATGCTTTCAAGTCTTATACGAGAATTTCCTGGAAGATGCTGGCCTAATACTTGGAAGGAAGAAGAATTGCATGTACAAAATGGTTTTATAATTTGAATCTGTTGGAATAGTTTTCTAACTCTGTTTGCTAGATATTTTTATTATTCTATCGAATAAATATTATTTTAATGTGATTCATTAAATAATCTTGTAGTGGCATTCAGTGATGTAAGTTGTATTTTCAATTACTGAAAAGTGTTCAAATTTGATTCAAAAAGTAGTAATTTAAAGATCATTGGAGAATATTTTTTTTGAAAAGTCACCTCATAAACTTTGTGCTTTTCACGAAAGCATGGTTTTGGATATGTCATCCATGTTCAATGGAAGCTCCGACTGATGAAATACTTCTGCCATCAAACATTCTATTGTTACCATATTCTGTCCTGCCAACTGTGGATGAATTTATAAAGTTAGAAATAAAATTATGTTTGTTAGGAATATCAGAATGTATTGATCTATATATTACTTTCTAACATTAATTTCAATACAATAAGTAGTATTTTAATTACAATCACAAAGTAGATTTTTAGTTTTAATAACAAATCAGTTTTAGAATTTCATTTCCTAAATAGTAACGTAATCCGTGTCATTAAGTAGTGCTGTAAATGTATTGAGATTTATTTTATTTTCAGATACTGAGAAACATTAAATTTCATAGAGTGAATATTTTTGCATTTTAATTGACTAAATATATTTTAATTCTACTCAACAAATAGTCCTATAATGCAATTCGGTAAATATTTTGTTTTAGTTTGAATCAGTAATATAATTAAAATTGCATTTATTACATTCTGTAAATAGTATTTTACTTTTATGAAATGAATACTTATAATCCAATTGTATAAATAGTGTTTTAATGTGATCCACTAAAAATTATTTTAAAATGGAGTCAGTAGATAGTGTGATATTCTATTTACCCACCACTATGTTAAGTCCATTCACTAAGTACTGTTTTGATTTCATTCCACAGATAGTGTTATAATTACATTCCCTAAGTACTGTTATAATTTTATTCCCTGAATATTGTTCTATGAAATTCAATCTTAAGTACTCTTCACAAAGGGTTTAAAACATTAATTGGTCATAAAAACATTAATAAAGGAAGAACATTTATTTCTTCTTCTTCTTCCTTCCAAGTATTAGGCCAAGGCCTGTTACGATCCTATAGAAAATTTTCCCTCCAGCGTTTGAGGGAAAATCTCGTATAAGACTTGAAAGCATAATAATAGTCCCTTCGATTGGTTGATGGCCAAAGGAAGGCAAGACCAGTGATGGGGCTGGCATCTTATAGCCTCTGGTCAGGCTTTTCTGGAGAAGAAAAGAAAATAAAGGAAAGAAGAAATGGAAGAAAGGAAAGACTCCCTAGCCCTCGGATGCCCTAATAGCGTCGGGGTCGAAAAAACAAGAGTTAACCAAGAGAGGTTAGATAGTAAAGTTAAAAGAGTGCAAAACACAAGTAAATGGAAGAAATGTTTTGCAGAGCTTGGGCACCTTGTGGTCGCCACCCACATATCCCCTAGATGAGGACCCCTGAGGGGAACATTTATTTCATTTCATTATTTTCAATCATTATCCCTAATAGTGTTCTAATTCAATTTAGTGAGAGACTATAAACTCTTGTTGATGGATCAAAAACTGAGAATAGATTTGTTATCATTTTCAGTTTATTATCTTAGAACTTACATATTGTTCTGTAAATAGTATTTTAATGTCATTTATAAAATATTAAAATGAATTCACCAAATGTCTTTTAATATCAATGTTACAAATGCTTTGAGCAAGTACTGTTTTGAACTACAATGTACATTTAATCTTTTGGGCAAATAATTTCCATTGCTGTATTCTGTTTGTGAATTATACACAAGATGGACACTATTGTCACGGATGACGAGGGTTTTTCCCTTTTGAGTTATTTTGGTGTAAATGAAGACACAGATGTATAAGATCCCATGTACCACTGTATTTCCTTTTACAAATTAGCAGTAAACCTTTAATCAAAATTTACAGTCATAATTAATCTTATTTCAATGTTTATATCAGTCACTGATGAATCTGTTCACCACAATTTCTGTTACACTTAATCTCTTGCCATCCAACACAAAACTAAGTGACTTATTTCCTCTGCACATGTTATACAGTTGCAAGGAACTTTCTAGGCTTAGGTTCAAGATGCTTAGAACTGTAGAAGCCTCTGGTCACTGATTTTCCTGAAAGGAGAGGGAGATGTCTGGAATGAGAGCCCAGAAATCTTGGTGGTTGGTGTGGGTCTTTTTATTGCAAATCTGTTGTGACCAATGTGAGATGACAATTCTTGCCTTGTCTGTGAAATTGAAACATTATTATGATGTGCCACATTATCTTTGGTATTGAGTTTGTAATTGTTATAAAATGTGATAGAAAGCAAATTTTGATGGAAAAAAGTTAAAGAATGGAAATAAGTTTGATTTATGTTATTAATAATGATCATCTGATTTTTGGTATAAACTAATGCTGATAGTATTAACTGAGAAATACAGTTTCATGATTTGCCTTTGAGTTGCACACTTTTTGAAAGATGGTTAACCATTATTTGAGAGTGAAGAAAGAATAAAGTTTTGGCATTTCTTATCCAGTGGGTGGTTTTTAGCAGTTGTATTGAAAAATGATTGTGCTGTGCTAAAAAGTTGTTAAATTACAAAAAATCTTATATATTGGGAGGTTTAATTTAAAAGTTAAAAAAAGGAGAAATATTGTTTAAATAATTAATATGTTCTTAAAAAATAGTTTAATATGAATTACACATGTGGATGTAGGAAAAAAATTATCAATTTTGTATATTTGTAAAAAGAAATGGAATAAAACAGTTATAGGAACAATGAGAATATAGCTGATTTCAGTTTGATGTTATAACAGTCTTAGTTTATGAAGTAGTAAATTCCAAAAGCTGTGCTTAAATTGATAAACAAATTTTAGGGGAAGTTTGGAAGTGGAAATGCATACATGGAGACAGTTTAAAGAAATGTTATTGCAAATTATGTGTATAATCTGGAATTTCATGTGATTATAGATTTTTTTTTCTGCATGAAATCTTGAAATGTTAAGAAATTATATTAGTAGTAGTATTATGTTTGATTATAATTAGGGAGATGATTTTTGGATATTAAAAGTAAAGGATGCAACAGAGATTAGTAAAATATTTATGTAAACAGAACATTATTTATTTTTAATTCAAAAGTTGTTGTCCAATGGTGGTGAGTGTTAGTTAACTTGTGCCATTATTTCTCTTGCTTTGGAATAGAGACCAATAATTTCTTGGTTGAGCTGTTTTCTCCTGTTCAGTTCCTTGTACGTTAGAAGATATTCCTGGTTGAATACTTGATGTTCTTCATTGCATATGTAACAGTGAGTCCTATTCATGATTCCATAATTAATTGAAAAGTGATATGTGTAGATATAAAGGTAATATTGGTAGATCGCACAAAAAATATAGAGAAATGTTTTTCAAAGTTATATTATAAAAAAGTAAAAAACATATTTTCAGTTTTGTAACTTCTTCTTTGTTCCAAGTATTAGGCCAAGGCCTGTTATGATCCTATAGAAAATTTTCCCTCCAGTGTTTCATAGGATGGCCCAGAGATCTTTGTCCTCTTGGTATATAATTATAAACAGTTTTGGGGATCTGATTTGAACTCATTCTTTCAACATGGTGTTTCCAATTTAGTTGGTACTGTTTAATATATCCCAAAATTGGTGTAGTCTTCTATTCTTTAAAGATATTGATGTTCCTTTTCTGATCCTATGTGGTGTAACCTGCTGTTCTGCGCATGAATCTCATTTCACAAGCCGTTATTGTGCTTTTACGTTGTCTTTTTAGTGTCTATGCTTCACTACCATAGGTCAACACTGGTCTAGCGAAAGTGTTATATAAATGTAATCTGGTGTTTTTTTGTACAAGGGATGGTTTCATAACTTGATTAATAATTTGTACATTCCACAGAAAGTAAGTAGTGAATTAATTAATTATTCATTCATTAAATCTGTTTTGGCCCTAATACTCTTGTAATATACTTGTTCTGATTCGTGACACTATTTTCACCCTCTGCTTTAATGAACTTTTGTTAAATATCTGAATATTTGATATTCAGAACTATTAAGTTATTTATTGAATTTATTAATTATTCTTTGTATTATTTAAATAAATTGACTAAGTATGGCAGATTTGTAATATAATGAACTTTTTGTGTTGTGTGAAAACATGTCCATCTTCTTCAAGCTAGTCTGATGAAGTGGTAAATTGTTATATTAGAAATTGTAGTGATTTAAAAGATTTCATGACCAAATAGTACTCTACTATTGATAGAAGCCTAAGTATTAAACTATGAATAATTTAATTGGCCATTTTAAAGAGTTAATGATTATTTTAAAGAATGAAATTAAAGATTTGTGTATCTAATAGAGAATTGAGAAAACAAAATATTGTCAGTGTTTTAAATAAAGTTTTTCCAAATTTACTCAACAATGAACAAGAGTAATTATGTATGCAATATTGTTTAATTAATATGACCATTTGTTATGCAAAGGAAACATTTATATGAAATATTTAGATTCTTAACTAATCATCATCATCTGTATTATAGTATGGGCCATAAAGTCTGTTCCACCTCCGATCAAAACAGATGTCACCGTCTTTTTGTAGGCCTCCCTGGATTTGTTGTTCTTCTTTTGAGGATTGTAGTTGTATATTGTTCTGGTAATTGACATTTCTGGCATGTGTTGTATATGTACTCTCCAATTGACTTGTTTGTCTTCTTATTATGTCTGTAATGTTGTGTATTTTTAGTTCTGATGTAATGTCTTTACCTCTTTTTTTATGAAATAATGTGTAGCTGACTACAAACCTCAGAAACCTCATATTAGAGGATTCAATTTTTTTCTCATCTTTCTTTCTTAAAAACCTTGTTTTCACTTGTATACAAAAAAGCAGGCAAGACCATCACCCTGTAAAAGTATAATAATGTTTCTTAAATGTTAATAATGTCTCTTAGCTAAATTATGTAAAGTATTTTATAGAAACAAAATCATCATGAACTTAGTAAGTTGAGGTTGTTTGAGGCTGTTGTCAAGAGAAGTCAAGATGTGGTAGGTCAGCCCATCTTGATTTTTGATCTTCCTTTATCTTAAGGTCCTTTAAGTTGCTATTGCAATGACAAGTGATGTGTTGTAAGCAATTGATATATTGATAATTGTGAATTTCTTCAACTATATTTAGAACTTTTAATTTATTGTGTGTGTATGTAGTGTTTCTTTGCTTGTCCATTTTTGTCAAACCTAAGAAAGGAAATATTTGTACTTAACACAGATATCCTAAATATCTGGTTTTTAAAGTACTTTTTAAAAATGACACATTTGTTAGATAATACACATTATTTAATAAACTTTACGAGTGACATATTACTTATTATTATAATTTAGTAATTATTTCTTCTTTTTCAAATAGTGGAGATTTGGTGGTATTTTTCTTCTTTTTTGCTTTTTCCTCTAGGTTAATAGGACTTTGTGTTGTATGGTTTAATCTGAATTTGGCTAGTACTTGTTTTTTGGATTTTTTTGTCTTTGACTTTTGTTGCTAGTTGATATTTGTTCTGAAGTTTTTGTCCTGTTTTTGATTCTTTATCTATTGATTTTTATTGGATTTTTCTTATTAAGAGATTTGGAGAATTTGTTTTGTTACATATTTTGTGGAAAATAGAAATTGAGACTGTAGTAATGAGTAATCATGGGGTGATGTTCTTCTGTAGTGAAGTGAGGAGTGGGTTAATGTTTGTAAAAAAATGGGGGCCTTACTAGTTTGTGAAGCCAGTGAAGGGTATATATGTTTTTCATTGAATGTCATCAGTGGTTGATGGATGAGAGTAATTTTTGCAGAAATTAATAAATATTTTGCAGCTTGAAATGAAGAGTAGTGAGGAGATATTATGTTGTGGACCAATTTAAGCACAGCTGAAAGGGAAATGTAATTTTTTTTACTATTTGGGAATCTATTTCTATAATTAATTTGGTACTATGCCTGTTATTTATTTATTTTACTTACATTAGTTTTGAAATTTAATTTTTTTAAATTTTATACCACACATTTTTAGAGGATAAATTGAACATATTAATTATATTTTATAAGGAAGATTATGAGATGGCCCAGTTGTTGGTTGTACATATTGCTGAGAAGATTCATGGAATTCAGTTTTGTAGTATTTTATTAGTGAATTTGAATAAGTTACTTGTGAGCCTTTTCAGTTTTACAGGGATAGTTTTTTATTGTCAGAAAGAATTAAAATTTACCCAAGTTAAATAGCTAAAAGGCAACTTATATGTATAATTTTTTTTACTATATATCTTTTTTTTTCTTGTTCATTTCTTAAACATATTTTTAGATATTATCAGTCTGTATTGTTATGATCTGTCCAACCAAAGAAACACATTTTGACATTTAACTTTTGAATGTAATTTACTCTGTGCAGCATGTAGTGATGTCAGTCAGCTGATAAATTTAAATTTGTGATGTTGCACATGATGATATGTCGAAAACTAATTAAATTATAATTGTTAATATGAAACAAATGAAACATGTAAATTAAAAGTAATTGTAATTGCAGTAAAATTTATATTCCCTGTAATGAAATGGACACCACAAAATTTGTCTACCACTCCTAAAACAATTTAAGCCATTTCCACTTCTTGTTTGGTGTTTTGATATTTACAAGTTTCTTTTAAATCCTTGCACAATACCACTCTTGAACGCATGAGGATATTCTGCAGTTAAATTCAGTACAGTGCACATATGGAAAAATTGATGATCTAGCTGGACAAATTAATTACATTGCTCCTATTAGACATATTTTCATGTAAATTCACACAGTTGTTAACTATTCCATTTTATATATGTATAGAAACTCCCGTTACTTTTGTTTGAAAACAAAAAAAACATCCCTTATAGTTGGGTGAAATTTTATAAAATTTAGAATAGCTCTCCTATTAGACATATTTTCATGAAAGTAGAACATTTCCCTATTTATAATTAATATTTATATTGTTTAAGTCACCTGGAATGTGTTCCATCCAGTACCTCATCTTGTACAAGCACAAATTGTTACACTGTATGATTTAAAATATCTTGTAGTGGAACCTCAGCTCCACTCTCTGTTATCATGATAACACTGTTGTTTTACTTGAAATTATATTATATGGTGGATGTATGTTAGCACCTCTTACCTTTGTTGTAGCCTGAAAATGAGTATAATCATATTTTCCTAACAGTAAGTCAACAGTAAGTGCCATAGCTTTTTCTGTAGTATATGGATTTAATGTCTGGATAGAGCAAGGCTCCATTGCCCTTTTCATCTTTTTTTTAATCTTCATGGTGATAGATTTGTGGAGAGCTTCACTATTTTTCCACTCTTCCTAAGACACTTTTGAGTAGCGTACGTAATTATATCTGGAGATATGTCTGACAGTAGTGGAGATACAGTCCTTGTCTTTGTTCTCTCCGAACTTTCAGTAAAAGTTTTCTTGGTCTTCCTTGTTTTTCCTTAATGCTGTCTATTAATATCTGTAGGTTTGTATCTGTGTGTAACACTGATAGTTTTTCTTTGTAAATTTTGCATTTATTTGTCTACTTACTTTTGACTTTGCAATTAGGATTGATGTAAGATGCATTCACCTTACATTTTTCCTTATCAGCTCTTATTTTCTCTACATTTCTCTAAAATATAACATAAATGTCTTGAGAACACTTGTTAGTGGATCATTTAAAAATGGTTGCTTTAAGTAGTAAAAATAATTCATATTTTGTGATTTTCACACTGTCCTTGGAATCACTAGTATGAGTGCAAGTGTAAAGAAAAGGCTGTATTTAAGAAAGTGATTAAAAGTGATATTTAATTTTTTCTATAATAATGTAAATGAGTGTAGAAAACATCCTAACATAGAAAGAAAAGATGGACCAGGATAGACTTTTGTATAACCCTTGCCAAATCTTATTCTTTGATTTTATATAGTTGCACTACTTTATAAATTAGTAAAAAATTAATACAATGAAAAGTAATTAGTGTATTTTATGATAGAGCACACTCCCTACTATAGAATCATCTGAAGAAGTTACTCATAGAATGAAGTAACATGAATACTTTGATTGGCTGTCATTGATAGCATAATCAAAACAAAGTGAACAGTTGAAACTTTGATTCATATAGTATATGTTTCACATTCCATAAGTTGAAAGAAAATAATTTTGTCCAGGTAGATTGTGCATTTTTCCGTATGTGCAGTGGTAGGATTATGCTGCATAATGTTACAAGAAACGTTTAACGCCATTTGTTTTTCAGTGCTCTTTAACAACTTCCCATTAGAGTGCTTTTTTTTTATAAAATTTGATCGCACAGTTTATCACTGAGTTAAGTTACCCTAAACTGTATGACAGCTGCCATATTTGTAAGTGGCATGTGACTTTGTGAAGAATTGATTAGTTTTAAACAAATTTGAATTTATAGTTACTCTTTGACCTTTGAAGAAGCATGTAGATAAAAGTATAGTTAACTTAAATAGCTTGAAATATGTTTTTAAAGTGATCCCACAACAGACCCGGAGGCCCTTGGGGTAGTAGGAGGTTAAGGCTCCCACTTTTTCTAGACAATCGACACTTTAAGTCAGCCGGGTTGTCAGCCCTGCGTGACGGCCGCCTTTACTCCCAGAACAAGCGTCTGGTACTCATTTATGTTAGAGGCTGAGTCGACCCCAGGGCCATAGTGCCGGCAGAGGGTTTGGGTCAGTTTAAAAATCCTGACCCCAACGGGACTTGAACCCTCGACCCTCTGGCTTGTAGGTCAGTGCCTTAACCACAACGCTACGGCGTGCCCCGCTTAAAATATGTAATCTATATATTTTTTTTTTTTTTTTGCTTCTGGGGAAGTGTGCTGTGGCCATGAATGAATTGTAGTAATTGCAGCAGTGATGTGTTTTGGAGATTTCCCATCCATTTGTTTTTTTCAAGTGTGTTTCTTAAGCTGGACAGACTACAGTCTTTGGATGGATAGTTTTTATATAAATTTATGCTATTTTCACAGTAAGTTTTTGCCCTTTGTTCAGATATTTGTCGAAATATACACTAATATCTGAAGAAAGGGCAAAATTGACAGAGGGAAAGTGTGTCTAATTTGATTTTCTTCTATTGGTAGGTGGTGTGTGTACCTCATGTTTTAAAATTAGGTCTTCAACTTAGGTTTTTGAAATATAGTAGATTGTGAGGAGGTACACACAAATTGAGAGAGTTTTTTTTCAAGAGATCCACATGTGCAATTTCAGTGTTAAACACTGTTGTATAGTTGAAGTTCTTAGATATGGTTTTTGATCAATTTAATAATTTGTTTGCAGATATAAAGTTGTGGTGTGTGGAAGTCATCAGTATTGGACAAGAATCTGTTCATCAAGTATCTCCATGGAGGAAGAAATTTTGATCAGCTCCAGGCTGAGAGAACAAGGTGTGTATATAAATGGCTGGGAGATCCAATATGCTGGATGATGATCTATGTCTGTGGATGTGAGGCCCAGCAGTGAGAGGAAGTTTGACGTAGTGATTAGATTCAGTGTTTGTATAGGATTGGAAAGTGTCCTCTCTCTCTGTCTTTGAGAGTTTTCAGTTGTAAATTGTTTTTGAATGAAATAAATGTGTTTGGTTGAAAGTAAAATGTGTTTAATTTGCAACATTTATTCCTTCGTTTCTTCCTTACCTAGAAAAAAAATTAGATCTTTGAATTGAAATTTGAAATTGAATCTAGTTCAACATGAAAAAAAAAATTCTAGTTCTTTCCTGCATGGGTGAAGAAGTTAAAGAAATTTCCAAGCATGATGAATTTTTTCATTTAACAGGGGCGAGATTAATAGACAGCAGGAGAGACAAGACATGTAGCATGAAGAAGATCCAGAGAGAGAGAGAGAGGTAACACATTTTTTTCTAAGGGTTAAGATATTTCTGATAATGTACAGAGGTGTGAATTAAGAGCAAGATAGAGAACGGGGTAAAAGGTGTGAATTAAGGGTAAGTTTAATCTCTTTGATTTTTTTTTGACACCTAGGTGTGAAGTTAAAAAAAAAGTGATGTGGTCTGGCATTGAGGAATTTGGCTAACTGGGTGACACAAAGAGTGCCAACTGAAATGAAGAAAAAACAGGTATTGCAAAAAAAAAATTTATTTCCACAAATTGAACATTACATACTTGAAAAAATTTACTCTATGTGTTCCATGCCCATCATCAACTAAATTCCAAACTATTTGAATGAAAGTGGCTGTCGACACCAGGTTTCTAGTGTCTCCTGGTGGAGGGTGGAATGATGTTAAAGATGAAAATGTTACTCACTGAGAACTCAAGTTATATTACGTACGAAAAAACTAAAAGAAATTGAGTTATTTCACACTAAATATCTGCTTTTGTGTACTTGTTCATCAGGAACTTGAAAACCAGATATTTTGTGTGAAATAAACTCAATTTCTTTTAGTTTTTTCATAAGTAATATAACTTAAGTTCTCTGTGAGTAACATTTTCATCTTTAACATCATTCCACCCTCCACCAGGAGACACTAGAAACCTGGTGTCGACAGCCACTTTCATTCAAATAGTTTGGAATGATGGGGCATGGACATGTAATAAAGTTCACACTATTTAGTTTTGCTTTAATTACATCATAATAATCTCAGTTTACATCAATTTACACATTACTTTTAAATTATACATATAGAAAGTGATATTGCAAAGCTAGAAGGAAAATCACTAGAGACAATCCTACGACACATAAATCTGACCTAATTATACCAGTTTCAAAACCTATGTGGTTTTCCATCTTCAATAATATTTGAGTGATGTTCTGTTGTTCAAGAGAACTGCTTCTTACTCCCTCTGATGGTGGAATGAAAAACCTCCAAATTTAATCAAATTCTCAAGGAATATCAAAATTTATAAGTTTTATTCAGAGAGGTTCATCACTCCACCAACAAACAGTTATCCTGAACAACAGAACATCAGTCAAATATTATTGAAGATGAAAAACCACATAGGTTTTGAAACTGGTACAATTATAAGACTGGATATAAATAAAGAATATCAATCTTAATTAACTGAATACCAGTCATCTGTGGCAACAGAAGAAAGAATACATAATATAATACAATTGTTCTTTAGTTCATAAAAGAAATAAATGGCACAGCCTTTAATTTTTATTGTAATAAACGAACAAATATATGAAAAAAAATTTAACTTAATTTACAACAGTAAAAAATATTCCATTAATTTAGGTTAACAGCAAGTCTCATTTTGATAGACAATAGTATTAAATTTTCTTTGTGATTGATTTCAAATATTACACCAAGTTCCATATAATTTACTCAATGATTGGGGGGCAGAGGCTAATTGCGATTTCTTGATCTTTCATGTGGTCAAAAACCCTGATGGAACTGATATCTAACCTCTGGAGTGAATTTCAGTGAAGTCTAACTTAGCCAAATCCACTCTCCTCACCTCCAACTTGGGGCACCTCGAGACCTTCTTAAGATCTTTTAAGATGCAAAAGAGAGAGTGGGGTGTGAAAAGAAATGGGAAGCTACCACACCTATATATCCCTAGTAAAGCTGCAAACATGGCATCATGAGTCTTTCCACAGTATAACACTCCAGACATAAATTATCCCTCCCCCCCCCCCATTCAGATCTCTGGGACGAGGATACTGCAGAAGGAGACATCATGCAGTCAAAATAACAGAAAAAAAGAAGAGCCTGGAATGTGAGAACTCTTCTGCAAGCCGGGAAGCTGGAAAATTTGAAGGAAGAAATGAGAAGAAACAGAGTGGATGTGATGGAAATATCTGAAGTCAGGTGGGAACAAAGTGGTCAATTAGTGAGTGATGAATTTGGAATGTTTTAAAGGAAATCATGGTCCACATGTGAAACAGAAAGTGATATCAGTGCATTATGTGGATAATCAGATGATAGTGGTGAGGTTGAAGAAAGTGGACTTCCTAGACCAGTCAAAATAGACATTTCAATTTACAAAAATTTGCATAGAGCTAAAAATTGGTACAAATGTTGGGAACACCATTATAAATGAAATGTCAAAAGTCCCCATCAATACCACATCTGCAAAAAAGTTATTCAAGGTCAAAGTTTGCAAATATGGGTTTTTTTGCATTTTTCAGCCAAACAATCAGTTTTATCAGAAAAATAGGTCACACACAAGTTCTACATCATGCAATCATCTACACAAATTGTTCTTATACTTTCTTTCATAAGAATCACCATTCTTGAGATATCGCAATTATAAAGTTCCAAGAAGTCATGTTGTACATAATATGCACACATTTCCATACCACATATGAGGTAGTGTACTTCACACATTTTCTTTATGTGTTGTCTTTAAAAGGTATACTCCATGATCTATTGTGATTACGTTTTATTAAATAATATTATATTAATTTAAAGAATGCTACTATTGGATATGATTTAAGTGACTAAAAAATATTGTTAATTCCAGGTAATGTTAATCTGACTGATAATCTTCAAATTCTACTACAACAGTAATATCTTCTTCGACTTCTTCTTCTTCTTGCTGGATATTTGTTAATTGTTCTGAGAAAGATGCATCAGTTGTTTCCTCATTGAAATCATATAAATCTTCATCTGTTCCATTTGATTCAGCATTGGAGTAAGACTGGCCTTGTCAATTGGTACATACTGGTGAACAAAATAATCCAACTTTTTTACAATCACATTTTGCGCTACAACCCTTTTTGCAATTGCAAAAAAAATTGGTGTTAAGAATTATATTATTTTTGGTCTGGACATCTTACCTCAATATTAATGTTGATTTGTTCTTGGACATGTTTCCCAGAAGCTGAAGATAAAACAGAGAATTGTTTTGAAACATGTCCAAGAACAAATCAACATTAATATTGAGGTAAGATGTCCAGACCAAAAATAATATAATTAAAATAACCTCAAAATATAACTTCCTAAAATTAAATATGGTGTTAAGAATATTTGTGCAGCAGGTGGGAGTAACATTTGAATTGGTTCCAAAGTGTTATCTACTAATTCACCCAATTGCAATTTTTATTTGAAATATCTAGCCTAACAGCAGTCATAATACTGTCGCCAATATTAGCACATACTAGTTTTAATAGTTCTACTTTCAATTGTTCATTTTTAAGAATTACTTGTTCCAAAAAATAAGTCTATGACTCCGGAATATCACTTTTTAATATTTCCGACATTCGACTACGCAAGGAATAATTGGTATTATCAAATACTAAAATTGAATGCAGCTTTGATGATTCTAAATCGTTCTTCCTTTTCATTTTGACTTCTTTTTTCTCATACCAAGCTTATCTAAAGCTGGATTTTACAATTCTTTTTTATTCTTCCAATGAAAATTGAGTCATCACTTTTTTCTCCATCACAACATTGGTAGATTCATCTTCAGAACGACCAATATTACCCCCAATGGTGGGTCTCAAGAATGAATTATAGCAATTATTATGGTACCCAGCCTCGGCAGCAACTAAATCATATTCATACTGAATATGTGCAGTAACATTTTTTTACTAAGTCATCAGAACGAGTCCAAGTTACCTTCAGTGTAGCAACTTCATGAATTTTATATCTACCATTTTGCACATCTTTCTTCTCAGCCTCTTAATTCGCTTCATCTCCACAAAATTAGCTTCTTTTAACAAGAAACAGATTGACTCACGCGTACTCTAGTACAAGGTGGACTGATTTCAGATATACTGGCTTCCTCCATCTCATGTAATCTTTTAACTGCAGCAATAGAACTCTTCCAAGTGTACATTTTATGGCACTGCACATAAACTGGCACAGATTTCTTTACCTTCAGGTATTCAGAAAACCCATCATTTCTTTCAACACTTGAATCGATCAAAGTCTTCGTTCCACAATCAACAATAACTGTTTCATTTTCAGTCAAACATTTACAACAATCAAAGCAAAATTGCGACTTTTTTTAATTATTGAACAGCACAAATTCTTTTAAGAAATATTAACAAGCACAAGTATTCACTGTAAAGGAACACTATACTAAAAGTATTTCGTTTATGCTTTCCAGAAAAAAATACAGGTATATGACTGTCACCACCCGGATAAATAATTTAATAGTCACAGATGTTGCTTAAGGTTATACGGGCCAATTAAATTAGGGACTCACTTTCCTTTCATGTATATTCTCACAATCATATAATTATAATTTGAATATATATAAGTTATTCAACCAATATTTTTATTATATTAAATATCCCATGATGTACAGGAAGTTAACTTGCAGTTGAAAAGCGTGCATATTATTGTTTTCAGTGTTTCAAATGATGATATCTCAAGAATGGTCATTCTTACGAAAAAAGTATAAGAACACTTTTTCTAGATAATTGCATTGTCTACAACTTCTGCCTAACCTTATTTTATGATAAAACTTACCGTTTGGCTGAAAAATACAAAAAAAAAATCACAAACTTTCACCTTGAATTAATAAATATATATATATTTATTTATTTATTTTCTTCTTTGCAGATGTGGAATCGATGGGGACTTTTCACATTTCATTCATAATGGTCTTCCCAACATTCCTACCAATTTTCAGCTCTGCTAATTTTTTTATGCCTACCACTATTTTTTGAGCTAACTTGACCAGGCTATTGGTGATAGTGCAAATTTACATTCCTCATAATGGGTTAGCAGATGAAGAAGTGGAGGAAAGATATGACAAGATAGAAGAGATTGTTGAGAGAGAGAAGAAGGGGGCATGTGTTATCTAATGGGCAACTGGAATGCTATTGTTGGAGAAGGACAGGATGGAAGTACAGTTGGAAGATATGGATTAGGAAAAAGGAATGAGAGAGGCAAGTCACTGGTGAGTTTCTGTAAAAGAAATTCGATGATAATTGGAAATACAATGTTTCAACAACATAAAATAAGATGATACACATGGATAAGCCCTATGGACAACAAATGATACCAGATCAACTATATACTAATACAGCAAAGATTCCAAAATTGCTTGAAAAATGCAGACCCTACCAGGAGCAGATATCAATTCAGACCATCTCTTACTAATAGGTGAAGTAGATATTTACCTCAAGAAGATAACAGAAAGACAGGCAACACAGAGGAAAGGAGAAAATTCCAACAAAATTTTCAAGATAAAGCCTCTAACTTAGAAATCTCATATGGCAATACCAAGGAACACTGGAGTCTGTTGAAAACCTCTATACAGACAGCTGCAGAGCAAACAATACGATACAAAGAGAGCAAGAATATTAAGAAACCTTGAGTCACAAAAAAATTTTGGAGAAGATGGGAGAAAGAAGAAAATGGAAAAATGGCAATACAGAAGAAACCAAAAGAAACTACAGGAAACTAAGTAACTAACTGACAAGGCAAAACAAGAATGGACAAATCAGAAATGTGAAGAACTAGAGAATCTGGAAAGGAAAGGAAATTATGATTTAATGTACCAGGAAGTTAAATGCTTCGACTATGGAAAACTATATCGCTGATTGAGGACAAAAAATAATGAAATAACAACAGGAAATTATTAACACACAGCAAAAATATGTAGAAGAGCTATATGAGACAAGAAATCGTCCAGCCAACTTGGATATACAAAACAAAGAAGACATATCAGAAGATGAAAAAGGATTTTCAATTCTGAAGGAATAAGTCGAACTAGCAATTAAGGAAATGAAAAATGGGAAAGCAACAAGGGTAGATGAAATCCCCATTCAATTGGTTAAATGCTTAGGTGAAGAAAACAAGGAAATTCTGCATTTATGCAACAAGATATATATATATATATATATAGAAGGTGAATGGCCCAAAGAATTAACTCAGACAGTGTTAATACCAATACCAAAGAAAAATAATGCAAATAAATGTAAGGAGTTCAGGACTATCAGCCTGATATCACACACACTGCAAAGATTCTCCAGTGAATACTTAACATTTACATTCTACAATGCAAAGCAAATTGGAAGAAGAACAGTTTGACTTTATGAAGGGAAAAGGCACGAGAGATGCAATTGGATTGATACAAACAATAGGAGAAAGATATATATATATATATATATATATATATATATAGATAGAGAGAAGAGAGAGATATGAAGTTTATATAGTATTTGTTGACCTGGAAATGGCATTTGACAGAGTAAATTGGAATAAACTCATGAGGATCTTGAAGGAAATTGGCGTGAACTGGAAAGAGAGAAGGCTCATAAGTAATCTTTATATGAAAGAGCAAATAAAAGTGAAGATTGGAGAAGAAATGTCAGAGGGAAGACAAATTGGAAGGGGGGTTAGCCAAGGATATCCTCTATCACTAACTCTTTTCAACATCCACCTTCAAGACCTCATGAAGAAATGCTTCACGAATACAGGAGGCATAAACGTGGGAGGAAAAAGAATTAAGTGCATAGCATTTGCTAATGATATGGCTTTGATAGCAGAAGTTGCAATGACACTGAGGAACATCCTGATGGACCTAAATCACAAGTGCAACGATTATGGGATGAAGATAAATAAGACAAAAGCCATGATTATAGGAAGGAAACCAAGGAAGATAAACATGAGGTTATTGAGCAAGAGGAGAGCTTCAAATACTTGGTTTATACTATTAGTAGTAAAATGAATTGCAGTCAAGAAGTAAAGCAGAGGATAGCAATGGCAAAAGAAGCTTTTAACAACAAGGCAAGTATTTTCTGTGGACCTTTGGCAAAACAATTACAGAAGAGGCTAGTGAAGTGTAGCTTTGTGTGGAGTGTAGCATTATATGGTGCAGAGACTTGGACATTACAACAGAATGAAGAAAAACAACAGAAAAATCACATGCTAACGGCCAGAAAATTCATTTGATATTTGTTGATTTATGACTCAGTGCCAATCAACCAACTTTCGGATGCAATGGTTGATGTTGGTATCAATTTACCAATGATTTCACTTGTCTGACAGTTGTACCAGCAGTGTCAGGCTTCAGTTAAAGTGGGTAAGATGATATCCTCTCCATTCAGAACTACTAAATGCCTGCGACAGGGCTGTAGTATGTCCCCTCCTCTGTTCAAAATATACATCCAGCATATATTCGAGCACTGGAATCGATATTGTGGAGGCATGGGAGTACCAGTCCAAGGTGGCACAGTACATTCCTTATTATTTGCAGACAATCAAGTGTTGATAGCTCAGAGTCATGAGGATGTGAAATACATGATGAGAAAACTTCTAAATGCTTTTGAAATAGGAGGATTAAGAGTAAACATGGAAAAAACTGAATATCTTGTAGTAGGAGGAAGTCGACGAGATATATCCCTATCCCAAGGAATTATTAGAGCTGTTAAAAAAATTTAAATATTTCACATCACTTATTGATGAATCAGGGAGTTGTAAAGCTGAAGTAGATAGCAGGTTAGTACAAGCACGAAGAGCCATAAAAATGTTGAATGGAGTACTGTGGAGTAGGACCATGTCAAACCACACGAAGAACAGGATTTTGAAGTCTCTTGTGGAAAGCATAATGACTTATGGTGCTGAAGGATGCACTTTGGTAGAGGGACAAAAAACTAAGATCTTGGCAGTGGAGATGGATGGAATAAGACGCCATGCCAGGGTGTCCAGGTTGGAAAGAAGAAGAAATGAACAAGTGAGGCAGATGATCATTATATGGAGGAGACAGTGGTGGAAAGGATCGAAAGACAAGCTCTTCAGTGGTATGGCCATGTCAGGAGAATGGAGGATGATTGTGGCCCAAAACTCTTTTGGAATGGTCACCTTCTGGTAGAAGGAAACAGGGCAGGCCAAGAACAACTTGGAGAGGAGAGATCCATAGATTGATAAACAACTGAGATCTGGAGGAGGATGAATGGCGTGATCGGCAAGAATGGCAAATGGGAATGGGGATACAGGGTAACCGCTGAAAAGTGGAGAGACCCTCAAAAGTAAAGTAAGAAAAGCAACTGGAAGCTTTTGAGATGTGGATATGGAGAAGAATGAACATATAAAATGGACAAAATTAAAAAATTAAGATGTACTAGACAGAGTGGGTGAAGGAAGAACAATGCCAAACTCATAAAGAAGAGGAAAAGAAATTCAATTGGCCACACTGGCTAAGAAGAAACTGCCTGCTGACAGATGCCCTAGAAGGAATGGTCAACAGAAAGAAAGTTAGATGCAGAAAAAGACATCAGATGATACACAATATTAAAATAAATTGTTTGTATGCAGATACAAAAAGGAAAGCTAAGTTAAGGAAAGAGTGGAGAATGCTCAGTTTGCAGTGAATGATCTCCTCTTGGGCAGAACACTATGTATGTACTCAATGATTCCTATCAAATGGCAAAGTCTGATGTGCATTTCTCCAATCCTATAAAATGTTTAAATATCAAGCAAGGCTATTCAAATTAAATTACATTACATACAGCATCAACACTGACAATTCTTCAGACAACTAAATAATTAATTCTTACTAAATTTTCTCATTGAAAATAAATATACCTTTTTTTTTTTTTTCTGAATTGGTTCTAGTTTCTCCAACATACAAGTTCTGTCCTACATAAAAATTAAATCAATTTGTTGAAATTCAACTCCCTTGAATAAAGATAGATTCCTTCTACAAGAAATAAAAAAATATAAAAAAATTGAAGAGGAAAACTAAATAAGCACAAAAAAAGAAAGATCAACAAAATCAAATAAAAAAAATTTAACCCCTTCATAAGCTACACTTCCATAAACTACATTAAATACATACATGTTCATTCCCAACCTGAGTTCCAATTGTAATATAAAACTAACCTGAAAATGATATGACTCCGTCTACTGGGGGAACCATGGTTGTACTTATGACTGAATTTTCTATCGAACCGTCATCAATACAAACATTGTTCTTATGCAAAATCATTTTTTATGTGAGATAAGACTGAATACAACATAAGATAATACCAATAATTAGGAACTTCCTCCATTTCTCATTTCATAATAATGACAAACAATTATATATCCGCATACCTAATCAGATATTTATGTTCTTTTCCACAATGTCAATTTAAATGTCCTCTATTTATGCTCCATGCTGATACACCTTTAAATTCTAATGTTATTTTCACTGCATCCTCAATGGCTAATGTCAGAAAATTTCCACTAAACTGTTTGAAAACATTCAAAATAATTTCTTTCCTGCACTTCTCAAATGGTATCCTTTCCAAATTTTTAAAATTCTACAGAAAAATTAAATTCAAAGCAACTCAATTTCCAATGTATTCTGCATTTCTCATGATTAACAATAAATCTATGCTTATTTAATCTATTAAAATATAAAATATATATTTCAAGATTCTCTCCTATAATATTATTGTACAGACATCTGCTAAATAATACATACATCATCTTTCTTTTGAGTGTTAACGAGGGAACTACATTTTCTTGGATACTCAAAGCTAAAAACATTTCTTTACATTACAACTGGAAACTACCTCAGAATTAGTATAGTACTATATTCATTATTTCCTTCTAAACTAAAATCAATTCTCATTTATGCTTGTTTTCATATTCAGCAATTATATATCAAGGGTGGGCAATGAAAACCTCTTAACTAAGTCCTATACAAAAATTCTCATGCAATTGAGGAACTTGCAAGCAGAAAAACAAAATATCACTCTGTTTTCAGAAAACAAAAAAATAAGTTTTTGTATTAATAAAATATTACACTTCTTGCTATACTTCCACTATATTTTAATGATTACAATCATTAATTCAAATGAAAATATTTCACTCTCACACCTCAATACATTTCCATTAATAACTCTTCATTCCAAACTAAAGTTTTCCTTCAAAGAATGAATAACTATCACTTTCGGTATCACAATTGCTTTATACTCTTTTCGCCCATCTCATGTTATTAGCATTACAATTAGAGCGAGGAATTATATGAAGAAAATTTTACCAAAATATGAAATAATAACAAAATATGAAGATGATGACACAAAAATATTATGAAACTACTATTTCTTTACCTTCTTACATATATTTATATATACACAAGCCCTGTATAATTTATAGGTATATATACCAGCACACAAATGAGACAACAAGACATTTTTTGTAGCACAAGAAATCAACAATTTCACTGTATTTCCATTTTTAATTAATTTTTTATTAACTCTGACCCAATACAAAATATGTTCATGATTTGAATCAATTTCAATGCCTCACGTTATAGTGTACTTGTTTGAGGAATCACACTAACAAGCCAGAAGGTCCTGGGTTTCAGTCTCAATGGGGTCAGGTTTTTTAGCTGAACCAAACCTTCTGGTGACATCATAGCCCTAGGGTCTACTCAGCTCTTAAATAAATGTGTAAATGTGGAAGTCTCAACATCCATCTACCCTAAGAGCCTCCCAAGCCTATACTTTGATACTTTTCTTTAATAAATGAATACTGGGAGATTATATACACTGCTCAAAACAATTAGAGGAACACTATGAAATATGCAAATATTTTTTCATTCGATAAGGGTACAAACATGAAATTAATAAAGTACATTATTTGTGGTTATTTATTTATTTCTTTATTTATCTATTGCTCATGTCAGTAAAAACAAATTAATAATGCTGACAAGTAACTTTTCAAATAATTGCACTATGTAAGCAATTGAATCTTGTGCTTATTTTTCAAAGTTAAACACTCGTTATATAGAGTTACTATCGTGTATGGCCTCCACGACATTCTATGACAGTTTGGCACCTTCGTGGCATACTCCCAATAAGATTCTGAATTTCCTCTTGCAGGATATTCTCCCATTCCTCCTTCAGAGCATCTCCAAGTTGCTGAAGAGTTTGTGGAGTTTGATGTCCGTTCCTGACCTTCCTGTCTAGAAGATCCCACAAGTGTTCAATAGGGTTGAGGTCTGGGGTGACCGCTGGCCACTCCATTACCTCAATTTCATTCCTCCTCAGGAAATCCCTGGTGACAGCCGCAGAATGTGCCCTGGCATTATCCTGCATAAACAGAAATCCAGGGCCTACTCCAATGGCAGCAGGTAGTACATCCTCTTCCAGAACATGCTCGATATACCAGACAGCATTCAGTCACTGGGGAACAAGTACAAGTTCCATACCATTGTTGTACATAACTCCGGCCCACACCATTATGGAACCTCCTCCGAATCTATCAATTTCCTGTATGGCCTCTGCAGAAAATCTTTCTCCTGGATTCGTCCAAGAAGAGCACAGACTCCCACTGGTTCAGTTTCCAATCACCATGGTTTTCAGCATACGTACATCTTGCTGCCTTATGCCCATTTGTTAAGCATGGTTTTTAACAGGCCTTTTTGGACGAATATTCTCTTTCCTTTATCTGTTCCTTATGGTTTGCTCTGAAACCCGGATTCCAGAAGCCATATGAAGGTCATTCTGCAGGTCTTTTGCAGTTTTTGTACGCTGTCGAAGAGCAGAAAGAACAACATATCTGTCACCCTGCGGGCTTGTTTTAAATTTACAGCCCTGGCCAAGTCTTCTACAATACTGACCTGTCTCTCTGAGCCTGTTGCATAACCTGGACACCACGGAAGGAAAAACCCCAAGCTCTCCAGCCACTTGTCACAGAGATTGACCTTGTCGTAAAAGATGTAGAGCATCATACACTTCAAACTCATTTAAATGCCTCATTTTGTCAGAGACTTCAATAAACAAGGCAATAATCAACATTCGTCACTATAGCAACATCAGGAAGCTTACCAATTAGAAGTAGCCAGTGCCTTCCAAAATAAAATATTTCTCCATATTTGTTATTTCAGGTAATTTCTCTGTATTTAGGCCATGGATCTTTAAAATTTGTATCCAATGATAAAATTAATAATTCAATTTACATATTGTCCAATTTTCAGCATCACAGCTTTAAAAAACAATTACTTATTAAATTTATTACAAGTGTTCCTCTAATTGTTTTGAGCAGTGTGTGTGTGTGTATATATATATATATATATATATATATATATATATATATATATAAATACACTGCTCAAAAAAATTTGGGAATATTGTAGACTAACCTATTAAGACTATGTTTTTTGGAATAGTATTAGATGCAATCACTTTCTATTACTCCAAGATAATGTAAACAAGAGTTTGAAGTTGTTACGTAACCTCAGTACCACACCAGAGGACAGTGTCTGTACTGTTGATGTGAAAGGGTGGTGTGGGGGTGAATGTATTGTTGCTGTTTTTAAATCCAGTCCAGTTTTCAGTTAGTGAATGACTTGCCTTAGGGACAGTAATGCCTCGACAACGTGATTTACCTGAACCAATGGCTTCCAGGGCCATAGAAAGGATGGAAGCTGGACAGACACAACAAGAGGTGGCACAAGCCATTGCGGTGTCTCAAAGCGTGATTTCCAGACTTTGGAATCGTTTTCAAAGAACAGATACTGTTCACAGAAGAGCCAGACAAGTCGACCACGGGGAACAACAGCAAGGGATGACCATTACCTCTTGTTAACAGCCCGTCGGAATAGACAGCAGAATGCAACTCAACTGCGAAATACACTTCAAACAGCAACAGGGCACAGGTTGTCAACTCAAACTGTCCCTAATCAACTGCATGGAAGTGGTCTCCATGCCCGTAGGCCCATGGTGTGTACCAGGTTAACTCTGCAACACCGTAGAGATCGCAGAAACTGGGCGGAGGAACATCGTGGGTGGAGGCATGCCGAATGGAGATCAGTTATTTTTTTCTGATGAGTCGCAATTCAAGTTGCAATATGATAGTCGGTGTGTATTCATCTGGAGGGGAAAAAAGGGACACGAAACAATCCAGCCTTTGTACGTGAAAGATCCCCATATCGTGGCGGTAGATTGATGGTTTGGGCAGGAGTCAGTAGTGGTGGACGTATGGACCTCTACGTCTTCCAAGGTGGTACTTTGACTGCGGTAAGGTATAGAGATGAAATTCTCCGACCTTTTGTCGTGCCTTATGCTGATGCCATAGGTGATTCTTTTCTTTTTATGGACAATAATGCACGACCCCACAGAGCTGGCTTGGTGGACGACATGTTGGAAGTGGAGGGTATCGAGCATATGCAATGGCCGGCTTCCTCCCCGGACTTAAATCCAAATGAGCATCTGTGGGACGCATTAGGCAGGTGCATTGCAAGCAGACCAGCGCCCCCCACAACTGTTCCAAAGCTGGACATTGCTCTTATGGAAGAGTGGCCACGTATCCCCCAAGAACTCATTGCTAACCTCATTGCATCAATACCACACAGGTGTGAGGCAGTGTTAGCCATTCCAGGAGACCATACACCACACTAAAGAAACATTTTCACCCATGTTAATGTTGCTTTGTTTGTTTGCCATATTCCTAATCAGGATCTCATTGACATCTGGTGTGGTACAGAGGTTACATACTGACTTCAAACTCTTGTTTACGTTCTTTTGGAGTAATAGAAAGTGATTGCATCTAATACTGTTCCTAAAAACATAGTCTTAATAGGTTATTCTACAATATCCCCTAATTTTTTTGAGCAATATATATATATATATATATATATATATATATATACATATAAAACAATCAATTCATTTATCCAATGATATTTAATTATGGAATCCAAACATAAACAAAATAAAACATAGTAACCAAAACAAACATGCTTCCATCGAATATACCAGTAAAAAAAAAAAATAGAGTGGGTACAATTTCGATTACTGCTATTTAACTTGCATAAATATATTTAACTCCAATATATGTAAATGTCACAATAATATTAAATTGGATGAATCGGAACACAAGTAGACCAAGTCCAGTATGTCACATTTGGAAAAACAAGATGTTAAAATGAATCAATACACAAATACAATTACTTGTAATTTGAAAATACAATTATTTTAATCCTATAAACTACACGTATGAACATGGTGAAATGTAATTACAATTATTTTAACATTAATTTCTTTTTTTCATGGAATTGGCTGAGCAGAGTATTTAGTCTTGGTCTGCTTGTGCTTTGAACAAAATCGGATTATCATTTCTGTTCGTAATACACAGTCAAGAGCTTTGTCTACATTTTATACATTTTTTTTTTAATGCCCATCCCTCAGAATTGTTTTATACAATCAGAAAGTACGCTCCACACCATATGATGTTATGGGAGAAAAAAATGTACTGCACTATATTTCATAGTTTGATGTAAGTGAGAATAATACTTATTTGCCTTACCTACAAGAACGTTACTAATTTCAGAAACTGTGGAGTAAGACAGTAAGACCTTATGTCTCAGCACAGCTTCAAGTTTAGCAGCAGCAGTCTTCCCTACATTTAAATACTGTAATCCATTCACAAAATAAGGACTGTTCTCAGATAGCAAAAAGGAAATGACAGATAGCGTAGATGGTTATTATTCTACTTATTCATGTTCTTATCACATATTAGGAAATCCCTCTTCTTCTCCTGTAGTTTCGGACAAAAGCCTCCACTAGGTCATTACATAGCTCCTTATTCAATTATTTTCTTTTATCAAAAGTATTTATCTTGTTCTGGATTGGATACTAAGGAATTTTTGCCTGTCTACCATATTACATTGTTCAATAATTTCAAAACTACAATCACTTCAAAAATGTTTTAACCAATTGTTAGAAATATTACTTCATAAAATTTAAAGTAAAAAAATATGAAGGAATATTACATTTTTGCTAAAATATCAACATTTCGCCAAAATATTATGAAATATGAAAAAATATGTAGGTCTTGTTTCATTCTACAGATCATAAAATGTTAAGATACTTTGCCTCAGCACTCTCTGACTAACAGTTTTAAACATGAAATTTCATAAAAATCCTCACTCTAATTATAATACATATAAATAGAATGAGCAAAACAAGAATACCATGTCAAATCTTTAATTATCAGCCACCAGGCAATAGATCATTGGGCATACCATTCAAACATTGGATTCACACCATAACAACAGACTACTAGGCCTATCACATGAAAGGAAGAAGATGAATATTATGCTAACAGTTTATTCAAACTGGACTCCTCCAGTCTACCAGAGAGAAAATATTATACACATAAAATAGAATAAATAATTACAAATTTCACCTAATTAAAATGAATCAAATTGTTGTTGATGACACAGTTCTAATTGCACAAAGTGAAGATGATTTACAAATGCTATTGCACAAATTTAGAATCATTGCAACAAAATATAACATAAAAATCTCAATAAACAAAACCAATCAATGGCAATACCAAACACCCATGCCGTGTTAAATTACAAATACAAGGATAAAGTATTCAAACAGGTCATGAAATTCAAATGTTTAGGAATATAAATTAATAGCAGCAACAAAATAACAGATGAAATCCTACGTCGAGCAAATAATGCAAACAACATATTCGTATGTTTAAATAATACTATTTGGAAAAATACAAATTTAACAATAGATACAAAGGTAACAATTTACAAATCTGTCATAGGACCAGTTCTAACATATATGGTTGCAAATACCAAATAGAAAGATAAATTATATTTGAAGTGGAAAAAGTGTTAAATTACCAGTAATAATAAAAACATCTACCAAACAGAAACTCAACAAACAAAACAAATTCATGGAACAACCAAAATGAAAATTTTAAGGAAACTCACAGAGACAAAATTCACAGCTCTGTTATTAGAGAAGAATGTCAAACTGAACCTAAAACCTCTAGATAAATAATAAAAGGCTAAATTCGAACAATCATACAGATAGAATGGAGAACAGTAGATTACTGAAGAAAGTACATGCTTGGACAACTCAGCAGAAAAGGCCTTTACGAAGACCACAACTATGATAAAAGGACATCACCAGACCTGAAGTAAATGAATACACAAACAGCTGCCAGCTTTCTTGCATAGAGGAGGAAGAAGAGGAAGTTGTATTATTAAAAAACGAACTATTATAAACCATTACTCTCCTAGCAATACTAATTACAAAACATATTTCTTTTAAAAGAAGTTAATGCCCATAATATCTTTGCGGCACAAAGTTCTACTATAACATACGATTTTAATGTACAAAAATCGTATCTATAAAAATTATTTTACTACATCTATTTCAATTTAAACTTACATTTTCACACTTCAATCTCTTCTAACAATCAGCAAATACAGGATTCATGTTATCTGATATTTATATCTTGTCAGATATGTGAAGATAATATTTAAACAATCCCTACAACTTCTTCACATCTATACCTGTGGTATCAAAATGTTGGCAAAGCTCCACATAGTATAAAACATTTTAAATCATTGCCACAAAAAAAATCCAGCAAATCCCTCATTAATTTCTCCTCCCTTTTCACCTACCATTGTAGCATGTCAACATTTAAAATCTAATCTTTTTCTCTGCAAAATACATTATTTTCAGTAAATCTATTTAAATACTAGGGCATTCAATAAGTAATGGCAAAACAGTTGGCAATCTTGTAGTATGTTGTTCAGCACTCTTTCTTCTATAAATCTGTAATATTAAAACTCTAAAAATTGCAATATTTTGTGAATACATTCACTGTTTCTCACATTTACGTAGCAAGAGTAAAGTGGGAACCTTAACCTCCTACTATCCCAAGGGTCTCCTGAGGCCTGTAGTGGGATCACTTTACTTTGGGGCATGCCATAGCATAGGGTTAAGGCACTGAACTACAATCCAGAAAGTCAAGGGTTTGAGCCCCGGTGGGGTCAGGATTTTTAAACTGGCCTAAACCTTCTGGCAGTACTATGATCCTCACGTTGACTCAGCCTCTAATGAAAATGAGTACCAGGTGCTTGTTCTGGGGTAAAGGTGGCCGTCACGCAGGGCTGACATCAAGTGCCAATTGTCAAGAACAAGTGGGAGCCTTAACCTCCTACTACCCCAATGTCTGTAGAGGGATCACTTTACTTTACTTTAATACCACCCTAAAACGGTGTTTGGTGGAATTTGTTTACAAGGTTGAATTGGGAGATACTCAAACATCCACCAAACATGACCCCTTGCAACTATAACTTATTCACAAAGACCTCTACAAAACATTCAATTTCAATCAAGACATCCAGAAATGGTCCTGCAGGTGGAGTGCCCAAACTTCCATGTAGTTGACTTAACAAGTAACTATAAATGAAGTCTGTTATGACAAAATTAATCTAATTAAATGTCTTCTTCTATTATAGTAGTGTCCTTATTACTTATTGAACACCCTAGCAGCATCACTCTTAACACATTTGGCTTACATAACAATGCAAAATATCACATTGTCCTGACATCTATTTCTGAACCTACAAGTTTCTCCTAACTACACTAAAATGAATTAAAGGTACACAGAAAGAACAAGAAAAGTCCAATAAAATTAAGGAATCACATTTCAACCATAATTGTAACCAACACCTTCAATTCTAATGAGGTGTCAAAATATTACTTATTTTAGGAATTCACATTATGAGGTATATTCATTTAAGGTAGAATTTCTTTTTTATCACTCACCTCATATTGTTCTTCTTACTTGACTATAAACTAGTTTCAGAACATAGTTTCTATTCCCATCTTCAGTATCACCACAACCGTTGTTCTGTCGTCTTGAAGACTCATCCTTCGCTCCTTCCATTGCCAGACTGAGAAGCCTTGAAACCAGGTCATTCTCCTCAGGAATTTCTAAGTTCATCAATTTCTTCTTTTCGCTCTTTTCAATGTAGGTCTTTTCCCAAACGGTAAGTTCTTTTGGTTTTTCTAATTTTTTTTAATTATTTAGTTTCTTTCTCGATAAGATGTTTTTTAGACCATGCATGGGCAACCACTGCAATAATTTTTTCTACTTCCCCTTTCTTGACATTCCTGAGATGTTCTTTCACTCTTCTTTTCAAATTTCTCACATTCTTCACATTTTATCTAATAAATCCCTGATTTGTTTTCTTCTTTAATTTTCGCATTTTCATTAGGTCTGATCAATCTACTGATGCTGTAGTCATTTTTGGGTGCTAACCTTATGTTGAAACCTTTAAAAATTTTTTTGAAACTTGTGGTGTTTTAATGGATCATATGTGAATGTCAACAAAAGCGAAGTACAAAAGTCTGCAGTGGCTGCCCATGCATGATCTGAAAAATATATTATCAAGAAACAAGCTAAATTATTAAAACAAATAGAAAAACCAAAAGAACTCACTGTTTGGGAAAAGATCTACATTCAAAAGAACAAAAAGAAGAAATTGATGAACTTTGAAATTCCTGAGGAGAATGATCTGGTTTCGAGGTTTTTCAGTCTGCCAATGGAAGGAGCGAACGATGCCTCTTCAAGATGACAGAACAAGAGTCATGACGATACTGAGGATGGAACGGAAACTATGCTCCAAAACTAGTTTATAGTCAAATAACAAGAACAATATGAGGTGAGTGATAAAAAAATTCTACCTAAATGTCAAAATATATTTGTTCTTATGACCAACAATCAAAGTAAGTCCAATACCAGTTCACCCTACTTCAATTGTTTTTATTACACCAAAGCCACAATCAAGACTATTGCTGATTAAAATCGACCATTTTTGTAACATTGTCAATAACTAACTCACTGCCACTATCAAACTCAGAGGTTCATGGCTACACAGATATATATGCTCTCAATACATCCCTATCCTGTGTCAATGTTTTCCAATCATTCTCTGTGTGTTTCACTTCCCTCCAATATTTATTATTGTCATTATTCTCCAACTTCATTTTTGGGCTGTCTACGAAAACTTTCCCTCTTTTCCTATCATAAAGTTTCCAGATCCCTCTCCTATTCCCATTCATGCCACAATGTTTTTTTATCTTCACAGTCTATGAGACTTATCTCTTACATTTTGTTGATGGCATCGCATTAGTAGCAGAATTATAACCCACTTCCTAAATTGGGGCACCTCAAAGGTGGAATTACATTACCCCAAGATGATTAACGCTAATGAAGCACCAGCAGAGTACCTAAATCTTTTAAATATATTCCCTACAACTCTAGTCAAAAGCTCATGTGTGGAAAGAGCTACATTGCTAAAAAATCAAACAATTACTAATTTCAATAAAATTATTGGATCACAAGTGACATATCAATGAAAAATTTCCACATTGAAACAAAATGTCCAAAACACTAATTTTAACAATGGCAGCATTTTCAACTTCAATTAATTATTTTGTCAAAACATTAAAAAAGTGACTTAATTGTTCTTCCTGTATAACCTTCAAATGTTACATTTCCTGTTCCTTAACAATACTTCCTGAAATTACAAAACATAATTCAATCGCTCTCCTAAATTACATACAACTTACCCAGTCCTCTTCTATTACTACAGCTTCGATTTTTATGACAAACAATGATTTACAAAAATATGTACTTCAATACAACAAAAATATTACCTAACACTATAACTTTAAATTTTATATAAATATTTCTAAAATAAAAACAGTGGGCTATTTAAGAATAAAATGTGTGATTATGAGAACCAAGTAAAAACTATGGGATTTAAGTTTTATCAAATATGACTGCATGTTAATTTACTAAAATATCCTCTACCATATAAAAATGTTCAACAGTTCATAAACAATACTCAACAGAGTACTTTAATTCAATTAGTATTTTAATAATATTCATTTAATATATTTAAGAGACATATTAGTCTATTAGTCTTACCAAATAAAACATATGCTCCATCAATAAAAATCCTTGCCCTACCTATTACTAATTCTTCTCAATTCTTTAACACTATTCAATTACTAAATAGGTAGAGACCAGATTTTAAACAAACTACTTTTCTTCGCACCACAGAACAAAAAATAAATAAATAAATAAATAAATAAATAAATAAATAAATAAATAAATAAATAAATAAATAAATAAATAAATAAATAAATATATATATATATATATATATATATATATACATAATACAAGAGTTTCTGTTTTATATATTCCCAATTATGTGGCTCTCTTTTGACAGTATTTCACACAAATCTCACTAATTTACACTATTTTATTATACATAGAAACAACAATTATAATCTTAGGCAAACATCAACCATTTAACTAACTCACTGCCCCCATCAAATCCATACTTTATAGTTAAATGGGCATAAGCTCTCCATACACCTAAATCCTAATCTAATGCTTTCTAATCATCCCCTGTATAATCTACTTCCCACAAATCATGGTTAAGGTTATTCTCCCACCTCATTCTTGGACTGTCAACTGAGTGTTTTGCTTCCAATTTTCCTAGAAGAACTTTCCATGCCCCTTCTTACCAAAAAAAAAATATTCCGTTTCCTGATAAACTACTAAAATCATGAGATATAACATTCAAACTCCAAAGAAATTATTCACCACTCATTTCTATCGGGTAGAGCAAATTGCTTTCCTTATAAAACAAACACATTATACATTCAAAAAGTCGAAATATTAACATTTAACATATTGATATATTCAAAGTTTTTTTTTTCTTTTAAACTTCAATCCCTTCATTCCCATTTTTTAATCAAAATTTTTCCCTTCAAAATCCAATCTCTACAAACATATATCAATTGCAAATTCCTGCACATAACTAGTAGTAGTATTCAAATGTTCTGAGGCTCTTTATTTGTCATCATTCGCTTGCGGGCTTCCCAATAATATTCAGCAATTTGGAATGGTGTTCCAACTATTTTCTGAAGATCAGCACAGAACATCAAGTGAACCTTGTTCATTGTCGTATTTGTGTCCTTGCATACTATGCAGTGTGGAGAGTCTAGTAGCTTCATTCTATGTAGATGTGCTGCCAAGCAATCATAACCAGTTTCGAAGATGAAATGATGCAACTGCAATTGATCTGGGGCTGTTTGGTATAGTATCTGGTTCTAGTAATGTCTTCCATATCTTCGTTTCACATTGCATTTTGTTTTGTTCAGCTATATGGGATTTTATTTTCATTTTGGTATATAGTTGTACTGATTTGTAAGATAGGTAATTGATCTTACTCTGTTGGATGAATGTACCTTTTTTTGCAAGCATATCAGCCTTCTCATTACCTTCCACGCCACAATGTGCTGGACTCCATTGTAGAACAACATTTCTGTTTCGATTTCTCAACATCCTGATGCAATTTTTGGCTTCTATTATTCTATGGTCTTCGATGGTCTGGTTATGTGTTAGTGCCATTATGGCTGAGCTAGAGTCAGAAAGTATTACAGCATTTTGGAAGGAACTGATGTGAAGAAACAATTCTTGCAGGGCTGTAAGTATTGCTTGTAGTTCACTGTCATAATGTATTGTATATTTCCCAAGAGAGATGTAAAATAAGAAGAGTTTACACGTTATTCCTGCTCCTGCTGCTTCTCTATTCATTAGCGACCCATCTGTATAGACATGAAGCCACATTTGTTCTGGATATCTAATGTTGATTGTTTCTAATGCTAATTCTTTCATTACTATTGGGCTTGTAGTTTTATTTGTTGATCTCTTCTGTCAGGTTTAATGAATTGTTGATGCTGCCAAATTCAAGAGGGGATATTGGACTTTTTCCAATTTGTTCACATGATTCGGAGATGTAACTAGCACTTCAGATCCATAATGTAAAACTGGCTTTATATAAGTCTTGTATGTCTGGTTTAAAGTTGATCTTGAGCAACCCCATTTTGTTGCAGTAAGTCTCTTCAAAAGTTTCAATCGTTTTTGTGCTGATTCAGAAACTTTTTCAATGTGGGTTTTCCAAGTTAATTTCTTGTCCAGGTAGATTTCTAAATATCTAGCTTCATTTGTTTCTTGTATGGGTGTGTTCTTCAATGAAACTTTAATCTGTGCAACTTTATGTTTTAAGGTAAACACTGGAAATATGATTTTGCTGGGTTTATGGTCACTAAATTTTCTTCACACCATATTGACAGGTCTTCTAATGCTTTATTCATTTCTCTTGATAATTTTGATTCATCTTTATTTTTTGCTGAGGTCCATATTACTAGGTCGTCTGCAAACAGAGCACAATTTATGTTTTTATTCTGTACAAGTTTTTGGGGCAAATCATTGATCATTATGTTGAAAAGAATTATACTTAGGGCTGATCCTTGTGGGAGACCATTTTGAATTTGTTTGAATTTTAAATAATTCTCATTATATTTGGTACTTATAAATCTTTGGTTAAGAAAGCTTTGGAACCATCTAAGCATAGACCCTTTTATGCCAAGGTTCATCATTTTTTTGGAGTAATTTTTTATGCCAAATTTAATCATATGCACTTTTGAAATCGATGAATACTGCTAATGTTGTTTTTGATTTGTCTAATGCATCTTTCATTTCCTAGCTAAGCATTGCAACTTCTTATGCGGTAGAATGGAATTTTCTCAATCCTGCCTGTACAGGAGTTATTAGTTGCTCTTTTTCTGTAAACCAATTTCATCTTGCATATATCATTTTTTCCATGGTTTTGGCTAAGATACTTGTAAGGGCAATTGGTCGGTACCTATCAATTCTTGCTGGATCTTTGTTTGGTTTTAATATAGGTATAATGATTGCTTTCCTCCAACTATCTGGTACACCAGCTTTCCAAATTAAATTGAAGAGATTTAAGATAGCATACAGTGCTTTTCTTCCTAAATGTTTGATAAATTCAGACATTATTTTATCAGTCCCTGGACCTTTTTTTCATTTTAAACCTTTCATTGCTTCAATGGAGAAATTTTTAGTGAAAATGTGTTCTTTATCCTCTGTTGTAGATTTGGTAATAATGCTTTTTAATTAATTTTTATATTCTTTTGGGTCTTCTTATTTTCCTTAGATAGTGCTTCAGCTAAGGTGTAGTGCTTAACTACAATTCATCATCCTGTTAACTCATTTCGTCTCATGTTGCCATCACCACATCTTCCATTCCAGCACTGCTCCATCAATATCACATCTCATTTTGGCACAACTCCACCAGCACCATGCCCCGTTCTGGTCTGCTCCACCAGCACCATGCCCCGTTCTGGTCTGCTCCACCAGCACCATGCCCCATTCTGGTCTGCTCCACCAGCACCATGCCCCGTTCTGGTCTGCTCCACCAGCACCATGCCCCGTTCTGGTCTGCTCCACCAGCACCATGCCCCGTTCTGGTCTGCTCCACCAGCACCATGCCCCGTTCTGGTCTGCTCCACCAGCACCATGCCCCATTCTGGTCTGCTCCACCAGCACCATGCCCCGTTCTGGTCTGCTCCACCAGCACCATGCCCCGTTCTGGTCTGCTCCACCAGCTTCATGCCCCGTTCTGGTCTGCTCCACCAACATCATGCCCCATTCTGGTCTGGTCTGCTCCACCAATAACATGCCCCGTTCTGGTACTCCTATACCCACATCTTATTCTGGTAGTGATGTGTCGACATCACATTTATTCTCCTACTGCTTGCCATTATTTTTTCTTCCACAGTCCAACTGCATCTCAGAGTATTATCAATTAACTGTTGTTGTTTTCAAATGCTGGGCCTTGGCAACAAAGCCATTAGCGTTCTTGCTCTCCAATATTTCTCTATGGTGGATCCAACAGGTAATACTTCACAGGTTTGTACATGTTCTTCATTCATTTCTTCATCTGTGTTGCATAGAGGGCAATTTGGATTCGTGTAGATTCCTATTTTATATAAATGTTTAGCCAAATAGTCATGTTCTGTAAGCAGTCTAAATTTTGCTACTGTACTTTTATATGGAATTTCTGGAATAATATCTGGCTTCTTTACTAAAATATTCCATTATTATCAATTAACTTGTTGCATGCAATAGGACATTTCACTAATCACTCTTGACATGTCTAACTGTACAATGGCATCTCTTCTTTCATAAAATCACCTGACTGAAAAATCATCTATTACTTCTTTCACTGATCATATCTCTGACTTCAATGAACATCACTCCCATGCAGTAGTGACACTAAAGTGTAATGTAATGCCATAACTTCAATTATGGTTGCTTCCCAATAAACTGCTCTTGTACATATTTAGGGGGGAAAAAACAAAGGAATGAAAACATGACATTAGTAAAATAGCAAGGAAAGGAATGAAATGGAATGGAACTGAATTAGACTCGGTGAAGGTTAGCCCAAAATAGCAATTTAGGAAATAAGTTCAAGGTCCATCACTGAAAGGCACAAGGGAAATGTGCAAGAGATATTAACAGGAATTTCATTACTGGCAACAATCAACATTTATTCTGTAGACCATTTAGCGTTATCCAGGGTGCACCACGAGGAGGCGGGCCTACCTTACACCCCACTTGTTTCAAAACACACACTACTGAAACCAGTGCATCTTTTGAAACTTCACACTTCTTTGTAATTGAAATGGAATCCATATATTTTACACATATTATTTCACTGCAATAACGTGAAAAAATTATTACAGCAAAGTTTTTTCAATCACAGCCCAATGCCCTCGATACAATATTTAGTAGGAATGTGACCTCTTCCTATTATATTTGCCAACATGCAGAGTGGAAGTAATACAAGTGCACAAATTTCAAGAATTAATTTCTCGTGGTAACTTTTATCAAACTATTCTTATAAATTTACGCCCACAAATGTACAAAAAAAAAAAAAAAAAAAAAAAAAAAAAAAAAAAAAAAATCATAAAATATATCAATACATTACTTCAAAATGATGGTAAGTGTTGGTCAAATTTCACACAGTCACTTACATACATAGTAGATATGAAATTAATCAATTTTCTCCTCTCATTTTGTTTGTTTCTTTCTTTATCCCATTGTCAGTTTAAATGAAAATAAAATAAATATTTTTTATTATATTACACACCACAAAATTGTTAATAATGTTGAGCTGTATTATGTATTTTATTGAAAAAATAATAAAGCAGAAATTTATTCCATTTCACATTTCCCATGTACTATGTGAAACCCAGACCAATACTCACAATCATTATAAATTAATACACCAATATATTACTGTATGAAAATATTTTTCTCAAAAGACTATACATTTGCAGCTCAAAAATGTATAAGACATTTCAATTACATTTACCACTAAGAACTCATACTTAAAATCTGCACACTTATACTTGTTCCATCCTGCATGCACACAACTTATTCATTTACACTTCGCATACATAAAGTGTGTGCATAAAAGAATACATACAGTATTTTCAAGTAATAATATTATCCCTCAGTTGAGGCATAGAAACTTGTGTGTACACTAAAATGAAACAAGAAAAAATAAATATTCATAATTTGTTAACATGTCTGAAGAAGGTACAGTGTACCAAAACAGCTGTCACTGAATTATATAATAAATATGAAAATCAAATAAAACTACGTTTCATTTTTATTTAATTAATAAGAAAAGATATACTTTTATTTCTGTGAATGAGCTGATAGCTTTCTTTTCTTTTGTTTCCATGCCAAAATAATAAAGATGGCAACTACTCTACAGAAAGCTTTTGTGTTTTGTAGTTTTAGAGAAGTAAATCAGTTTCGTACACAATGCTCCCCCAAAGCCAACAAAATCCATAAATGGCATAACCAGTTCGCAATGACCAGTTGTCTGCATAAAGACGAAAGTGTCGAATGACCAAGAGTGTCTGTGGAGAATATTGTTGCTGCAACATTTCAAGCACAAAGTCAGTGTAATTAGTACACTTTAGAGCCTCTAACAATTGTAGACGGTAGGGATGCATCTGTAACCATTTTCATAAGACCTTCCACACTGTCATTACCAGATTGAACCTCATGGTCCAGATAACAAGGCTCATCTTCAGTGGTCTCCTACATCACAAGATCTCACCCCATGCCAATTTTTTCCTTTGGGGTTTGCAAAGGACAGAGTCTACGTGCCTCCATTGCCTGCTAACCTGCCCAAGTTCAGAGACAGGATTCGAGTAGCTGTTCCTGCCCAAGTTCAGAGACAGGATTCGAGTAGCTGTTCCTGCCCAAGTTCAGAGACAGGATTCGAGTAGCTGTTCCTGCCCAAGTTCAGAGACAGGATTCGAGTAGCTGTTCCTGCCCAAGTTCAAAGACAGGATTCGAGTAGCTGTTCCTGCCCAAGTTCAGAGACAGGATTCGAGTAGCTGTTCCTGCCCAAGTTCAGAGACAGGATTCGAGTAGCTGTTCCTGCCCAAGTTCAGAGACAGGATTCGAGTAGCTGTTCCTGCCCAAGTTCAGAGACAGGATTCGAGTAGCTGTTCCTGCCCAAGTTCAGAGACAGGATTCGAGTAGCTCTTCCTGCCCAAGTTCAGAGACAGGATTCGAGTAGCTGTTCCTGCCCAAGTTCAGAGACAGGATTCGAGTAGCTGTTCCTGCCCAAGTTCAGAGACAGGATTCGAGTAGCTGTTCCTGCCCAAGTTCAGAGACAGCATTCGAGTAGCTGTTCCTGCCCAAGTTCAGAGACAGGATTCGAGTAGCTGTTCCTGTCCAAGTTCAGAGACAGGATTCGAGTAGCTGTTCCTGCCATCAATCCAGAGATGCTTATTAATAATGTATGGGAACAATTAGCCTACAGGTTGGATATGTTCCATGCAACAAACATGGCTCACATTGAACACCTATGAACTTATAATGTAAACTGGACATGTTACTCCTTCATTTAACATGAGTTTTGTTTTTGTAAAAGTATAATTCAACACCATTAAAATCGTTGTACTCTTTTATGTTTAAATATTGTCACAAATTAAAAAAAAAATACTTTTTTTGAATTTTCCACTCTGCAGCAACACTCCCATACTTCACAAATCTCACCTTATAATCAATTGGGAATCACAAATCAGGTACGACTCCAGCTAGCCTTCCATTTCCTTCTATTTATCACTTTCTTCAATAATTGACCTATTGAGATTTCAGTTTCAAAAACATCTTTTTCTCGAAGGCTCAACAGTTCAAGCAAGGCCACATTTCCACATACTGTACTTCCAACCTCACTTATAAATTACAGGATTCAAATTAGTTTTGAATCACTTCTTATTGGCAACTAAAATACTATTTTTGAGTCCACTGAAGTGACTTCAATCTCCATGCATGAAGAACAAAACTTATAAATAGCATCACAAAACATCAAAGATTTAAAGATAATTATTCATATCCAGATTCTACCAATCAATTTCTATTTCCAGATGTTTAAAGTATTTTCAACAATAGCATGCTGTAAAAACATCAAGGAAGGATTATTCTTTTAAAAAAATATGTATGTACGGGTTCAAATCCCGTCCAGGCATTTATTTTTCTTATCATACCATATATATATATATATATATATATATATATATAAATATTTTAAACATAATCAGGAATCATCATCCTCTTATCTTATGCCCTTTTTGAAACATCAATTTCAAATTTGCCTCCAACCATCTCTATCTTCCCATACTTTTCTTCGTTTTAGTTCTTCCCAATCATATCCTCTTTCTTTTAAACTTTTCTTCACTTCTTTAATCCATCTTTCTCGCGGTCGTTTTCCTTGTAACTTCAGATTTGATAATATTTGTAGTAATCTTCCCTTTTCCATTCCTTTTTTAACATCCAAACCATTTTAGTATATTTTATTCTATGTCTCTCGTTAATTTCTCTATATTTAATGTCCCCCTCATTTTGCCATTCCTTATTCTATCTCTCCTCATAAAAATTTCAATTCTGTACCTTGGATTCTGCTCAATTTCTTCATTGTATATGTCCAAGTCACAGATTCATATGTTAAAACTAGCTGGAAATAAATTTTATATATTGCCATTTTACTCTTGATTCCAGATTAATTCTTTAAATTATACACTTTTAAACTTTTCTCTTTTATTTTACTCATTTCAATCTGTACTTACCATTTTCATTTATCACAGTTTGTAAATATGTTAATTTTTACACTTCTTGTAGATATGCCCAATAACCTAATATTCCAATCATCATTCTGGTTTATACATATTTTCATGACTGCCATTTTCTTGATACTTTAATTGAAACCATATTCTTCTGCAGTAACTGTTTTTTAATGTTCATATCTGTGTTCTATGTTTTTTTCTCTCTATATCATTACATCCTCTGCAAAGATCTGGTTTTTTGCCTTCCCCTACAAATTTATTTGCAATTTCATCCACTATTGCAATGAACAAAATAGGCAACAACACACTCCCTTATCTAACTCCAACATTTGTTTCTTTTCTAATGGAGACAATTTGCACATTTGTGCGCATTTACTTTCTTCCTTTCATTCATTCATTCATTCATTCATTCATTCATTCATTCATTCATTCATTCATTCATTCATTCATTTCTAATGGAGTCTTAACTTTTCACATTTCCTGTATGCGTTTTTAATTTTTTCAATTAAACTCTTTGCTATCTTTAAATTTTGCAATGTTTCTCAAATTTTTCTATGTACAGCACTATCATACACCTTTTCAAAAGCAATGTATAGTACTGCTCAATATTCCCATTTCTTCTCAATGACATGTCGTGCACAGAAGATTAAATCCATTGTTCATATTCCACTTCTGAAGGCATGTTGCTCTTCACTTAATTTTTTTATATTACTTCATATCTTCTGCCCAAAAACATAATCAATGGTAAAATTTAAATAATTTTCTATTACTTATTTTAGGAATTCTCACTATGAGGTATATTCTACCTTAATAATTTTCTATTCCTTATCAAACTGCATTACGTCCATTCTGTTACTATAACTTATTAGTCACCCACTTTTTTATATATTTTTTCACTAACTATATGTCCACTAAATAAATAATTAAATTATCGACGTAGGCTTTCACAGACAGAATTAGTAAGATGATCTTGAACAAAATTTCCAGGCTGTAGGCCGTGGTCTTGAGGCTTCAAGTTCCCCGACGTTTCGCCAGAGACAGGGTCCGGCATCCTCAAGTGTTGTCTCAAGATGCCGGATGCAGTCTCTGGCAAAACGTCGGGGAAGTCTCAAGACAACCCTTGAGGATGCCGGACACAGTCTCTGGCAAAACGTCGGGGAACTTCAAGCCTCGAGACCACGGCCAACAGCCCGGAAATCTTGTTAAAAATAATTGATTGATCGATCGACATGCGTAAATTTCCTAGTGGAAAGTTTGTTAACCATGTAACATCCTTCCACATTAAGAAGAAGCTACTTTTTGCCCCTCTTCACAACTTTATCCCCATAACAACTAAACATGCCAAGAGTCGCCAGTTCGGCACACGTGTATTACAATCTTTATAAACTACTGTAATGGAATCATTAACTTATTTATGGGGAATAACATTACGAAGTTAATCAATTAACGAATCAGTCAATTCTTATTTTACCTCATGCTTAATTTTTTTACACAGGAACTCCAGTTTTCAAGAGTTTTCTCATCCTCACTCAATATATATATAAATTTTGATCCATGAATTTTCAAATCCCCGGTGAACAGGACTTGATCTCAAGGTTCATCAAATCAACGCCACATGGTAATGTTAAAGATGAACATTCAAACGAAAATCCAGTAATCATAATATTCCATGTTAAAAAACATTAAGTATGAGGTAATATACGAATTGACTAATTCATTAATTTGATCTAATGGATTTGCATAAATTAAAATTAAAAACTCTACAAATAACTAACTTCATCTCAATTTATTCGTTTAAATTTTCTTCAATTATTTACACTTTTTTCACATTAAATTAAGCATTTCATATTATAAGTTTTCATTAATCCACTTATCTTACCATTTCTTCAACACTTCCTTCTGTCTGCACCTGAAATCAGTCTCCCCCCCCCCAAAAAAAATCAAAATTAATAATCGTATAACAGTAAGAACAGTTTCTTCAAAACTGTACATGTCCTTATTACATTTTTCATCAAAAAGAAAAAATATATCTCCTAAATTATTTATTTTTTTAAAGTAAAAATTAACCATCACTCACATTACTATAAGAAATGTTTAACTATAAGAAATGTTTAACCATAAAATATGTACCAAAATCTCAGTTGTCCTAAACTAAATGAACTTTCGTTTCAAATACCTCGCACCCCTTACAAAACATGTTTAACACCTGATAATGAAATATATTCCAAAAATAGCCTTTCAACTAAACTTTTCCTAATTTGAGAGCAAGTGAGATCTCACGACATATATTTGAAGAGGCCAATTTACATTCAACTTTTATGGGAATATATCACTATGAGATTTAATTTAAGATAAATTAAAATGTTTCGTACCTCTCCTCATAACCAATCTTATAAGTATATCGTGATTTCACGGCCTTGATAGCCCCACCTCAGTACCGTCTTAACGACTGTTATCTCGATCGGAAGAACCACTTCTTCTCGTTCTTCCGATGGACATAACATCAGTCTTCAAGATGGCACTGAGGATGGGGCTATCAAGGCCGTGAAATCACGATCTACTTATAAGATTGGTTATAAGGAGAGGAACGGAACATTTTAATTTATCTTTGACAAATTGATATCTCAAATGGTTTTACACATCGGTGCTCAAGCAAAAACCAGACATTTCACATTAAAAATCACAGTTCAGGTATAAATTCTTCTTCAATTCATTATAGAAAATAACGTTATGAGGTGGGGCATGCCGTAGCGTAGTGGTTAAGGCACTGAGCTACAAGCCAGAGGGTCGAGGGTTCAAGTCCTGTTGGAGTCACGATTTTTAAACTGACCCAAACCCTCTGGCGGCACTATGGCCCTGGGGTCGACTCAGCCTCTAACGGAAATGAGTACCAGACGCTTGTTCTGGGGGTAAAGGCGGCCGTCACGCAGGGTTGACAATCCGGCTGACAAAGTGTCGATTGTCTAGAAAAAAGTGGAGTCTTAACCTCCTACTACCCCAAGGGCCTCCGGGCCTGTTGTGGGATCACTTTAACGTTATGAGGTTCTTCAATTAATAAAATGAGTCACATCTTACCTCACACTTCATGTTCGTACCAGGTAAGATGCTACTCATTTCATTAATTAAATACGTTTTTCTATTCAAATATAATTTGTCCTTCGGTATGAATTATAAAATAAAACAATCATATTATTTAAATATTAATAACATTTGGTTTCACTTAATATTTTGTATTCTTTTCTGACCTGTTTCAAAAAGATCTACGTGACATTAGCACCGAAAAATGACTTCAACCATAGTAATACAGTAATATAATATAACAAAAATATAAAATGGAAGAAGAAAATAAGTCTAAGATTTATCAATCAAAATCATGGATTCTCATAGGGGAATACAAACTTCAAAACTACAGTGAAAGAACATATTTGTTTTTTATGCCACCAAATTGTATTTTATGACATTCCTGCCTGTCTCCCCTGGTATTGGCGGATTTGTAATCAATTACTTAAGTTGGGCACCTTCTAGCAGAAACATCTTTAAAATGTTAAAAATGGGAGAAATGGGAAAATATTCACACTTCGTCAGAAAAACACCACATTTCAAGAGAGGCTCTATTACTGAAACAATAGAAAATACTTAAAGAACTGTCTGTTTCTGGAATAAAGATTATTGACATAAAACTACACAGTTACGAAGGAGAAATTAATGAGCTTTTTAATCCCTGGGATTTCATTTGGGGGTTCATCGGTTTACCAACATATGGTGGGAAGAAACTGTGCATCACCACAATAGTCCAGAAAATACTAAAGATGGAATAATTATTCAAAACTAGTATCAAAAACAAAACAAAATATGAGATGAAGTGAAATTTTGCTAGTATTAAATTATTACTTCCCAATAAGTTTCAACATATTACATTTTTCTCTTCAAATATAATTTTCTTTCGGTGAAAATTATTTCATTTATAATAAAATACTGAATATATTATTTCATTTTAATGTCCTACATTATTTCCTTAATTTGTTTCTTGCAAAAATATATTATTCACACCAATTTTGAGAGACCAAGATTTTGGCACATGTTCAGTTTGGAACAAAACCTTTTCATATAATATATACACATTATAACTTCCAAGTCATTTACAGAATGTCCAATTAAAAAACTTAAAATTACTCTCTCATTGTTTCCAAATGAAGTAACAAATTTCGCCACAATATATTTTCAATTTTTTTTCTTTAACATATTTCCCAACTTTCGGCACAATACTTTTATCTAATAATGATTAAATCTCATTTTTAACACACATTTCACACATGATATGATTTAATTAATATATAATATAGATTTCAACTACATTCTTCACTCACAAGGGAAGTACTTATGTTGGACCAGTTGGATTGTAACAAAAATTGGAGGATATGTTAATTAATCGACATGAAATATTATGGCGTTTGTCATTTTGCTGCAAATTTAATAAAACTCGTGTTATTTGTAATTAAATTTCAATCCAGTCTCATTGACCGATTCGTAACGGCACGGTTGCTCATTGCAGCTCGTTTCAAGCACAAGTGATACTCGTAGCTATAGCGTTGCGAAGATCGTAAATATTAATTTCTCTCCTTGTTAACATTAATAACAATTTTTGATTACTTTATACAGATACCAGAAACTGTATACTTTTTCCGTTAAATGTAATGCGAATATGTCCAATGTGCGGGAGCTCTGAAGACGAGATACATATATTAGGAAAATGTAACGATTTAGAATATTGGAAGCGTCAGTTATCACCGAAAATATTTCTAAATTCTAATCGTGAAAGATTGCAATGCTACGAGTTAATGATAAATCAAATAACTTGGGTAAATTTCTGAACAAAACGCGGAAAATAAGGAAAATAAGAACAATACTCATTCATGAATAATACATGTTATAAAAATGCAATCCCATTAATTCTTCTTAATAATTCTACATAACTTAATTAATGTATAATGTTATTGTATTATTATGTAATTGTAGTATTATTGTTTTCTTTTTGTTTTTCTTCATACTAATACCAAATATTACTTTATTGTAACGGACTGTCAACAAGCACGTATGGCTTACTGCCCGTGCGACACATATTTGTAAATAACATTGTATATATCTTACTTTTAGTCTAATAAAGTCCTACAACTACTTTTTTTACTTGAAATTCAGAATCGGTTATAATTTCGTGTACTGGAGTAACAAATTATCATTTACCATAACATCAATGGTAATAATCAGGGTCTTCGATGAAATTATTGTAACAAAGTTTTTGCGAACGCCATGAGCATCTGATGATGGCAATCCTGGAGCAGTTATATGTGGCACATTCACTAAAACCAATGTCAAATGCATTTTCAATCACATTTGTGAATCTCGTTACACTTTGGTCGACATTATAGTAAGAATTTGTCCAAGTATAAATACGCGGTAAATTTCTACTGGCAGTTGATTATATACAAGGAAATGCAGTTTTATAATAAAGAATATATCAGAAATTTTCAGGTTACCATCTGATTTTAGACGCACATATTCTTCAAGTCGTCGCATATATAACTTACATTGACGGAAAAAAAAAAATTCAAGTGGTTATTTGGTGGCTCCTGCAGGAATAATTTTCAACCTTACATTTTTATCGGATAAACAGTCCTATAGCAATTCGTGCTTATGCCCGGACCACGAATCGCATCTTAAAGGTCAATCCATTTCAATGTTTCCACTAAACACATGTTTTAAGAATATTTTCAAATGTTCTTTTGTCGTTTTTCCACTGGGACTACAGTCGACATACTCATTTCGAGGAGTATTCTGTTCTATCTTCTTCTGAACTTTGGGCCCGAATTTGTTTCCAGTAGGTTCTTGAAAACAGAGGTATTACCTCTTCCCAAGTTGCCCACACATTGAAATAAGAACATATATCGTGTAAAAATGTGTAGGTTTTCGAACTGTAGCAACAGTGAGCTTTTTGCCTTTGACTGCCAGTGTTCTGTTTTCTGTCATTTCAAAATTAAATTGACTTTAGTCACAGCTCCACACATTCTTTGTTGGTATGCAGATTTCTTGAATGGTCTGATTAACGTTTATTACAAACTTATTTGCATTTTTCAATAGTGTGTGTTTAGTTTTTAATACCATTGAAAGTGACAAATTTGGTAATTATTCTCGATGAAATATTGTTTTCATTTTTTAATTTGAAATTAATGTCTTTGAAGCTTTAAATTAATTCAAGCCCAATTCCTTCGCTGGAGGAATCAGCCCACGCTTGTAATGCCAATAGTGCACTGTCAATCCCCGATCTCGAGAATGTCAAAACTTATTGAGGATGTAATCTTTAATTCGGACGATTTTTGTAGGGGTCTCTGTATTTTAATGTATGAAGCTAGATAATCTGATTTATTCTCTATATAATTCAAAACTTGTTCTTACATTTCGGTTACTAATTAATGATGGCCATTTTTTTTATTATTTGTGAATAGGACTTCGGGCCAGATTTCCCTGATATCCTATATTCATAAAGGTTTCCAAAATTTTATTCAGAATAGGCAGAGAGTACGTTAGGACATTTAGGGTTTTTTAACAGGAGACGGCTCAAAGCTACTTGAACTCTCACGTTCCTCACTGGATTCGTTGGCAATTTCAAAGTCTTCAGAACATCCGGCCTGTGTGAACTTCTGATTGTAAGTGGCATAGTCTTCGAAATCTAAAGTTTTTTCGCTAAAGTTCTCTAACCCATCCCAATAGTTTTGTTTCTATAAGTTCTGCCAGAAAATACGCAAATTGGTCATCATCCAGTCCAGGTTCTTTGGGTTTTTCAAATGTTTCCTGTACTATAGATTCAAACGTAGTTAAGACGTAAAATTAATTTATTATGCCCATTTTATTCTTTTAATAAAATACTTTATGGACTCACAAGACTATCACCTCTAAATGTACACATTTACGTGTAAATATACTGTTATGTCGTAAAAAGAAGTATTAATTTATGCCATAAAAGTGCTAATCAATAAACAATAAAACAAATATTCTATTGTACTTTCATTTTATTGAGTTTTTATTTTTAAATAGAAACAATTATTATATGCTGTACAAATACTCGACTGCGGGAGTGAAAAAAACATTCACACTCCGGTGCGCTGTTCTTCAAGTAACCGTGCCGCTCCGTTGCAATATTTATTTCGTTAGTTTATCTCTCTCTCTCTCTCTCTCTCCCTCCCTGCCCCTTTTTGTTCTTCCCTCGTTCACCACACTATTATTTTCTATTTTTATTTGTTTATTTCATTTCTTCCAAATGTTTTACATATTTATTCTGTCATATACGCATGTTAAGCCTCTATTTATTTTTTTCTTGTTCCTTATGTCTTATTAAATATTATGTATACTATTGAATTTGCAGCGAAATGACTAATATCACGGTGTTCAGTATCCGTCAATTTTTGTTACAATCCAACTAGTCCAACATAAGTACTTCCCTTATAAGATTACATATTTCATTGCTATATGTTTCAATTTGAAAAATTTAAACTACAGTGCTCAACAAAACTGAATTCAAATACCTAGGAACAATAATCACAAATAGGAATGATATGCATAAAGAAATTAAAC